>NQII01002154.1:286896-368972 GCA_002778355.1 Clitarchus hookeri
ATTTATTAAAAATTAATAATTGGAAGTTGATCACTGCAGTCTATCTTAAATGAGAAAAAAAAAAAATGATATTGCCCTTTAATTAGGTTATTTTGAGGACCACACAAATACATCTCTCTCCCCCTTTCAGTCTTTACTCTCACCACCAAGCAACATTCACAGTACAGGCAGTCCTCGACTTTCATACATTCGAGATTCGTACAACTCGCTCTTTCTCATGCACGACATATTATCACCTCTAAATCAACTTTCATACGACCGATGTGGTCTTTCATACATCTAGCAACCTACCAACATATTGATATAGCACTGTTAGTTGCCATCTAACACCGCATGCCATGTTTTCCAGCCTTCGTGGATCATGTGTTATGAATGTTTAGATATGGCTGTCATTTTGGCACAATACAAATGAGTGCTTCTGTTAAAATAATATACGAGTCTCTGAAAAAAGTTTTACATAGTTTTTACAACCTACAAAATAAAATGTTACATTTGCACAATAATTTTACAGAAAGTAGAAAGCATATTTAATTACCTTGTTTATTCACATAGTAATTACAATCAAATACGTATACAGGTGTTGAAAATCAACATTTCGGGCAAGAAAGTATTGCACATGTATATTTTTTNAATTACAATCAAATATGTATACAGGTGTTGAAAATCAACATTTCGGGCAAGAAAGTATTGCACATGTATATTTTTCCGTGATTTTCAATTAAATACTTGTTAAAAATAAAATGTTTATCAATTAAATATATTATCTTTCTACCAAAATTATTATTATTTTTTTTTTCTTGTAACTTTGGAATGGAAACCCTCTTATTACATGTGTGCATATGATTCAACTTCCATACATTCAACTTTCACACACATATTCAGGAACACATTATGTATGAAAGTAGAGGACTGCCTGTATATATAAGTATGGGAATAACATATTTAATAGATATTTACCAAGGCAAACAGCTCTAGTAACATTAAACAGTAATATGATACACAAAATAAATGTACAATACTCTTTGAGATGAGCCCAGCTGTTATAATACTGACATTTTAAAATTACTTGAAGCAGAGCATGTGCTGTTAAACAAAGCTCTGGATGCATACAAAGATATAAAGGAGTCGTACTTAAATTATATTTGCCAGGTAAGCTACAGACTAGTCACAAACCACAACACATGAAAGAGAGCCTTACAGTATGTAATTTTGTTCTCTCCCCTTCAAACTGGCAGTTTAAACAGTCTAAAGATGTTAAAGCACATACAACTTTTCTCGTAAAATGTGAAAACCAACACACAGTACTCATTGGAAAGAGGACAAAGACAACCTCCATTACCTGTACAAAGTTGCTGACGTTCATTTCGCTGCAAGGGGCATCCACGATCCTAGCAGCCAACCTGATCGCAGTAGCAGCATTCTGGAACAACTGAACATCTTTGTCGTTCAGCGGCTCGACATCCTCGATGCTACCGTTGGTGATGGTGCCGTCTTCGGGCGGGTCGGCGCTCGGCACCAGTACAAACTCCACTCGCACCTTCA
Source organism: Clitarchus hookeri (assembly GCA_002778355.1). NCBI lineage: Eukaryota > Metazoa > Arthropoda > Insecta > Phasmatodea > Phasmatidae > Clitarchus > Clitarchus hookeri. The sequence goes on from NQII01002154.1 coordinate 288,439, forward strand.
CCGGCTCAGTGTTGACATTTGACTTGCGCGTGAACAGCGGGTAGGCTCGCGCCACCGCGCACGCCGAGGCGTACGCATCCTGTCTCTCGCACACCAGCTAAAAACATAAGAGCAAGCTCGGTCTTCCAACTTTCAGTTTAAACATACCGCTCTGAAAACTACATCCTAAACCACACATGAAAGCTTGAACAATACAAGATTTAATTCAAGGATCGTACAGTAATTTCATATGACAGTTCAAGATTGTTTTCATTTTAACATAAACAAATATTCTAGTTTTTCCGCTGCAAATTTAAAAACTTCCGATGTTAGTCACCATAATTTCTAGGAATCAATTTATTCCAATACCTGCATATTTCAAAACATTTGGTCCCACGTTACTTGGATACTTATTTCAGCACACAAAACTACCCTGTTCCACACAAACTACCAATTTCCATGTTTATATAGCTTTCATTACACCTCAGTAGCGATTTAAAAAAAAACTATGAAACACATCATGTAAGAGCAATTCCTTAGGAAACTATACACGAGAATGTTGCAATTCCCAAGCGATTCATAAAATAAAATTCCTGACTGATCCTACAGTTCACAAGATGAATATCGCAGTTTCAAGAATATTTGACATGCTAATTAGCGAAACCATTCAACATTTTATCTACAATCATCTTGTGCCTATGATGGAAGAAAATTCAGCCCACGCTCAGACTTTCCAGTGATGTGCTTAATACTAGAGAAATTGCCTACCCTGATAGTATAAGGCTACAACAATTTCAGCTAATGGTACAATCCGGAGAAAAAATTGATTTTTTTTAACAGTTTCAGGAGTGTACCATACAAAGTACAGAGATGCATGGTATAGAAATTGATACCCAATGTTCAAAAACTGATATTATATGTAACAAATACTTTTGATTATCTTACTGTGAATGGCCGAACACATGCAAGGCAATGTGAATCACAGAGTTAAAATTACCCACGTTTATTTTTTACGTAGGAATTATGTGGCGCGCTCGCACGCACACACACTTTGGCAAGCAGTTACAAAAAAACACAGTGAAACATTCATCCACAGACATATTGTACTGTGCATGTAGCACTATTAAGGTAACCTAGAATTTACATACATTTCTACAGAAATATAAAAATCATTTTCTAATACTGATTTACAATTCTATTTCTTGTGGGCCAGAAAGCAAAAAAAAACAAAGCCATCCTTATACAGCCACCATCTAAATGACAGAGTTCACTACAAGCCAGGGTGTGAAAAATGAGAATCTTATCAGGCTAAAGTAAAACGACTGGAAAATCTCACCAAAACAGTTTCAGGCAGGCCGCACGAAGCATTCTTCACCTGCTTGGTGATAGCGTGGGCCCGTGATGGGGTGTTGTGGCGACTGCTCTTGAAGGGCAGCGCGACCAGCGTCGCCAAGTCTTGGAAGAGAGGATACGTTCCAGATGGTCGCAAAGTTTGAAGAGCTTTCAAATAATCCTGGGGGGTGAAACAAATTACGTACACTTCTGTGGAACCGTAGGACTATTCACGGTTACTTCCAACTTTTCTGAAGCCCTGCTAAAGTTCTACTTTCAGGATATTGCTCCACCTCGTGCAAAGAGAGCTTAACCAAGTCTAGAAAATTACACCAAATGGACACAACACCGCTTTCGCGTGCACTGAAGTTTCACAATATTTTGCATGAGAACAATTTCTTACCAGGTATTACAGACAAAGCCTATTTTCTCCCTGTCTTTATTCATATTAATTATAAATAAAATATAATTCATAGATAAAATACATTTAAAAAACCAATTAAACTAAAAATAAGATATTTTTATGTCAATGTAAGTATAAAATGCTTGTGATACAACCAAACATGTCATGCACCGAGTGTTTTTCCAAACGTGTAATTCAAAAAGTGTGAAGAAACTACGACTAGACTAAACATTCACAGCATACTATTTTCAACAGAGTTCATGATTACTGTAAAGAATACTACACCTTCTCTGGGGAGGCTAGCATTCTGCTAGGACTACATGTATATCATTAAATTGTGAGATTGAAATTCTTCACAGACACTGTACATAATTGTATAGTTATGACTTCCAAACTTATTATAGGTAAATTGTTACTATTAAAAAAATTAAGTATTGACTGGGGTTTCCTGCCCAAGTAGGCTCTATGGTCAACAGTTTTTTTTTCTGGTAATCTGCCATATTTGTATATGTTCTTGTGTTTATATTTAATATTGTCTCTGATGTATGTCCTATCTGTTATTGCTTACCGCCACATTGCCTTTTGCAGTATTATTTGGTCTGAACTGATGCCATGTAGGTGGTTTTTATTCTGTCTGAACTGAAGTCTTGTGCAGAACACGTGTATGTAGGCTGTTTGCGATAAACCTAGCAATTTTGAAAGCCCTGCTTGTGATCTACTTGTATGCACGTTGTGTATTCTCCTGCCTTATGTAAAATTAACATTGTCCTGGGCCTCATCGCTTTATTCATGTATTGGTCACATGAAACTATGAAATTATTAGAAAAGTAAATATGTTGCAAATCTGCTCATTTTTACACTTAGATGCATTAAAAAAAACAGAAAGCAAAAGAAATAATTTTAGTTATCACAAATGGTTAACTAACACTTTTTATTTGACGTTAAGACATGGAACCACTTTCCCTTTTGTTACCATCTCTACTGGACGCATGTCACTCAGTGAGCCCGCTAAAATATATATAGGTAGGAGAAGTGACTTTCTTTTAAGGTTGCTTTCAAAAGTCCTCACTTTATCGTGAACAGCCTTTAGTTGAAGCTGCGTGCATATCTTTTGTGCCTTATGTATCATAAAACTCACAAATTCTCTTCTGGTTATCTCATCTACTAAATCACCTTGATATTAAAACTGTAAAAATATGTAACTTATAACGATCCACTTAAAAGACACAGTACTGTTACTTTAAACTGTCAAGTCTGTAGTCGCTAGCCATCGATCTTAATTCAACAACTTGTAAGTAAAAGTAGCCCGGTAATTTTATTACTTACTAGCTTACCCGGCCACGCGTTGCTGTGGCATAAAAGATTTCGGTTCTATTCATTTCTGTGAAATTAATTGAAAGAAGTATATGTATTTTNAATTACAATCAAATACGTATACAGGTGTTGAAAATCAACATTTCGGGCAAGAAAGTATTGCACATGTATATTTTTTCGTGATTTTCAATTAAATACTTGTTAAAAATAAAATGTTTATCAATTAAATATATTATCTTTCTACCAAAATTATTATTATTTTTTTTTTTCTTGTAACTTTGGAATGGAAACCCTCTTATTACATGTGTGCATATGATTCAACTTTCNGGAAACCCTCTTATTACATGTGTGCATATGATTCAACTTTCATACATTCAACTTTCACACACATATTCAGGAACACATTATGTATGAAAGTAGAGGACTGCCTGTATATATAAGTATGGGAATAACATATTTAATAGATAATTACCAAGGCAAACAGCTCTAGTAACATTAAACAGTAATATGATAAACAAAATAAATGTACAATACTCTTTGGGATGAGCCCAGCTGTTATAATACTGACATTTTTAAAATTACTTGAAGCAGAGCATGTGCTGTTAAACAAAGCTCTGGATACATACAAAGATATAAAGGAGTCGTACTTAAATTATATTTGCCAGGTAAGCTACAGACTAGTCACAAACCACAACACATGAAAGAGAGCCTTACAGTATGTAATTTTGTTCTCTCCCCTTCAAACTGGCAGTTTAAACAGTCTAAAGATGTTAAAGCACATACAACTTTTCTCGTAAAATGTGAAAACCAACACACAGTACTCATTGGAAAGAGGACAAAGACAACCTCCATTACCTGTACAAAGTTGCTGACGTTCATTTCGCTGCAAGGGGCATCCACGATCCTAGCAGCCAACCTGATCGCAGTAGCAGCATTCTGGAACAACTGAACATCTTTGTCGTTCAGCGGCTCGACATCCTCGATGCTACCGTTGGTGATGGTGCCGTCTTCGGGCGGGTCGGCGCTCGGCACCAGTACAAACTCCACTCGCACCTTCACCGGCTCAGTGTTGACATTTGACTTGCGCGTGAACAGCGGGTAGGCTCGCGCCACCGCGCACGCCGAGGCGTACGCATCCTGTCTCTCGCACACCAGCTAAAAACATAAGAGCAAGCTCGGTCTTCCAACTTTCAGTTTAAACATACTGCTCTGAAAACTAAATCCTAAACCACACGTGAAAGCTTGAACAATACAAGATTTAATTCAAGGATCGTACAGTAATTTCATATGACAGTTCAAGATTGTTTTCATTTTAACACAAACAAATATTCTAGTTTTTCCGCTGCAAATTAAAAAAACTTTTGATGTTAATCACCATAATTTCTAGGAATCAATTTATTCCAATACCTGCATATTTCAAAACATTTGGTCCCACATTACTTGGATACTTATTTCAGCACACAAAACTACCCTGTTCCACACAAACTACCGATTTCCATGTTTATATAGCTTTCATTACACCTCAGTAGCGATTTAAAAAAAACCTATGAAACACATCATGTAAGAGCAATTCCTTAGGAAACCATACACGAGAATGTTGTGATTCCCAAGCGATTCCTAAAATAAAATTCCTGACTGATCCTACAGTTCACAAGATGAATATCGCAGTTTCAAGAATATTTGACATGCTAATTAGCGAAACCATTCAACATTTTATCTACAATCATCTTGTGCCTATGATGGAAGAAAATTCAGCCCACGCTCAGACTTTCCAGTGATGTGCTTAATACTAGAGAAATTGCCTACCCTGATAGTATAAGGCTACAACAATTTCAGCTAATGGTACAATCCGGAGAAAAAATTGATTTTTTTTAACAGTTTCAGGAGTGTACCATACAAAGTACAGAGATGCATGGTATAGAAATTGATACCCAATGTTCAAAAACTGATATTATATGTAACAAACACTTTTGATTATCTTACTGTGAATGGCCGAACACATGCAAGGCAATGTGAATCACATAGAGTTAAAATTACCCACGTTTATTTTTTACATNCATAGAGTTAAAATTACCCACGTTTATTTTTTACATAGGAATTATGTGGCGCGCTCGCACGCACACACACTTTGGCAAGCAGTTACAAAAAAACACAGTGAAACATTCATCCACAGACATATTGTACTGTGCATGTAGCACTATTAAGGTAACCTAGAATTTACATACATTTCTACAGAAATATAAAAATCATTTTCTAATGCTGATTTACAATTCTATTTCTTGTGGGCCAGAAAGCAAAAAAAAACAAAGCCATCCTTATACAGCCACCATCTAAATGACAGAGTTCACTACAAGCCAGGGTGTGAAAAATGAGAATCTTATCAGGCTAAAGTAAAACGACTGGAAAATCTCACCAAAACAGTTTCAGGCAGGCCGCACGAAGCATTCTTCACCTGCTTGGTGATAGCGTGGGCCCGTGATGGGGTGTTGTGGCGACTGCTCTTGAAGGGTAGCGCGACCATCGTCGCCAAGTCTTGGAAGAGAGGATACGTTCCAGATGGTCGCAAAGTTTGAAGAGCTTTCAAATAATCCTGGGGGGTGAAACAAATTACGTACACTTCTGTGGAACCGTAGGACTATTCACGGTTACTTCCAACTTTTCTGAAGCCCTGCTAAAGTTCTACTTTCAGGATATTGCTCCACCTCGCGCAAAGAGAGCTTAACCAAGTCTAGAAAATTACACCAAATGGACACAACACCGCTTTCGCGTGCACTGAAGTTTCACAATATTTTGCATGAGAACTATTTCTTACCAGGTATTACAGACAAAGCCTATTTTCTCCCTGTCTTTATTCATATTAATTATAAATAAAATATCATTTATAGATAAAATACATTTAAAAAATCAATTTAACTAAAAATAAGATATTTTTATGTCAATGTAAGTATAAAATGCTTGTGATACAACACAACCAAACATGTCATGCACCGAGTGGTTTTCCAAACGTGTAATTCAAAAAGTGTGAAGAAACTACGACTAGACTAAACATTCACAGCATACTATTTTCAACAGAGTTCATGATTACTGTAAAGAATACTACACCTTCTCTGGGGAGGCTAGCATTCTGCTAGGACTACATGTATATCATTAAATTGTGAGATTGAAATTCTTCACAGACACTGTACATAATTGTATAGTTATGACTTCCAAACTTATTATAGGTAAATTGTTACTATTAAAAAAATTAAGTATTGACTGGGGTTTCCTGCCCAAGTAGGCTCTATGGTCAACAGTTTTTTTTCTGGTAATCTGCCATATTTGTATATGTTCTTGTGTTTATATTTAATATTGTCTCTGATGTATGTCCTATCTGTTATTGTGTACCGCCACATTGCCTTTTGTAGTATTATTTGGTCTGAACTGATGCCATGTAGGTGGTTTTTATTCTGTCTGAACTGAAGTCTTGTGCAAAACACGTGTATGTAGGCTGTTTGCGATAAACCTAGCAATTTTGAAAGCCCTGCTTGTGATCTACTTGTATGCACGTTGTGTATTCTTCTGCCTTATGTAAAATTAACATTGTCCTGGGCCTCATCGCTTTATTCATGTATTGGTCACATGAAACTATGAAATTATTAGAAAAGTAAATGTGTTGCAAATCTGCTCATTTTTACACTTAGATGCATTAAAAAAAACAGAAAGCAAAAGAAATAATTTTAGTTATCACAAATGGTTAACTAACACTTTTTATTTGACGTTAAGACATGGAACCACTTTCCCTTTTGTTACCATCTCTACTGGACGCATGTCACTCAGTGAGCCCGCTAAAATATATATAGGTAGGAGAAGTGACTTTCTTTTAAGGTTGCTTTCAAAAGTCCTCACTTTATCGTGAACAGCCTTTAGTTGAAGCTGCGTGCATATCTTTTGTGCCTTATGTATCATAAAACTCACAAATTCTCTTCTGGTTATCTCATCTACTAAATCACCTTGATATTAAAACTGTAAAAATATGTAACTTATAACGATCCACTTAAAAGACACAGTACTGTTACTTTAAACTGTCAAGTCTGTAGTCGCTAGCCATCGATCTTAATTCAACAACTTGTAGGTAAAATAAGCCCGGTAATTTTATAGAACTAAGCAAACCCTGCTACGCGTTGCCGTGGCATAAAAGATTTCGGTTCTATTCATTTCTGTGAAATTAATTGAAAGAAGTATATGTATTTTCAAAATATTTATTATTGAAGAACTTGTTTGTATACAATGTTTTTAGTTTTGCCGTCTTCCGCGCGTGTGAATAAGTTGGATGGTTTTCCTACTCTAGAACACGACACATACAATTGGCAGTGCGAAAAACATTCTGTTTCTAAATCTATTCCGCACATTTGCAATGACTGCCCTTGAGCTTTATTTATTGTCATTGCAAATGCCAATCTGACTGGAAACTGTGTTCTTTTAAAGTGAAAGGGAATTTCTGATGGAATAAATGGAATTCTGGGAAGCGGCACATCTTCTCCTTTGAAAGCACCTTTCACGATGGTAGCTTATATAGTATTGCCCATCATTTTTTTATTGCAAGGCGTGTGCCGTTGCAAAGTTTTCGTGGAGGCAATCCTGCAACATCAAGCAAATTTAGAAATTCTGGTGGATAATTTACCCCTTCATCTTCGTGTAGTGTTACATCCACAGATTTGTATGCGACATGTTCGCTTGTCGATAGCTATCGACATAAATATAATTATATTGTTTTTATATAGATAGATACATCTGTTGCTAGGTTGCGACTTTACATTGTTGACATTGCATTGTTGACTAAGGGACTTCCTGATGCGNCAAGCAAATTTAGAAATTCTGGTGGATAATTTACCCCTTCATCTTCGTGTAGTGTTACATCCACAGATTTGTATGTGACATGTTCGCTTGTCGATAGCTATCAACATAAATATAATTATATTGTTTTTATATCAATAGATACATCTGTTGCTAGGTTGCGACTTTACATTGTTGACATTGCATTGTTGACTAAGGGACTTCCTGATGCGAAAGCATGGTAAAAATGAGCTTTTTGCAGATTTTAGTACCTTTGCAGGTAATACAGATACAAAAGAAAGGTGTACAAACACTCGTGGGAACAAAAGGAAGGTTCATAAAAAAACAAAATGAAAATCGGTTGATTTTTTTCAGAAGTTACACGCATCCGAACAAACGGACACAAGGTTTTTATATACACTGAGGCGACAAAAGTCATGGGATACCTCCTAATATCGTGTCGGACCTCCTTTTGCCCGGCGAAGTGCAGCAACTTGACGTGGCATGGACTCAACAAGTCGTTGGAAGTCCCCGGCAGAAATATTGAGCCATGCTGCCTCTATAGACGTCCATAATTGCGAAAGTGTTGCCGGTGCAGGAGTTTGTGCACGAACTGACTTCTCGATTATGTCCCATAAATGTTCGATGGGATTCATGTCGGGCGATCTTGGTGGCCAAATCATTCGCTGGAATTGTCCAGAATGTTCTTCAAACCAATCGCGAACAGTTGTGACCAGGTGACATGGCGCATTGTCATCCATAAAAATTACATCGTTGTTTGGGTACATGAAGTCCATGAATGGCTGCAAGTGGTCTCCTAGTAGCTGAACATAACCCCTTTCAGTCAATGATTGGTTCAGTTGGACCAGAGGACCCAGTCCATTCCATGTAAAAACAGCCCACACCATTATGGAGCCACCACCAGCTTGCACAGTTCCTTGTTGACAACTTGGGTCCATGGATTCATGGGGTCTGCGCCACACTCCAACCCTACCATCAGCTCTTACCAACTGAAATCGGGACTCATCTGACCATGCCACGGTTTTCCAGTTGTCTAGGGTCCAACCGATATGGTCACAAGCCCAGGAGAGGCGCTGCAGGCGATGTCGTGCTGTTAGTAAAGGCACTCGAGTCGGTCTTCTGCTGGCATAGCCCAGTACAGCCAAAGTTCGCCGCACTGTCCTAACGGACACGTCCGTCGTACGTCCCACATTGATTCCTGCGGTTATTTCACGCAGTGTTGCTTGTCTGTTAACACTGACCATTCTGCGCACACGTCGTTGGTCTCGGTCATTAAGTGCAGGCGGTCGGCCACTGCGTTGTCCATGGTGGGAGGTTATGCCTGAAATTAGGTATTCTCGGCACACTCTTGACACTGTGGATCTCGGAATGTTGAATTCCCTAACCATTTCCGAAATGGAATGTCACATGCGTCTAGCTCCAACTACAATTCCGCGTTCAAAGTCTGTTAATTCCCGTCATGCGGCCATAATCACGTCAGAAACCTTTTCACGTGAATCAGTTGACTACAAATGAAAGCCCAACCAATGCACTGCCCATTTATACATTTTGTACGCGATACTACTGCCATCTGTATATTTGCATATTGCTATCCCATGACNATCGGGAAAATAATACCTGAAAATGTTATATATGGTCATTACTAATCACACTAATAGGAATTTTATTGGGTCTTCACGTAATTTGCAGTATATACCATGAAATGTGATAGTGAGGATGGAGATGACGATCATGGTATTTCACGCGGTAAAACACTTAATATTTATGTTTAATATATTTATTTTGGGTCGTTAATAGTGTTTAATGCGAGAGTGCCTTTGGAAACTAAACCTTAAATCACAAAGCTTGATTCACAGGGTATATTTATGACAACGCGCTAAGCTTATACAGGTATAAGCCACTGTAATCAAGCAGTGTCGGAATAACATTTAATTCTGTAGAACTCCTCAAGGCTTACCTTGTCTACACGATGATTCACAAGGAGTTACCGCCACTCACAGGGCCTATTGCTTACATCATTTGGAGAAAAATATGTCATATAAATGTGGGTCCTATTCCCAATATTTACATAGTAATTAGACTATCAGCATACCCACCCTAAAGGGGAAAGGTGTTTCAAACACATTATCAGCATCAATGTGTGGTGTGGTGTCCTACACGATAAGCTGATTGGGCCATTCATTTTCCTGAGAAACTTGACTGGTGTGGTGTATCTGCAATTTTCACATGAAAAACTGTCACTGTTACATGAGGATATTCCGTTAGCAGTGAGACGTTGTGTGATCTTCCAGCATGATGGTGCACCTCCTCTCTTCCACCGTCCTGTGGTTGAACACTTCAATGTGCATTTCCGTGATAGATGGATAGGACGACAATGTTTTCACCCCTGGCCCCCTCTATCGCCACTAGATTATTGCGTATGGGGATGGATGAAGGATATCGTTTACCAAAGGACTGCACAAGCCCATTAACTACTTGTGCGTATCATGCATGCCTCTACAGTAAGACAGCCATGTGCAGCTATCTTGTATTTACTTCTGAGAGGGTTATTATTTTATCTATAATTTTTTTAATGTTTCGAATTACTCTGTAAATATTGGAAATAGGACCCACATTTATGACATATTTTGCTCCAAATGATTAAGCAATAGGATTGTAGGGTTTAACACTAACCTAGGTTTTTTGGGTTTTAAACTAACCTAGAATTTTAGGGTTTTACACGAACGTAGGAATGTAGGGTTTTAAACTAACCTAGAATTTTAGGGTTTTACACGAACGTAGGATTGTAGGGTTTTAAACTACCCTAGGAGGTNGGCCCCCTCTATCGCCACTAGATTATTGCGTATGGGGATGGATGAAGGATATCGTTTACCAAAGGACTGCACAAGACCATTAACTACTTGTGCGTATCATGCATGCCTCTACAGTATGACAGCCATGTGCAGCTATCTTGTATTTACTTCTGAGAGGGTTATTATTTTATCTATCATTTTTTAAATGTTTCGAATTACTCTGTAAATATTGGAAATAGGACCCACATTTATGACATATTTTGCTCCAAATGGTTAAGCAATAGGATTGTAGGGTTTAACACTAACCTAGGTTTTTTGGGTTTTAAACTAACCTAGAAATTTAGGGTTTTACACGAACGTAGGAATGTAGGGTTTTAAACTAACCTAGAATTTTAGGGTTTTACACAAACGTAGGATTGTAGGGTTTTAAACTACCCTAGGAGGTAATTATTAAGATTAGGGGCTTTTCTGAAAAATCAAAATTGATATATTTCTATTCTACCCAAACATCCTAGGTTAGTGTAAAACCCTACAATCCTAGGTTAGTGTAAAACCCTAAAATCCTAGGTTAGTGTAAAATCCTGAACTCCTAGGTTAGTTTAAAAATGTAAAATAGTGATTCACTCATCCTGGGGTTAGGTTCTGTTAGGTTGGGTGGGCACATATTGAGAAATTAGTCGTACGTTAATGCCCCTCGTATATTCCTGTTCTGCATCGTTAGTAGAGTGGAAATACACAATTTCCCGTGAATTTTTTTTGTTTTTTACAGAAAAGTTTCTAAACTTAATAATTACAGTGATTTTATCACATAATTTCCCTGATATTCATAACCCTGCCCACTATCATTTTTGTGGTTTGTAATCATAATATGTCAATGGCCCTGGTAAATTCGTGTTCTGTGCAATTAGGAGAGTCGAAATAAACCCCTTTTCGGAATTTTTGTTATTTTCGGAAAAGTTGCTATTCTTTACAATTACCTATAATTCTCGGAGTACTAATGTGTCCCCCACCACTGTTTTCATCGCTCTGAAGAATACAGCTAATCTTTCAAAATTAATAAATAACGGTGGGAACATTGGAAAAAAAAAAAAAACTGCTGCCACTTACCTCCTCGCTTACATAAGGTTCTATTTTTGACTTAACACTCGCAAAAGATGCTTTCTTCAGGTGTCGTACTTGTCCAACAATAATTACCGGCTGAGTTCTCAGTTGTGAATTTGACACAGTTTTTAAATATTCCAAAGTTACGTTACTCATTCTGCAGTACTTGGAGTGGATATGACACAGCTTGAAATATCTTCAATTTATCTGTTAAACAAAGACCGCCATAAATTCACGCACAATAAAATCAATCAATCAAAGACAAACTAAAGTTAATCCTACCAACACTCACCAGAAATATCTACCGATATTAATCTCTGTCATGTAGAGATGTAGTTCGCATCTTTATATATTTTTTTTTTTTGTAAAACTATAAAATAAACATCAAGTGGAATGCAGGTGGTGATCACAGGACAGCTACACTATTCAAAACAAATATGAGAGGCGACCCTAGCTGACAACATTAGAATCCATGAACCTAAAACTGTAGGGCATTTCAATTAAATTGTAACCATGATCACCTGTTCGCCTTAACGTCAATCATATAAAAATACTGAGCATTTAACTTTTGGTCGGGTCTCTACAAATAATTTTTTTTAAATTTTGTACTAAGCATAGATCGAGAAAAGACATTGTATAAGAACACGAAGGGTAAGAAAACTTTTGCACAGTATACAAGTAGAGAGTATGTGATCCCAGGTCTCTGTGTACCAATATTAAATTACTTTTCTACCAACATAGTAATCATAAACGGCGAGAAAAATATCTGACGTTAGAACATTGTTTAGTAAACAAGTGTTTTGGGAAGTTAGTGTACTTCCTCTAACAATAATTTTCAATGCAGAGTGAAAAAATAGAAATTGATAAAAATTTTAATACATATAAATGTACTTGCCTTAAGAAAATTTAGATTTAAACAAACTCCTGCAACACTGTTTACAGTTGTGTTGGTTTGAGGGTAGATCAATGTTGAGTACACACGCCGAAAACGAATAATTTGTGTACATAACCTTAAGCGTATGAGTAGCCACACTTCATGCTGCAACATTGGACGGATTTTCTGCTTATAGCAACATCAAAATTGATGTGGGTAGGGTTTATGGTTGGAAAATTATTAGTGTAAGTAAGTACTCCGAAATGTTCGTACGATTTTTATAACTTAGTTTTAATGCACCTAGAATATATTTCAGATAGTCAAATTATTTTATTTATATAAAATACTATTATTATCTGTTGAAAATGCAAGAGTAAACAAACACATTCATTACTGTTGACCATGTGATTCTGAAAGTTGCATGTCGAAATTCGTGACAATGTTCGGGACAGGCACAAAAGACGAAAAATAGTCTACCTAATATTTAGTTTGTGATTGTAACAGAAAAAAGTGAAATGGGGTAGACTGAATTTCATCAGCTGTATGCTAACACCAATTCACATGGAGATAGTTGTTTTAACTTCACATTGACATTACCTATATGTAAATCGTGCAGCAATGAATTCACATTGAAATAAGAGCAACGTAAAGTTATATTTTCCATGAGAGATCTTGACCCAACTTCAACATCAGGCAAAGGTAACACAGTGTTGGCCAATCCGATTCAAGGGACGATTCCTTTATTTTGTTTTCTTGATTTCATTTTTATTCATAACAACTTCCAACTGAACTTCATAATATTGTATCATGCCACAATTGCAACAGTCATTGAAGTTTTAATTTTATTGGTGTGTACCTATTTCAATGATAAACAACTTAATAAATTACTAAACACTGGAATTAAAGATAATATGATATATCCTGTCAGGGTAGGTACACCCCGTGAGTGCCTTGCAAAAAATTGAAATATCTGACTTGTGGGAAACATGCAGTATATTAATTCTTAGGAAAAAAAAAAAGGGAAGATTTATTGTTGTATAGATATATCGAGCTGTCTCGAAAGACTGCGGCAACTGGTGACAATTTTGGGAGCGGGCGAAAAATTCAGAGCAGGGTATCTCGTGATTTTAATGTGCTAGAGCACGGATTTTGGGTGACAAACGGAAGAAATCGTCTAGCTCTCGCGATTTGTCATAAAAAACCAAGTAAACATTTTTTAGATAATTTTATTCCCATCACCCAAAGAAAATATTGCATGCTAATACTGGCATATTCGTGTAAAATCCACAGTCGTATCCCCGACACAGCCACACTCCGATTATTTTTCACATTAGTGTATTTAAGTTGTGTGATATTAAAGTGGGGTGAAATAAAAATAAGCCACATTAGGTATACATTCACATCGGTTGAAACAGTATTATTCTAAGAGAGAAAAAAGGCTGAGATCCAACATAGAAGAATACATTGATGTGAACCATGTGTCAACGAGCTCCTTGTGCCCACTCTGACAGCCGCAGTCACAACTAAACCAGCAACACTGAGACGCACCAACCACCTTAGGCCAAGAGTGCATAGTGCAGGTCGACAAGAACAGAACTTGCACCTCCTTGCCGACAAGGATTACGCAACTCAAGATACTGCCCTACTCATTTATAACAAGCAGTTGGTCGTTGATTCGTTGCAGCTCGCACCACGACCTATGGTGAAACACACCACCGAGTGATGTCAACTGGCTTGTAGACCGAAGCTGAAGTGATAAGTGTCCCAAAGTGTCATCCAGTAGAGTGCAGCATTTTTACAAACATATTTAACTCAGTCACCGCATTCACAATTACAGTCAGGGGTGTGTTTATTGTATTAATAGCAATCAAGCATGGCATTCCACACCCCTTTGCAAAGGTGAACTCGTCCATCCCTTCAGGAGACAGCCACCTGGCAACACTGTGGCCAGTGAAATTCAAATGCGTCATAGGAAGTGAAATTCAAACACTTTTTACGAGAAATGTAATATTGCACATAACATGTATTTATATAAGAGCAATTATGTTTTCTAAAAGGGAGATTGCCTATAAAGGCCTCCGTTTTTCTCTCTAGTATACATACATGGATCTGCTTCACTGATTTTAAATCCAAGTTCTACAAGAAACCATCCTAACTGTTCGTTCCAGCACCTCGATCTGTTTTAGTCCATATAAGCTCCTCTTGAGTTTACAAACTTGATTTGTCCCATCATTATAACCTTCAGGCTGCTTCATATAAATAGTTTCTGCGAGTTTTACATATAGGAATGCCTTTGATACGTCGAACTGTGCCAGGTGCATCTGCTTATCTGCAGCAATGCTTAGGATTGAATGAATTGTTCCGAGCTTTGCTACTGGACTGAATGTTTGACTGTAATCAATGTCATGACGTTGATTAAATCCCTTGAATTGATCTTGCTTTATGTCGGTTAATACTGCCATCAGGATTCATTTTAACGCGATATACCCATTTGCAAGGAATCGCTTTAGCCCCTGCTGGTAGCGGGTTTAGTGCCCACATCTGGTTTTCCTTTAACGAAGTCATCTTTTGGTCCATCGCTTCCTTCCAATCTGTACTCTGTTTGCTATTCAGAGCATCTTCAAAAGTCTCTGGGCTTTCTACTTCACTTACAAAATCCTGTACTGCCAAGGCATAATCGTTCAAATGATTTGGTTTCTTTAATCTGGAGCGATTTCTATCTCGATTCGATGATATTTTACTACCTTCGTGTTTCTGTTTGAGTTCGGAATCATTCTTTTCAGCCTTATCTTCGTCTGTTCTGATTACATATTTTTCTTCATTCTCTTGTCGACTTTCTACTTTATTATCGACACTCGAAAATGACAAATCTCCTTTTTCTTCTTCACATTTTTGTATTTTTTCTTGAATTTGAACATCTCTGGAAGCGATTACTTTATGATCTTCTTTCACATAAATTCTATATCTTTCATCTCCGCTGTATTCAACGAGATACCCTTTTATGGCTTTCTCGTCCATCTTTTTCCGTTTTTCTATTGGAATGTGCACATAGCATGTCGATCCGAGTATCCACAGGTGTTTTATTATGGGCTTCATACACATCCACAACTCAAACGGACTCGCACCTTCTATTAACGATTTCCTGGTTCGGTTCAAAACATATACTGCAAAGCTTATTAATTCTGCCCAAATTGCTCCAGGAAACTTTACATCTGAATTTGAGTACTTGAATATTCGCGCCATTTCAACTAGCATTCGATTTTCACATTCACTGCCAAACTTTGCTCTGGTGTAAATGGTATTGTTAGTATTTGCTTTCTAGTAGAATTTTCCTAAATTCTGTGTTATCAAATTCGCCTCCTTTATAATTTAATAATTCCTTAATTAAGTGACATTGAGTTTTCGCATATGCTATCATTTGATTTAAAACATATTTGATGTTTGATTTCTCTTTGATAATAAAACCGTACCTAAATTTGTATACCTGTCTTTGAATACAACCAAGTAGCACTTCTTCTTAAAAATCTCATTGAATGGTCCGCATACATCCGTCGACATCAGTTCTTTTGCTTTACTAGCCTTCGTCTTGGTTACGAACTGCAAGCGATGTGCCTTGCCATAGATACAGGGCTCACAGATCTCGTTATTTATTGTGACTTTGATATTCAGAGCTCTTTCAAGTTTTTTCTTAACATGATTCTGGTCTTGATGACCCCATCTTTCATGGTACAGCTACAGTGTTGAAATTTCTGCAACTGCGACATTCACTTTTGTATTGTCTATAGGAACGACAGACTGATTAGCTGCCTTGTACAGCGATCCTTTTACTTCGCGATCTCCATATAGCACTCTCTTTCCAGCAATGTCGAGCCAGAATTTTGTAGCAGTTGACCCAAATTGACTAACTTGATTTCTGTCTTGAGCAGCCAATACAGAAAACAGATTTCTCGAAATCTTTGGAACATACCAAACATCATTAAGAGTCATTTTCTGACCTTTTTTATCAGTTTATACCACTTGAACAGTACCTTTTCCGATCTCTTTAAGCGTTTCTTTGCAAGCAGCCATTATGCTACATATGTTCCCACACTTCTTGAACTCTGTGAACAAATCTGGACAGTTTTTTACATGCCTTGTGGCACCATTGTCGATCCACTACTCTGTAGATTTTGATTCTTCTATATTTACTTAATTGCATATTGACGTGGTCAAGCACTGGCTCGGTGAATTTCCCGGCCCGAGCTGGGAAAGCCAACTTGACACATAGTGTTACCAGAGCTGAGGATGTATTAAATATTTGCGGAGCGAGAGACTTACACATCTTGATGCGTTGAAGTGCTGCAGAGAACTGGGAGGAAATGTGCGCCGGCTTCCGCCACCTGAGCGCAGCCGATGTCACACGGCGAAATGATGAAGTACAATATACACTAAAAAATGTTAACGAGATGAAAGTGACATGAATTAAATTAACCTAAGACACCATAATTTTCCCCTATACAAATACACAATAAAAATGATTATATTAAATCTAATGTCTCCATCGTACCAGCCAAAGTATTGCCAAGTGTACGTCACATGTACCTGGCTGTGGCTGTGCCGACTGTCTTCCATGATGACAAAAAAAAATTATATTAATTATATACACTGAATAAATAAGAAACACTGATGCAATTACACTGATACTATTATGCACTGAATAAATTAGAAACACTGATGCAATTACCCTGATGATATTATGCACTGAATAAATTAGAACACTGATGCAATTACTATGATACTATTATGCACACTCTCACTCCTGCCTACAAGCCCGTCGGTGTGGTGTGTCTGGTGCAGCGGACACTACTGCAGCAGTCAGAGTGGGCATAAAGGAGCTCGTGAACGCGCGGTTCACGTCAATATAGAATATAGAGCTACATCTGTATCTAGTGAATTACTCTGAACACGATCTTGTTCCTTCGCAGGTCGTCCATCAACGATCCATTTCTTACAATCATGTACCCAGTGTCCTTTCTTCTTGCAATAGTTACAGGTGTCTCCTCTTTTCTTTACCTTATATGAATTGATGTGGTTTATCATTTTTCTTGTTACTATACTTTTTTCACAACTAAAGCTTCTTGTTCGATTTTCTCACTTTCTGTAATTTTTATCAAATTTCATTCAAACGTGCAGTTAGTTCATCGAACATTTTCTTTTCATCCTTGGTAAGTAACATCCAAATTGAACAGGACGATTCAAACTTATGAGGTAGAATTTGTAAAACTTTACATACTAGCATTAGTTCTGGTAACGCGTTCTCACCCTTTGCTCTAAATCCATTATTTTGCGATATGAGATAAGACATATTCTCCTGATGTCCAACAGAAGGCGAAGAAATCGGTGTATATCTTAAATAGCTGATCTTTCGAAGTGGCTTCATACAATTGTTCTAATGCTTCCCAGGCATCATGTGCTGTTTCTTTATCCATTATTTTCTGATACACTTCAAAGCCAGTAATCATGGACTTTGCATAACTATTCACTTTCCGATAGAAACCACTCTCGATCTTGTGTTCCTTCTTTTGTTCGTTAATCGCATTTTATTTTAGTGGATTTGGTTTTACTAATCTTTGTTCAATTGCACCCACTGCTCCTTCGTGGTAGTCAATCGCATCGCGAATTTTTATTTTCCACGTCGGCAGTCTGCTTCAGTTAGTAACAGCTTGATGTGAACGTGTTTTGTTCAATCCATCTCCTATGAGTTCTATTGTACTCCACAATCAACCTACCAATACAGTACTAACAACTTAAAAAAAACACGACTTAAAATGCAACTGGGCCCATAACCTGATAAAAACACTATCTCTTCATATTATCACACTAATTATGTTAAAAGTTCATAATCTCGTATTACTACACACCAGCTAATAACTATAATAAAACAACAACAGCTGTTTTTAAAAATAAAACAAAAAAAACTAAAACTGACAGTGTTGCCACCCTAACATATTATTATTTAATACTCGCTACTAGAACACATTCTGCACCCGGAGACGCCACCCCTTATATCCCAGGATTAGCAATGCACTGGGAAGCTTAAAACACCAGCAAATCATTGCTGTGAATACCTGTGTATTTTCGCAGTTTTGCCTATCTGGCAGGCCGCAGGCCCGAGTCCATATACAGTGTTCACCTAGAGTGATGTATGTGTTTCTGTGAAAGAGTAATTAGATGCAAGTTTTCAGACTTCATGTCTTTTATTTCAAGCACTGCCTTCGGACGTTACGGGGTACGTGTCTTGTATAATACGCCTTCACCCAGTTTCGCATAAATTTCTTAACAGCCAATATGCTCAACTCAGAGGTTTTGTAGTTTAAGGCATGTGGGTTAGCCTGAATAGGTCCACAATATTTTCCACGTACGTCTTCCAACATTTCACCAAAGGACTACGTACATCCGGGCGAACAGCCCGCTGTACCCTGAGATCATCACCAACAGGAACAATTGGCACCGCATGCCGACGGTGTCTGACGCCAAGTCGGGTATCCAAATCCACAAACACCGTAACAATGTTTTCCACCCCCCCCCCNCCCAGCAAACAGGCATTACTACCTTTAATTGCATATGCTGGAAACCAATTCTGACATAGGCTGTTTATTTTAAAATATCAGATTGTTACTATCAAAAGATTATGCCAGGAGGATAATGAGATCTGACAATTGTTTGTCGCTACATAGTGGCTAAACACTGAGCTGATGTGATATTTCCCTACTAAACTACTTTTTATACAAAAAGTAGTAAACACAAAATATGTATTGGTCATACTTAGGGGAAATTTTTGGTGTTATCTTGGCCACACTTTGTAATTAATCAAAAAAATCTTTGATAAATTTTGGTTATATATATTCGCTTGGCTATACTAAAACTCTATCAACCAATTTTGTATTTAATCAGTATAAACAAAATCTGGCTTAGTAATAATCGGATCGCAGTCATAAGTTCATTGTTTAAGCTAAAGGTTTAACAGTGCCTTGTGTACAATGTCGGGACCACAGTGGTGTATGGTTAGACTGCTCGCCTCCCACCTTGGCAACCGGGTTCAATTCCCAGTGAGGTCGCTCTCGGATTTCCACAAGGGGGAATCTTGCCAGACAATGCCGCTGGTCAGCGGGCTTTCGCGAGAATCTCCCATTTCCCCGGCCCCAATTACTCGGACACATGAACAAATACAATTTAAATGTGGATAGCATTAAATGAGTGTGAAACAACTGTGGTAAAAAATATGTGAAATTTTCAAACAAACATAGTTAAAGCATTGAAACGCTTATATGAGGGTCTTTGAGCATCCACACTCCTGGTGTCTCTTCCTTTTGCTTTTAATTAATTGATCTTAAATTACCCTATAATTATGGTGTGCCGATTCCTACATAACGCACCATCCCCCGCCCGTAATGGAGGGGGGTGGTACGAAGTTGCACTGCATTACTCTGCACTCTCCGGATCTCGCACTACACTGCACGCGGCACTGCTCTGTGCGCTGAGTGCATACTGGTTCCAGTTGATGCAGTGGACGTGCTGCGTGGCAAACTGTCTGGAAGGCAGTACGCTGTCCTGCAAGGAATGTTTGGTAATAAAGATATATCGGAGAGGTTAAGTGACTCTTTATTAGGTTCCAGTTCGTCATCACTTGATTCATCGCAACTTGGCGTTCTTTTGGTAAAATAATCTTGAAAAACTTGATAATCTTCATCACTGATATTATTACCAACACCAATATCATTTAGCATTTTAATAATTTTATCTTCGCCCATTTTTAAAGTTTAAAATGCACATCATGTAGACATCAGTAACAACAAAAGCAATCTCAGCAGACAGCTGTGTTGAGTTGCAGTTAGCTGTTGTTTTTAGGGCTACCAACCTCTACACTTTTATAACAGATAGCTTTTGGTTATTATATGTGAGAACTGTTTTTTATTGTTTTTCAACTAAAATATTATTACTTATTTAAACAATACATAAAATCTAATGCTCAATGGCAGAAAGAGGAATGCAAATTTATAAAGTTTGTGGCCTAAAACTCTGTAAAATATGATAAGGGACCTCTTGTCGGGGCTGGCATGATAATCAGAAAACGTTCTTGTAGAAATAACTACTCTCAGTTCCCTAAGATGCCGCTATATTTCAGGAAAGATATTATTTGAAGCAATGCACATGTTGTAGTGTGCTTTAGAATAGGGACCTCTTGTTGGACCCATTTTATATTCCCATAACAAGAGGTCTTTTTCTCAGACTTGACATCGACTGCTTTAATCTTTATACTCAAGTTCTGTGTCGATTCCAAACACTTTTAAATCGATATGACTAACACACGACAAAGAAAGATTAAATAATCGACAAAAACAGAAAATCTCTATGTTGTACCCTAATCATTCAATTTGCTTGTAGGTACTGAAAAATTTTCTTTTCGCCTCACATATTCTGATAAAGTGTACCTTACATTTATTTTAATCTCCCATGTAAGTTAAATGTAAATGTTTTCTCCATGGTGCTTTTGTCTTCAGTTCATGATATTTTTCAATGCAGCATTAAATACTGCATTGTCTTTATTGTTTTATGAATTCATCACTGAGAAGGCTTATTTTCCGACAGACTTCTGTGATGTCGTGGGTATTAAAAACTGGTCAAATTACGATTTGTGGAGACCATTTAAGGTACAGTATCGTTGTGAATCACATTCATTAATAAAACAATTAAATAAGATGCATGGTAAATGCTTTAAATGTCAAGCCCCTTTTCAAAATTGCATTACAGCAATGAATAAAACAAACACTTGCCCGATTCATTTTAGGTCATTGGCATCATTCACTTCCTTGGACCTACGTCGCTCTTCTTATATTTTCGNATTTCAAAATTGCATTACAGCAATGAATAAAAAAAACACTTGCCCGATTCATTTTAGGTCATTGGCATCATTCACTTCCTTGGACCTACGTCGCTCTTCTTATATTTTCGATAGGTTAGAAAACAGCCATTCGCCCTAGTTAGAAGCGCACAGTTATTGGAATACTTAAAATATGTTTATGCATGTAGGGCATATGTGAATGAAATTTTCAAAATGGTTGTCTGGTTTAACGATTTAGCTCATATACTAAAATTGAGGTAGAAAGATTTTTAGTCCTCTGCACATGTCCCCAACATTGACGTGTCCATCGCCAATACAACTGTCAAAGTCGCATGGGCAACAGTGAGGAATGAGTTTACACTTGAATTTTCAACAGACCCGCCCTGTTGTGTGACCAACTTGAATATAATCTGGTTGCATTAAAACTAGGTTAGAGTAAGAGCATACGCTTCTCAAAGCACTTGCTTACATTAAGAGAGTTCTAAGTTCAAACCGTACCCACCTTGTTTCTGATAGTGCTATTGACATAAGATCATGCTAATGTTGGAACACTGAGAGTGGCAAATGTGCAGCTTACATATGCACTTTAACCCATATTCCTTTCATGGTTTAACTCACTACAAAAGTCTCTGCAGTTGTGCACACTAGTCGTTAAACTTCTTAGTAATCTTGGTTTTGGTATTAAACAAGTATCCACTTACACTAACTTGAAATAAGTTCAGGTATGATATAAATAAAACAAATGTTTCGTTTTTACTTCAATGACATTTAAATATGCCACACCCAGTGTTGCGGTAATGAATTAACACCTGCTGCACAGCAGTTTGCATAGGCGTAACCATAAAGGGAAGGTTATGAGGCCATGACTGTAACTCATTGGTCCATGCTGAGACACAAACATTTTTATAATTATTTTAAACATTAATTTATCTGTTANCCATGACTGTAACTCATTGGTCCATGCTGAGACACAAACATTTTTATAATTATTTTAAACATTAATTTATCTGTTACGCAATTAAAAATATTATTATTATTAATTCATGCTTTGTACTTGACTAACATACTATATATACGCTTTCAGGATTCATATTTCATTAGTTAGCCTCCTCCCCATATAACCTCTCCCCTTTCGGCTATGCCACTGAAAACCCACTGCTTCTGGAATGGTCCTGACCTATCACAACTTCGCCCTGCCCTAACCTTGTTTAGGATGGTTACCCAAAGTCACATACGGTAATTTCTGGGGAGAATGGGTGACAGACAAGGGTAAGTTTAAATATGTGGTTGGTTTNACTGCAATGATTCATTTTAGTGATAATAATACAGGACCCTTTACGATGCCTTATTACACTTCTCACTTCAGGTTTCTACGTGTCGTAACCTTATTAAGTCACAACTACATTGTATAAATTTGTTTGTGTTAGCATAAGATTGTATTATTTGATTATGACCTTAGGGTTGTCTGTTATTTTAGGGGGCATACGACAAGTGCAGAGGAATAATTGCAGAAAATGTGGTTTTGAAAAGAGTACTTTCCATTCTATGCAATACACAGAAACCAATTTCCTCAGAAGATAACCAGAGCACCGCTGAAAGATGCAGAGATGCAGCGCAAAATGGTGCGAAGAGNTGAAAGATGCAGAGATGCAGCGCAAAATGGTGCGAAGAGAATTAGGAAACCACGTGTAGGTATCCGAACAAAAATTAGTCAGTATTTTGGAAGCAACTCTGGTTATGATTCTCCACATTCCGACACGAGCGATAAGAGCGAGAATTGTTTAAATAATAAAAGTCGCCAAGACAAAAAGTTACAGAATCTTGCCAGTGAAAAGCAAAACCTGAAGTCCTCTGAAAGCAGATTTGACAGTAACACATCGGCAATGGATGACAAGGGGGTGCAAGTCAATATAGTCGNGAATTAGGAAACCACGTGTAGGTATCCGAACAAAAATTAGTCAGTATTTTGGAAGCAACTCTGGTTATGATTCTCACATTCCGACACGAGCGATAAGAGCGAGAATTGTTTGAATAATAAAAGTCGCCAAGACAAAAAGTTACAGAATCTTGCCAGTGAAAAGCAAAATCTGAAGTCCTCTGAAAGCAGATTTGACAGTAACACATCGGCAATGGATGACAAGGGGGTGCAAGTCAATATAGTCGGAGAACAGAAAACATGTTACAATTTTAAACATGAGAAACAGCATTCTCTAACAGAACTTCGTGGCAGTGAAGAAGATTCTTCGGAAAACTCGAAGCAGGAACTGCAGAACAGTGATAGAAACGTGAAAGTGAAAATTATTGCAGGCAAGGAAATTTTTGAAGTTTCTCTTTGCAATATTTTTGGGGAGTTTTCCGCTTGTGAGAAAAATCTTCACGAATCACGTGAAACGCTGAAACATCTGGAACATGAAGATCAGTGGGACAAAGTTTTGCTTAATGAACAAATTTCTTGTAAACATAAACTCGTTGATGACATAATTAAGAGTTCTGAGGAGAGTAATTGCCAAGGAAAAGGATCTGTGATAGGACTGTGTGGAAAAGGTTTGCCTATTGTTGCAGATAACATTTGCCTCAGATGTGCAGTACTTGATTGTGAGAAAAATACTCTGATGAACGAATTGGGTGACTCGCTTGAGAAACTTAATAAACGTGTGAAAGAACTTAAAAAAATTAGAAAAGAATGTTTGAAAACTGATTGCTTGCAAAGAACTCCTAACAGTGTTGAAACAGGAACAAATTTAAAATTGAATGAAAAAAATGTCTGCAAGAATACGGTCAAAGGACGTGAAGAAAGCGTGTATGAAGAGCAGTTAAGACAACAGCTGCAAACATGTATTTTTGAACGAGATGAACTAGCAGAAAAACTGAAGGAAATGTACCTAAAATATAATTCACTGAGTACCGAGAAATACAGCATCCAAAACAACTTCGCGGAGNAAAACTGAAGGAAATGTACCTAAAATATAATTCACTGAGTACCGAGAAATACAGCATCCAAAACAACTTCGCGGAGACTAGGAAGGAGCTAGACATGTGCATTACTGAACGTGATGAGTTGGCTCGTGAGCTTGAAAAAGCAAAACTGCAAGNACTAGGAAGGAGCTAGACATGTGCATTACTGAACGTGATGAGTTGGCTCGTGAGCTTGAAAAAGCAAAACTGCAAGAAGGAAGCCTTCTGATTCACAATGATGGGGCACAGAATGTAAGTAATGGAAATGAATGCTACAAATGTAAACTTCTGAGCAAAATACAAGAAGAGCCGTGGACTTGGTTGGAACACAAGTTCAAATGTATTGAGCTGGTTCTTTCACACAGCGATAGTTTGACCAAGGTACTTAAACATTTAAAAGAAAACAATTCAGTTAACAAAGCAATGCAAACCACAGATGACAGAACTTTTTGTGATAAAAGTACATCGCCGGTTTACGAAGATCTCGAAAATTCAATAACTTCATCACAAAATGCAGAGGAACTTTCAACAAGTGCGTGCACTACATCGGAAGAAACTGAATTGGAACGTGAAGAGAGATCATTTTCAAATGCTGGAACTCAAACCAACCGCAATTCGGTTATAGGAGAAGAGCGCACATGCACACACAATGAAAATAAACAGCCTGGGAGTAAGATCGAACAGACGTCGAGATATGTGGATAAAGAAATTCCGGAAGGAGGCGACTCTGCTACGATGCATTTTCCAGAAAACCTTGTTATCTCCGGAACCAATACTAAAGCACCCAGTCGTGAGAAAATATTCAACGAGTGTGGACTGTCGGGTGATGCGGAGCTGTCTGAATGGAAGTTGTTTGCAGAGTCCGAGGATACCGCAACTGCCGTTCCAGACCGACAACAACTGAACACAAAATTCATAGGACAGCGATACAAAGTGCTCACTGAAATTGAAAGGCAAGAAACCAAACTGGCTGACGATCAACTAAAGAAATCAAACGGAGATGTTAAATGTGAACGAACATCAGAAGAAGGCAGTTTCTGCTATTCTGAAGTAGCGGCCTCTGGTAAGAAGAGTCGAGTGCTCGCCGTGTATGGCAGACGTTTGTCGGCAAGCGCAGACACGCGAGCGCTGATTGGCCAACTGGGGTGCCGGAACTCTGCTTGCCAAAACACTGGGAGTTTCGAGTTATGCAATACTTTCATCGATATGTCGTACAGACTTAATTTCGACTGTAGAAATACGAAAGGCGCGTTTGAAGGTAAACGGACACACGAAGTGAGTGTGATGCCTTTACATACAAGAATGCAATCAGGAAAGCTGATGCNGCGTTTGAAGGTAAACGGACACACGAAGTGAGTGTGATGCCTTTACATACAAGAATGCAATCAGGAAAGCTGATGATTTTAAAAGCCTTCGCTTTAGAGGGGCGTGCTTTCGCTGTTGAAATTAATAATGAACATGAAAATAAATCGGCACTGGTGCCCAGAACAAATTCTTTACCTACTTTGGAGAAAATCTGCCTGGGACAAAAACTACGAGNGCGTTTGAAGGTAAACGGACACACGAAGTGAGTGTGATGCCTTTACATACAAGAATGCAATCAGGAAAGCTGATGCTTTTAAAAGCCTTCGCTTTAGAGGGGCGTGCTTTCGCTGTTGAAATTAATAATGAACATGACAATAAATCGGCACTGGTGCCCAGAACAAATTCTTTACCTACTTTGGAGAAAATCTGCCTGGGACAAAAACTACGAGTAGGTGGAACTGTGGGTGCAGAAAGAGGGCATACAATGTTAGAGGAACTGGAACACTTAAATTATGATGCCGCAGCTGAAAATAATATTACACAAATCAAAGAAACAAATACTTTGGAAAATGCTGAGTTGAACATACTCACTGTGAAAAATGGAATCTCGAAAATTGATTTCGTCTCTATAGAAGAACGAGAACAAGAACACAATTCGAGTACTTTATCAGACGGTTGCATGACTGACGGAAACCAGACATTTATACTGAAGAAATTACAGGTAGTCTGTTCTTCAGGAACGGTTTACAATTCTAATAGTGCCAGAGAATCAACCATATCCGAGGGAAGTGCTGTGACCGAAAATTTATATACGTATCATTTAAGAAAAGAATATTCCGAAACAAACGTGTCAAGCTCAACTTATAAGGATGCAAGTAAAATATCTTGTTTCACGGACACCGCCGCTATTGAGAGCCAGCTTGCATCTGCGATAACTGCAAGAGAGTCGTTTAGAAAGCAGGTAAATGAACTCAAAAAAGTTTTGAAAACGACGGAAAAACAACTTGAAGAACAAAACTTATACATCAATGAAATGAGGTGCAAAAGTGATAAAATGAAGAAGACTCTAAGTGAACAGGTAAGCATTGCCACTAACCACTGCGGCCTAATCAGAAAATAATATGATTAAAGGTCAAGTTAATGACTTGGGCCCGTCACTCTACTTTCTAAAATCCTCCAGAATGGTTCTTGAATGTTCGGAGCGATCACGAAACTTCACTGAAAACAATTACGAGTATATTCAAATTGTAACTGGACTTGGTTCATTGCGTATTATTGCTATAGGTTGTTCACGGTAAACTGAGCACTTTTGGAAGACTTGCTTAGGATCTACCTCTCAGTTAATTATGTATCCTTCCGCCATATGTAGAATTAACATTGCCACTGGCCTGATCCCTTTATTTACGTGCCATTCCAAGTAAAAGCGTAGAATTGTTATGTAGAGTCGTATTCTAATGTGTATAAAACAAGAAGTACTAACTTCAATGATCATAAAATTAAACACCGCACTCACAATATATATATANAAGAATAAAACTCTTGTGATACATGGCTTACTTAGGAAGCAAGCAAACACATCATACATGGGTTTTTTTTTTTTTTTTTTTTTTAAATTAAGTTCAAAGAGGTGTGAAGAAACTGCGAATAGACTATAACGCCAAGTCTTATAAATATTTCTGCTGGTTCGCTGCCAACTTAAGAGTGAGCATGCATGCCAGCGTATATGTGTGTGCAAGATATGTAGCTATAGGCAGTAATTTTTTTCAAAGGTTGATTTCAAAAGTGTTTACTTTACCGCGAACAGTCTTTACAAAATCAAACCGAGTGAAGATGGTAAGAAGAGAAATGAAAAATTACTACATATGAATACCACCGCATACCCTCACTATCATTTTTTTTTGTTGTTTTACAGACAATTTTTTTTTTTTGGGAACTATATGCAAAGATAATTTTCCTAACACCACAATTAAATAAGAGTAAATTTTGCAATTAATTAGTCTGGACAGTGTAAAAGTATTGTTGAATTCTAACATTAAAGTACTGTATACATCAATTTTATCATTACATGTTATACATAAACAAAGTTGTATGTTTCATAAAACATTATATTGTAATGACACAATATTTCACTTGCAGTGTTACAAAAATAACTTCGGCAACTAGTTTCCAAGGAATTTGTTTGTAAAAAGTACAAAACATTTTTACTGCATGTCATCACAGAAAACCCAGATGATAACATAACAACATACAATAATAGCAATCCAAAGATTAACTGTTGTCAAGGATATTATTTTTAATATAAAAATAATTCCATAATTAATTTAGTTGGTAGGTAGCCAAGGCTTTGCATATAGTCGATATAAATGGCACTTTAGAGACAAAAATAAACACCTCACAAAAAGTTTGGAATATACATACATAATGCACAAACACATGGCGTATACGTAAAGTTAGCATTGCAATTAGGCGTTACCAACGGCACCAATACAAAAACAAATTCAAAGTGGTTCTAACAAAAAAATATATTTCCAGCATCACAGATAAATAAAAACGAAAGAACAACAAAATTATCTTAATGGTGTCTCAGACTACTTAGTACCTACCGTGTATGGCCTCCACGTGCATTGTAAAGGTCTCTAACACGCCGTGGCATGCTTGTAATCAGTGTGTTGGTGTCATTTTCCGGACGAAAGAAGCATTCCGTCTGGGCAGCTCTTTTGAGATCTGGAAGTGTTTCTGGAGGTTGTGTACGATTATAAACCGATGTTTTCAGCTGGTCCCAGGCATGTTCAATGCGTTAGTGCGTGCGCTCTCTGTTGATCACAAAATAACTACATAATTCCTACCGACCAAACTGCCTTATCTCACAATGTTACAAACATTTGTGAGGTGAATAGATGCACGGATAATCAGGAATGGGTAATAAATGGCCCATGGCCTGTGTTAAGGAACAACCCGGAATTGGCATGGTGAAATTTCGGAAACCCATGGAAAACAGAAAACCAGAATATGCCAGACCGGTAATAGAATCAGAGTTCTTCCGAATGCGACTCCAGCACATTACCACTGTGGCACCTAGGCTCGATAATCAAAGTAAGAAAAACAAGTAATTGATAACAATTTAATCACTATAGCCAATTAAAGATATAATAAAATTTAAACACAGTTGTCTACATACAGTCAGCTATCAAAGATCAACATGCGATA
Source organism: Clitarchus hookeri (assembly GCA_002778355.1). Lineage (NCBI taxonomy): Eukaryota > Metazoa > Arthropoda > Insecta > Phasmatodea > Phasmatidae > Clitarchus > Clitarchus hookeri. The sequence goes on from NQII01002154.1 coordinate 317,415, forward strand.
TATGTAAACCAATAGTTGGAAATCAACCAAAATATATGATNAAAAAAAAAAAAAAAAAAAAAAAAGTAAATATCAGACAAGCGTGCGAGCTACAAGGAACCAAGTTCCAAATATTTTGGTGTTTAGTACAGAACACAATTAAGACATTCCTGGAAAATAACAACAAATATAAAAAAACACAATAATATAAAATAAAACAAACACCAAGAATCAACACCATTATCCATTTTGATTGGTTTTCGGTGATTGGAATACTCCTATCAAGATTTATATGCTTTGATATTTAATTTTACGTAGATAATTTTGTATAGAAATTTAGCTGTCTATTTTGAATGATTGTATTCGCTGAAATGTTTTCTTATTTTGCTATGTAGTTTTATTTTCTTGGTTCTGATTCGTGCATACAGGATAGGGCGGAATTAGACCGACAAACAGCGTTAAGATATTCCTCATGCGAAATCAAGTACGAAACGTATGAGACACTTCCTACCTAAACTGAATATAAAGGGATATACAAGCCCTCGAAAACCTAAGTTTTAAACTGTATTTTTTGCGAAATATAAGGAATGAAGTGAAATCAAATTAAAATTCTCCGAACATTGTTTTATGTGATCGAGGTCTTCAACCTGCGAGCAAAGTCTCAGTAATACCTTTCACCGAAACGAAAGCAACAGGGGTGGCCACCCTCTTATTGCACACAGCATTTTTACCGCCAGGAAATATGGACGTTTAATGCTGATTTAACGAGCAGAGAGACCTGATCAATGAATGGGGTCCTCTTGTCGCAACTGCCCGGGACCCGCCGTTTTCGAGTAGTATTCGCGCGAATATCCAGCTACAACAAGCGCCTAGGGCGTGGGTGGCGCTATCTACTTCCGTCTTCGGCGTGCTGCTGTTTCCAGTGCACGGACGCTAGCCGAGGGGAATTGCAGCCCTTACTGTAAACGACGTACTGAAGCCGGCTAAAGTCTGCGTGTGATTCCCTGCGTGAAGTATTGATGTTTCCTACGCGCCTGGAACTATAAACTATCACGACAAGCCGCATGACAGCAGCGCCGTCGATTAATCTCGCGATAAAAAAAAAGCAAAACTGTCCTGCGATGTCTTCAATGTATATTTCATTTTAATCATGGCACTTGATAAATGTATATACTGAAAGTGAAAAGGTGTACATTTTCGGGACGCGTACACAAACCGTAATTCACGATTAACAGTAGTAACAAAATATTTTTTGACAACATACCAGCCAGATGCAACTCTTCTGCTGTGAGTGGATGTAAGATAAATAAATATGGTGAATGTGTGCCGTACGCTCATTTCCTCAGAGAAACCTTACCGGCACTTCTGGAAGACATGCCCGCTCGACGTACGTTGTGATACGTGGTTTCAGCATGATGATTGTCCTGCGCATTTCGCTTTGGTGGCGAGGCAAGTGTTAAATGAAACGTTTTCTAACCGATGGTTAGGGTATTGCAGTGTTGTAAAATGGTCAGCTCGCTCCCCCAACCTCACACCTCTCGATTTTTTTCCTGTGAGAACACTGAAAGACAGGGTCTACAACACGGTTCCTACAACGTCAGAAGACATGCAGGAATGCATGTGGCAGCTTGCAGAGGCATTGCTCCAGAAACACTTCAGGCCGCTCGTCGCTCGCTACATGCGTGTTTACAGATGTGTATTGCTGTCAATGGTAAACACATCAAGACCTAATATGAAGTGTTTCAACAATAACTGTGCTCTTTTGTACTATGCATGCGGATGAAATTGCATTTCTCCTTAGGTTGGATTGTTCTATTTTTGTTGTGCATCTGTACACTCTCGTCACTCAGTACAGTTAATGACTAGGAAACAAATCTCCTGTTTTATATTGGTATCTGAATAAAATATAATGTATTGATATCAGACTTGCACTCACATTTCAAGTCTTCCCTCCGCTCCGGTGCTCTCCTTTGTCCATTATCGCATTCCGTTGCCCTTGCTCCATGGTAGCGCTATGCTGCTTTAAGGAAGTGATCCCGCCAGCATGAGTCACGGCGCATGTTGCTTTCTCAGAAACCTGCGCAATGACAGTAGGAGTACAGCAGGGATCTAAGACCATTAGTGTTCATCTATACATACGTATTATAAAACTCAACGTCTCTCTGTCTGTCTGTTAGTGCGCTTATCACTTGAGAACCACGCATACGATTAACGTGTTTTTTTTTTAAATTCATAGCTATGTTCTCTGGCCAGGTTTAGTATATATTTTGTTACGTAAAGTAACATAAGGAATAAGCGGTGACATTAATAGTGAATCAAGTCGGAAAAAAGTTTGCCGCCAGCGCGCTCTCTTGCAATACGCTGTCTAAACCGTTAAAGATGAAACAATATCATGTAGTAAAGATTTGTGTACAATAAAAATACCTAAAAAAAAACTCCATGGTATAATATATCTATCTATAATAGAGAAATACTAATAAGCGTTTATACCATTTAATTTCTCAATAAATAAATACGTAAAATTCAAGCTGTTATTTTCCCATTAAAAATATAATATTTATCAAAGAAAAAAATTTCATTAGAACTGTTTAAAACATAAATAATAATTATGTAGCACACGTAAGCGGATCCGCGGGCATAGTTGGCGAACCAGTGATGTTTGCAGATGACATTAATATATTAGCCACTAGCACAAACAAATTGTATCCCGAAGATAAAATAAACAAATACTAACAGACATGTCAAGCTGGTTTCTCAGAAACCACTTAGTACAGAACATAAAAAAAATCAAGCCTTAATAACTTTCATTCCAAAACCGGGGGAGGAAAAACACTCCGATAAAAACTTCAAAATAGGTAATGATCATCTGCAGAAAATAAAGGACATAGAATTTCTGTACCCAACTGTAGACAACAAACTAAACTGGAATGATCATGTAAACACAGTCTGTAAAAAATTCAGCTCCATGTATTTTGCCATGTGTATTCTTAAAAAAAAACTATGTTACCATAAGACAGTGTAATGCTATTATTTCTTAAATATTCACTCTATCGTGAGTTATGGAATCATATTTTGGGGCAGGTCAAAAAAATTGAATAGCTGCCTTCAAACCGCTAAATAAAATAGTGAGAATAATAACTGGTGAAGGTTATAGAAGTCACGGCAAACCTCTTTTCAAAAAGACTAAAATAATGACGCCACCATGTTTGTAGATGCACTCCTGTATCTTGTTCTAAATGAAAAACATGAATCAGGTTTAAAATAGTGACATACACAGCTACTCAACCGGGAATGCTAGTCGGTCGGCCACACCAGTTTCCATACAGAACCAAGAAAACAGCCCTAAGTCCCTATCGTTCTGGAATTTAACTTATTAATAACCTACCACCAGCCATTAAAGAAGCAACTAAAAAAAAATAAAAGCAAAAAAAATTCTTAAAAATTGCATTTTATTCTGTAGATGATTATTTTGATATTGCCTGTCTCATATAAGTTGGCGAGATTTTGACAGTCAGTGAGTGGCAACTTGGTGTATACGAAACAAACAAAGTGCCATTTACAAAATCCTGTATCAGCTGATGCATGAACTTACAAAAGTTTTTTTTTTTTCCTAACTACTCTAAAATTAAGTGTTATGTGAGCCCGCGGTAGTGACGGGAGGTTAGTGCGTCTCAGGGCTAAGCCCCATACGCCTACAAGGAAGGGAGAATCATGCAAGGAGACGTGCATCGCGGCAAAGAGGGATTGGGCTGCCATGGCCAGCTTTAGGCCATGAAAACCTCCCTAAGTGTACTTATAGTGAACTATATATTAGAAGAGAAAGGGAAAAACCGGTATAGACACCGTAAAAGCCCTTTCGACAGGAAAGAATTAAAAAATTGTTTCATGCATTATCAAATTTAATAGAAAATGCTACAGGAGACAGATGGATAGGAGTCATGCTCTTTATTAGTGAATTGGAAATGTACTAGTAGAGAGGTGGCGGGTACTTTCATTGTAGATTGGCGCTGGTTTAACCAGAGTAATGCTTGCGCATTACTCTGGTGGGGGGAGAGCGCAATGGGGCAGGTCCCCCCCGAATTCGAATCCCCAGTGGATCCTGGAACAAAAGTTAAAACTACGTTGGCTATTATGAGTGCACTGCTGACGCACATTAGACAAGCAGAAAATACGCGACAAGAAAGATTCCTCGATTAATTAATACTTTTCATTTTACGAGGTCACAAAACAATGGTTGTTAGTGTTACAAACTAAACTTCGTGATAATGTAGTAATGTATAGGTGTTCTAAATGAATTGCTCAATAAAACGATCCGTATCCGAATTTACCGCAACTTCAAATACCTTTTTCAGGTCGTATCAGCCCTCTCCAACCATGCTTTCTATACGAGCTTGATATTAACTCCAAAAGCATACAGAAATATTGCATAATATTGTTGAATTATTTTTTCTAATAATTTGATGAAATATATGTCAAATTCGTGTCGTTCCGAGCCAGTAATAGAAGAACAGTCAACTTTTAAAAGACGCAATCTATTGAGCAAAGAAAACGGCTATCTCCTCGTTGTCATGGCGTGCGCGCCATCTATCCTCTCTTTCTCGAAGCATTACCAGCCAGAGAAGAAAGCTTCCATGCTAACAGATTTACGTACAGATACCAATAGTTTTATTTTTCCATGAGCTCTGCGTAATTTTTAAAGTAGCATATATTTTGTGTGCAGCGATTTTGAGTACTAGTAATTTCTATTCGGCCGGCATTCGTTAGGCTACGTAAATTATACGCCTTATTGTTCTCTCGAAAACCCATTTCCTTGTTTCCATGTTAACGAAGAAAGTGGGAAACGCGTGAATAGTTTTTAAGTAATTCTAATGTTATTCCACGTATTTCCAACTCGAATATATTAGCTATAACGTCCAAAGTGTGATAATAGCTACAACTACCGTCTCGAAAATGTTAACTCAAATTCACTATCCCGGACAAATTAAAAAAGAGTTAGCAAATATTTAATTTTTAGCAAGGTTTTATACTTTTACTTCTATAACCTACTAATTTTTTTAGACAGATGTCAGACTAAAATATCTTAAAATTTGTTAAGCATTACAGTACAATGGCAAGTGGAATAGCTGACAGCGTGTTGATAAAAAATTACAGCCTCCACTTGACGCACCAGCTGATGGCGAAAGGATACATAAACGAAAACATTGGCGCTACTTTAGTCGAACTGTCAGAATCTCGCCAACTTACATGAGACAGAATTTAATAGTAGGATCTCATTGAAAGTCATGTGTTGTTTTTATATATTGTAACCAAACTTAATGTTCACTGCTTTTACTGCTAAAACATAATGCATTTATATCTTGGATGACAAACTTCTATATTGCTTATACATTCACATACTTGTTTATTCATTGTAATAATTTACCATGTAAGCTGTGCATTCTTACATTGTACAATGTATATTTCCACATTTATGTTAATTTTATTATGGTATTATTACTAGTCATACGATTAATATAATGTATATAATCTGATAAATTCCAATCCAAATTGACTTGGATGTATGAAGGATGCTAAAATAAACTAAACTAAACTAGACATAAGTGTTTATACGAGCACTACAAAAGTCTTGACCGCCATGGTGAACCGGGTTCGATTCCCGGTGGGGCCACTCCCGGATTCACCACTGCTGGTTGGTGGGTTTTCTCGGGGATATTCTGTTGTTTCCCCCGCCCTTGCATTCCGGCTCACCTCGCTTCACCCTCATCGGATCTCAAGAACCTGTTGTAAAGTGCCGCCCAAAAGTTGTCCACTCCTGGCGGCGTGTAGCGCGGCATGATGAAGGAATACGAGCGGCTGATGGCTAGCCGGGACGTGGAGGCCGGCGTGTGCGCGCGCAGCCTGCTGGGACATCGCGCCGAGGCGTACTCCGCCGTGCTGGACGAGATGGCGGCGTACCGGCGCCGCGAGAAGCAGATGCGCGCACAGCGGGACGGCCTCAGGGAGCGGCTGGCGTGGGCCATGGACTCTGGTAGACAGTTCAAGGCCAGAGAGCGCCACCTGCAACGCCGGCTGGACGTAGTGTTCGCTAGCCAGCACTACCGCGACGCCGAGCTGAAGAGCCTCCGCGATCAGGTCGCCACCCTCACTGCACTGCTGGAGGGCCGCGCCGCCAGGTCAGTCCGCGCCAGCAATCTCTTCTGCTGTTGTTATTTCGTATAGTCTATTTGCAGTGTCTTCAAGCTTCTTTAAACAAACCTTTAAAAAATCACCCCAAGCACTGAATTACAAAATGGCGGACATTTTAAAATCTAGGATGTTATGTAATATCTCAGAAAACATTCAACCGATTAAAACCATATTTTGAATGCTCACTGCGCAATGTATAATAATTTAATTTATAGGTAAATATTGATTTTAGTCCGCCATTTTGGAAGATAGTACCAATGAAAAATAAAGCTTTTACATTATATTTCGAAAAATTTGGCACATAAGTGATACTATTGTAGGCCATGTAAATGTATACAATTAAAATCTATGAGGTACTTATTTTCAAAATGTCGGGCAAACAAATATTTTTGGTTTATTTGGTATAACTATCATACCGTTGACCAATTTAAAACAAATTTTGTATGCTGACAGTATCTATCACAAGCATCATAAATAACGCATTTGTCCGCCATTTCGTAAGTAAGTGTTACATGATTTAATAAAGTTTTTGTGCGATATCTCGGGAAACAATTGACAGATTGCTACCAAATTAGGTGAATAGGTAGTCTTGCAGCAGTTGATATGTACAAAAATGTTTCACGTATGTCAGACATTTTTTTCAAAATGGCTGCCATCTAGCTATTTTAGCATAGTATGCTATATATCTGAAACCATGTAATAAATTCCAACTTAAATTTGTATGTTAGGTGTATAAATAACAAACATCAAATTTGTCTGGATTGAGCCTCTTTTGTCCTCCATTTTGTAAGATAATGCCACATGAATAAATAAAGTTTTATGTCATCTCAGGAACCAATTGACCGATTCCTACCAATTATGGCAAACAAGTAGTATTGCGATAGGTAATGTTAGTTTATAAGTTTTAGGTATGCTAGAAACTTATTTACTAAATAGTGTATATATATCTTGTTTAGTTTTGTATGTTATATCGTAGAATTCATGTAATTAAATACAATGAAACTTTGCATGCCGGCTGTATATATTAAAACCACCAAATGTGCCCTCACAAAATCTCTTGTGTACGCCATTTTGTAAAATAGAATCACATGGCAAATTAAAATTACGCAATATCTCCGAAAAAAAACTGATTTTAACGAAGTTTGGCAAACAGGTATTACGGCAGGCCATTAAAACTTATAAACTTTGAGAAGGCCAGACACATATATTTTCAAAATGGCTGGTTTCATCTCAAATGATATCACTGTCAACGAGACGTCAATGCCTACTTATCATCTAAGATTTCAAGAACTTCTCTAAAATTTATTTGCACCCATGTAGAGGAAAGTAGGCTCATTAGTTATCAGTGACTTCTTGTATACTTCTGTTAACATAAAAGTATTGCATTTTTAGTTTGACTATACTTTAACTTACATTTTTTATATTTTATTAGTAATAAATATGAATGAAAATCGAGATAACATAATTGTTTGTCGGTAATGCTTAGTAGGCAATAGTTATTATGAAAAATATTATTACACTGAGTGCTCACGAATGTGGTGCACTGTTCCATTGGTTTAATTTTATAAACTTAGTTAAGCATTGTATGCATGAGACTAGCTAGTGCAATTTCAGTTTGGTGTGGAAGAAAAATTACAGTATATAGTGAGATGAAAATATTAAAATAAAAAATGAATATGGTACTAAAAAATTTTAAACCAGAAAACACGAATTAAAGACATTTTAGAAACATATTTTTAAAAAATAAAAAATGTAAAAAATTCTAACTTTAACAAAAAATTTAAAATAAACATGTTTAGTTAAAATACTGAAAATTCCTATAATAAATTATTCGCTAATATTATAATATTTTACAAAAAGATTTTAAAACAATATTATTAGATTTAAAAAAAATTAAATATATATTTCTTTAAATAAAATTTTCTATTTTTTTTAAATAAATAATTTTAAAAGTGTAGTAACAATTTTAAAAAGGTTGTACAAATTTTAATAATAATTATCAATAAAAATTGAATTACAAATACTACCAGTATATAAATTTACATAACATTAAATAGAATATTAATTAATTATATCAGTGATTTTACAATTTTCAATATATTTCTAACCTATAACAAATTTTTTTATAAAAGCTTTAATAACGATTTTTTTTATGTAAATAAAATAACTGCTTTGAAGAAACATTTAAAAGTTTTCAACCAAATTACAAATGTAGGTATAATCCTAAACCAAAATGTAGGAAGACTCCTTCCAAGTAACAAGCAGCTTATTCAAGAATACAATAGGCTACTAAGAAAATGTTTCCTGTTTCCAAATAAATAGGATTTCAAGGCACCCACTTGAAAGACTTAATAATTATGTAAACATTAGGACCTTGTAAATTTTTAATTTATTTTTAGTTCATTGGACTTATTAAATCGAATAGCATTACTTGGCAATACAATTACAAAAGTTTATTAAAGGAACTATTTTTCCCGATAAAGTCATACAATAGCATTGACGTGTGACGGATTAGGAGTATTAGTGCGGCGCTGTCCCACAACCCCCCCCCCCCCNTGAAGTCAAAATATACGCACCGAGAAATAGCTGACAGAGTAAGCTATGGAAAGGGTGTCACATACACCCCCCCCCCTTAACCTTCAGAAACCAGGGCACGTTTTTTGAAAGGCATTGTTCTGCTTCCTACCACCTCACCCCCNCCCCCCCCCCTTAACCTTCAGAAACCAGGGCACGTTTTTTGAAAGGCATTGTTCTGCTTCCTACCACCTCACCCCCTTCCCCAACAAGGCAACACGTGCCGACAATTAGGGAGGGAAGCTTCAGAGCATATAAGACTCTTTGCAGGGAAGGTGGGTAGAGTCAGTCAATTATTACCGCGCGGAAGTTAGATGAGTAATCAGTAGACCTTCGAGCAGAACAGTTGCATATCGCTGCGCAGAGGGAACAGCTGCGCCAGTGCGGCCGGGGGCACATCAGACCCCCTGGTGACAACAGTACCTCAGTACATGAGAACGTCAGTAGAACAGCAGTCCAGTGAGACGACACCAAATGCGGGCCTTTTCCAAGGCCGCCCACAGCGCCGGAGCNGGAGCTCATCCCCAGCTGACATCATACCAGCACCAACAGCAGAGTAGTTAAGTATCAAGTCGCCGCCCAGAGAAGCCCCCCTCCACCACGAAGTCGCCCCAGTTAATACGAGTAGCCAAATTAGAGTACCACACCTCGGAAGTGTTGCTGTATGTTGTTTTTGTTCAAACTCGAGACAATATAATTATCCAGTTAAGTGAAACGTCAAAAGACTACCATATTGAAATACCCTCAACCTTCTAGGCACCTTATAGTCTATGCCTGGAGGAATTAAGTACTACCCTATAAGCCACCCTGTATTCCACAGTGGTGTAGCGTCAAGTTAAATTGGCACCCTGGCAGGTGGCATAGCATCAAGTTAAATAGTCACGACCAACATGGGGTCTAGATAAGCCCGCGTCAGTTAAATTGGCTTCCCCAACGTGGAGCCTAACCCCGTCAAGTTAAATTGGCACTCTGACAGGTGGCGTGGCTTCAGCATTAAGAGCAATTATATGAAACTTTATGCACATTACATGCACACTTAAAGCTTTATTTGGTTGTGCATGTTCTGCAGAGAAATAATAATAATACAAATTGACACAAAAAATATAAATCGGACTATAATTAATTGTAAAAAAATATACACATTTGTAAAATATTATATGACTGTGACATATAAAATGGTAAAATACTGTAAATATAAAGTAATTGCTTAATTTAAATGAATTAACTTTAAATTATGAAAAAAATTATCTTAATATTTTGAATCTATAAAGAATTATGTGGTTTTCTAAACATAATAATTCAAATATAAATTAAAATGAAGAAGTGGTAAATTTGTTAATATCTTATAATTTATCATTTCTCAAGAAATAAATATATTAATTCTCAACCATAAATATTGTAAATTTTTTATCAATACATTTATAATGAACGTTGGTTCTATAAATTAAAATATCTTGTTTTTACATTCAAGTTCAATTAATAAAGGCAAATAAAAAAACAATAAAATAAAAAATAATTTATGAAAATTTAAGAGAGTTTTTAAAATTTAATATTTTTATTGAAAAAACATTAGATAAAAAACCATAAATAATATTTCTGAAATGGAAGATTACAAGTTTAGTATATTATTATGTGTCACAAATTGCACCAAAATTACTTATTGTTTGTATTTCGAAATCTTCCACTTTAGAAATAATTTTTTACTTCATAATAACTCTTTTAAATAAAGAAATAATTATAAATTACATTGTAAGATATTTTTTAATTATTAACTCCTGTTATATTCATAACACTGTAAATAATAATTACTTATTGTGTTAAATGGCGCAGATATGTAAAAACAATATTCCTCAAAATAAAATTTTTCTTTAATTTCTGAGTAAGCTTATTTTGATGCAACGATTTTGTTAACAAAATATTTTTGCTTGGTATTTCTAGATCACCTACGGATGAAAGTCTATGGGTTAGAAAAAACAGATTAGCGTCCATGCTGAGCACTGCAAGAACTGGGCATGATTTGTTTTTGCGGCTAAGAAATAAGAAAAACGAGCAGACCGAAGAGAAATATGCAAGCCACGGTATGATGCCATTTGAAGACTACTCTGCACTTCTTTCAGAGCGAACAGGAAAATTTTACGCGTGTTGAGCATAAATATAACTGTTTTATATATAGATAAGTTACCCAATCCCAATTCGATACCAATTTTAAATTTGATGATGATATAGAACTGCCTGCATTTGCGAGGCAGGTTGAATTTCTTAATGTACTTTCTGTAAAACATGTATTTAAAAATTAAAAACAGAAAATAATATATTGCAATTTTTTAATGATTCATTGATAATTAATTATTGTTGAGCCACGTACTTGAGCTCGTTAATGAAACTAGCACAATAATTATAGGCATTCTACTGCATATGAAAGGTTTTGCGGTGATACAAATGTATGTTTCGGTTGGAAAACGAACAATAATTTTTTTTGTACAAAGGTTTACAGTCAATGAGTAAAAAAAAATTACAACAGCATGATTAAAAGGATAGGTTAAGTACTTATATACTGCAGCGACGAACTGAACATCTCCAAACACACCACGTTTTTCTCTTTGCTGTCATTAGTTCCTTCAATCAATGAGGTTTGATAAGTTAAGTAATTTAAAGCTCTGTAGTTTTATGTAATACGTAACTAAGTTTAAAGTCAACCCCCACATGAATAAAGTTTGTTGGGGTGACTTAGTTGTTAAATCAGCCAGTAGAGAAACTCGGGTGAGTAGATAAATAATGGGGGTTCTGGGTCAGAGGTGTGGGGCGTAGGATGGTAGAGTCCATGGCATCTGGCAGTAGACCAGAGGTGACCTTGACCTTTAACTTTGACCTTACAATTACTTATTTTCCCTGAAAACACTAAAGATTCCTAGAATTTCCCTTAAAATTTCCAGAATTTCCTTCCAAATCTACAAAAATCCTTGCAATAAATGTCCTTACCCAAAATTATGAGTCACCCAGTCTAAAAATAGCATGATGTTTCAAGAATGTTCCGGTTCATTGCCCTTTCATTCTACTTCATGCTCAGTCATTCCATGCCAACATCTTGAAATTTTCCAGTTCATGCTAGGTCACTCCATGCTACCACCTTGTTTCAAGAATGTTCCAGTTCAGGCTTTGTCATTCCACCTCAACAACTTGTTTCTAGATGTGACATGGGTGCCAGCACAGGTTTAAATGATGTAAACATAAAATATATATGGAAATTATTTTCTTAAATGTTATAGGTATGGGTATGTCTATACGAGAGGTATGTGTTCATTATGTTAACTCCTGCAGCAGGCGTGTTGGCAAGGCACTAAAAATAACTTTTAATCGTTTTTTATCACTACAACCTGTGCTCTGATTTTTTATATTAATAATAATAATCAGAAACAGTATATACATTTATATGTCCATTAGACTCCGGACTAGAAAGTAAGTATGCAGCCATGAGTAAGTAATAATCCTAAAAATTTTCAGAAAAAAATGGTATTAAATAAATTTTTGTTTGTACAGGATAATACATTTTTCTTGTAGGCAGTTTTTCACAAAATTATAATCTGTCCACGCCCAAATTCTGGACTGAAGTGAAGTCATCTGTGTGTACCATCTTAAGACTAGCAGACACTTGCTGTAAAAAATAAATTATTTATCCATTATTGCATCTTTGTCAATCAAACTAATTTTTTGATCGGGAAATCCCATCCAACGAATGTAGATCTTATTGCCTTTGTGTTTCAAAACATTTTCTACAAGATAAGTGTCGGGAAATTTTGTGGGGTGTATTTCCTCACTGTAAAAGCTGCTCCGAATAACTTGGCCATCCAGGTATTCGAGATAGTAGGTACGAGGTTCATAATGTCGAATTTCGATAAGACTGTACAATTAGTTTGACCAATTCTGTGCATATCCTTTGTCAAATGCCACTTTCATTCTTGAAATGCGTACTTAGCCTCCAACATTAGCTTTTGGCTTCTGATTATCAATATTTTTTTTTTCATTCTTGTAAACTGTTTGTAGCAATGAGTTGTCTTTAACATCGACAGGACGCATACCTATTTTACGATGTATTTTGTGGTTGTACTCGGAAACCAGTTTTAGTAATATTCCCAACCATTTGTAGCGTCCTCGTGCTGAGAATTGTTTCCACGTCGCTGTTTTCAAAGTACGATTATACCTTTCGACAACAGCACACTTAATGGCATTATGTGTAGAATGACTGATCTTGTGTTATTTCATTAATCGTCTGAATTCTGGATTATAGAACTCGCGTCAAAAATAGGTTTGCAGATTTTTTGGTGGGCCTTTGTCACCCAAAACGAGCTCCATCGCTTTAGCAACATCTTTACCTCGTTTGGTTTTGACTAGTACAGAAAAGACGAACATGCTATAGTAATCGATCACAGTCAGCATATACTGTAATCCTTTATTCACACGTACATATGGAATCATTATGACCAAATCTGCCTGGTATAAATCACGAAATCCAAACACACTCACTTTACATCTTGGATAATTCCGTCTATCAGGCTTCTGCAGTTCGCTAGTGATGTCTACCCGACTCATTGTACGCAGCCTCCTTCACGCAATTCCTCCAGAATATTAGTAATTTCGTTCGTGTGGGAATTATTTCCAGCTCTTTGAGAAGCAATCAGCAGCCACAATATATCAACAAGTTCTTTAACATCATCCCAATAGATGATGTCCACCTTCGATTTTTGCCAGCAGACCAGAACCAGACGGTACATTTACCTCTGGAAACAGACTTGAAATAATGCTGAATTTTGCATGATCGTTATTATTTAAATGTGCACTCGTTAGATTGAGCAGCCTCTTGTACTGTCGCAGAGCAGCTTGTGAATACGTAGTATGTTCTATCCTGAAGAGTAATTCGTTAAGGCCAGGGAATGCATGTAGAGATTCATTTCCGATTTGAATTCCATCATTTTGGAGGAAAAACATTTCCTTGTTTCCCAGAAACCCTTTGATATTTCGTTTGTAAACTCCACATGTTCTATCATTGAACCGAGGTGAATTCATTCCTAGGTACCCATGAGTATGTACATTTCGAGTATTAGCTCTATCTTTTTTACGCTTCAAACCTGACAATGGAATATAGTCTTCATCCGCCACTTCTTCTACATCCAGTTTACGCTTTCGTTTCCAACCTGGCTCCTGTGTGGCTTCATCAGGTCTATTTCTTCAATGCGACAGGTGAAACTACAGGTTGCAAATTATCAAGTCGATATGCGAGTGCTTTGAATGCATCCTCCAAAACGATGTCACGTTCCAAACGTTCTCGCTTGGCCAGCAAATATTTTCCACGCACATTTTTAATAATGCGACGTAATTCATCAGAAGTTTCTGGCGTCGTACTAAATATAAAACAATAATGGAAACAGTTTATATATCATTTTACTATTTAGGTGCAGTCTTCAGTATTGGATGAAATGCTGCTGTAGGCCGAGATGCACTAGATGTAGGAGTAGCAGCAGGTAGCATGGAAGTCTGCTTTGATGTTGTTTTTGATAGTCTTAGTTTTGTTATGCGCTGTATAACAGCATCTTGGATATGATTACAGTGTCTTCATACTCTCTCATCATAATTCATGGCAGACAAAGCAGTAATAATCTTGCTGGTTATTCTTTCTTCCACAGCAGTAACTATTGAGGTTGCTTAAGCCTTCAGTCAATGCACGTAGTTGGGTCTCTGTTTTATCAGATGATGTTTGCATTGCCGCCAATGCCCTTAAAGTTTCTGAATCAACTGATCAAACGTACAACATATTAACAACATCACCACCATGTTTCGGTTCACCCACATTCTTAAGTCGCTTCCCTCCAATACTGCTGTGACCATCTTCCATCTGCACCAGCCATCGTTTCAGACCATCATGTCCGAATTTAGATATGATATACGCCATCTCTTACTGGTGAATGATTATGAACTGATCAAAACCTCGATGGTACCTTCCTTTAAGCAGAGAAAAGTCTTTTACTATCACAAGGAATACGTATGGCCCAATCCAACAAGCACACACATATCTTTAAACTTTTCGAAAGGCGTGTCTGTATTTACATGGTCGGAATACACGAGGCGCAAATTCATTTCGTCCATCCGAAACAAAACTTACACATTTGCATTATCGCGAAGTAACTGTTTTGGTATGCGAGAATACGTTTGACAGAGGTAAAAACAATCCACCAATGCACGCCTGCCCATACTGAAATATTCCTGCATACAAGTCTGCTTCACAGATGCTACATCATCGAAAACAAACACAGGGGTTTGGCTTAGCCCTATCGGGAGGAATCACATCCTCATTATCGCTGCGTGGAAAATACTGTAGGCCGTCCACAGCTTCTAGAATCCGAGCAAGTCGCTTGCACTTCAGTTGTTGAATCGATTTCGGGTATAGGCAGACATTCTCGAACCGAAGACCATTGATCTCTTCCAGTAAACTCAGAAGCACGCATGTTTTGCCACATTTATATGGTCCACAAATAAGACATTGTATGGTATTTGGCAACCGAGAACCAAGACATGATTCGTGGAAAGTAGCTTCATCCTCAGCGATGATATGCACTGGGAAACTAGTGTCCTGCTTGACAATCTCCATTCGACTGATATAAAAAAACATGCAAAATGTTGGTACACATATAGTTATAGCGTGCGTGATAGTGTTCCCGTGAAGGTAGTGAGGGGGAGTGTTTTGTGTTCCAAGGATGTTAGTGATTGGGCCACACGATACTTCACACTAAAGAGCATTATTTCTACAACACATACAAAAAACACTGTCAGTTACTACGAAGAAACTTTTCTTTCAACCAAATCACTCAGATATGACACACTAACTACGAAAAGCAATCAAAATATGCAGATAACGATTTATGGAAGTTTTAACTTCCCTTTAATTATGTAGAAAACATAAAAATAAAATCTGTTCATTTGGTAGAATTACAACTCTGAAAAACTGGCGTGCGACACTAGCCCTTGCAGAATAAAATATTTTTCTCACATTGTAGTATCAGTAAATTAACATTTCCTCGTAGCATTTAACTAAATCTGTCAGTAAAGATAGAAACTCAGAATTATTAATAATTGTTTCGATGGAATATGCAGGCAACTTAAAATATATATCTAAGTTCACTCTAAGCTGGTTAAGGAATGGGATAAGACAAAATTAATTTATCGCAATTAACTTATCTGCTCGTTAAAGATACTGGTGTTCACTTAACTGTTTAGTATTTCGAGAGTCGTGGAAAATGGAGACAGCCCTCAGCCGTAGTTTCATAATCAGCATAGAATTACTTATTCTACCATAACTATTCTTATCCTGGAACTCTTCGTGGCTCCGTTGTTCGAAGTCTTACCTATATAATCTTAAAATGTACTGATTGCAGTCCCTGGATACACACATAATTTGAAAAACTTTTGCTTAGCGACGCCATATTTTCCGACCAACAATTTAATAACAATAAAAAAAAGCTATTTAAATTTACATTTAGCGCGCTATAGGTTGCCATGGAAACGGTAAACAAAGCGGTGTGCGCAATTAGGTGAGTTTACAAACGTACGTAGTTGGTACGATTCATAAAAAAACTTAACTATTCCTCGTTGATGATAGAAAATTCATATATAACATTAAAATACTGCAGTAAAAGTATATTTTAAAATATTCTTATCCTGCATAAATAAATTTAAATATTAATTAGAATCTTAACTGCGCACAATTGCATCTTTATCAAACTGAGTTAAAAATAATAAGTATTTAAATAATGGCAAGATCGTTATAAACTTGACGCCTGCGGCGTCCCTATATTTTATTCGTCCGTACCACGCTCTAACGAAGCTCACAGGCAGACGACATAAATCAGGATTTAGGGCCTGGCAGCCGTGACGAAGGGACCCCAGATCGGCCCTACAAGACGACCATTTGCATGGGAAGGCGGACATGCGGGAGAATAGCGTCACGGTGTGGGATCAGGTGACAGCGGGAAGAACACGAGTGCAGCGGCCAGGGGGAGATCCCGAAGTATTCCCACAACGCCGAACCAAACAACAAACCTCCAGGCAGAATAGAGGGACAGACGCCAGACTCCGCGAGCAGGCAGGAACGGCGAGACGTATTTATGACCTCGCCAGGCTGTGTTTTGTCCCAGGCTTTTTACCACAATAGAAACCGAGAGAGCGTTTGGACGAGCGCGCGGAAATAATAGCAGCCAGATAGGGGAACTACACGGACGCAGAAACGAGAGGCCCCTTCAATTATTTCCGCACGGACAGAACGGAGTGCTGAAACTGGTAAACCAGAACAAAACAGCAGACGCTGGACCCAAGTGCGGAGCTGGAGTACACGCCCGCGGTTGATTACCCAGGGGGGCGGTCCGCGGCTACCTGGAGAAGCGGGGGCAGTTTAATATGGCAATGAGGGCCTACAAAACCGCAGGAGTCCGAGGAAACAGGGCAGTCGGCCGATGAGATTCCGGGAGGGAGGAGTGATTCCGCAGGAGACGAGCACGGCAGCCAGCCGCCATCAGACGCAGAGTCCTGCGTCGACCCGAGAAGGAGGGACGTCGAGACGAGTCACCGAGGCGCCCGTGACAGGACGAGAGCAGTTCCAGCTCACCGGACCTCATCTGCAGGAACAACTACCAGCACAGCAAGCCAGATAAGTACAGTCATCCAGCGAGTGTGAAGGACCTTTAGTAGTTATCCCGCAGTGTGAAGGATCTTTTAGAATCATCCAACAAGTGCGACGAAGATCCCCCACCCCCCCTTTTACGACGCGAATTGTACGGAGCATACGTAGAAAAGGGAGGGAGTTGTCTCAAGGGTTCATGTATCAATTCACATGTTCATGCAACAATAAAACCTCGATTTGTGAAATATGAATTATCCTGTATTCATTCATTAGTGAATTGGACCATTAAACAATAGTGTCGAAGCATTCCTACGCCCGATCACTGAGGACTAGTATTAAGTGTTGGCGCCTCACGCCACAGAACAGATTACAACACCTACGTCCAAACCTCAGCTTTGACAGGTGTCAAACTCAATACGTTACAACTGTGCAACAACTAGGTCTCTGCTGAGTATGATATTTGAGGCAGGAAGCTGTAGATATGGTAATGGATGACAATGCTGTTGGGACTTATGTAAAGTACTATTGCCTCCGCGCATCTAACCATACGAAACAAAAAAATTAAGACATTTGATGTAATGTAAAAATGAAAATAAATTATTATGTATAAAAACTAAATTATGTTCGAACTTCGAATTAGAGGAGATTTGCATGTTATGAGAGACCACTCTTCAAAAAGTTGCAACGACTCTTCTCCATATGTGATTATTGCTGCAGTTTTCAAGCTAAGGTGTGTACTTTGAGAATACAGCACCACGTGATTCTGTATGCAACTTCAAATGCGACACAATTCGTCACAAAATACACTCCCATCTTAAAACGTACAAAAATCAATACATTTGTGATGCAGTGCTTGTGAAAAACAAATTGCTAAAACGCGTTATCAGAAGAATACCACAGCAGGCGTATTACCAAGAGAGATAAACCTGTGTGTGTGAAATTTTCGGCTCAGTATTGGAGGAGATTAACTTTTACTCTATCAAATATTTGTAATACGAAAATGGTTAAACTCTAAACCAGGGCATTAATTTTAATTTCCGTTACTTTTAACGTCTTATCTGTGATACAAATGAATAGATGCCATGACGTTTAAAAAAAACAGTAATTTTAAGAACATCTCGCTAGTAAAATATAATTTTTAAAATGTCTTATAATTCTCCAATTAAACAAGATAAACTGCTGAGCCGTAAAAATAACAAAAACCACACAACGAATTAATAAGCAAGAAAAATTTTAATATATCTACCGTCAAAATTTATTACCTTTTATCAAACGACTCTTAACAATTTTATTAAATATTGTAATTTTGCGCAAGAGGAAATACAGATAATTATCAGTTTATTCTTTATTTGCAACCAGTCATACAAAACACAGATATTCATATGGTAAATTCATGTTTTACTATCCCATGGTTATCAGTTACAACATTTTTCTTGTCCATCCAAATAACAATTAAGTGTACACGCTTATTTTCCACAAAGAAAATTCTTCAGTAGGTAACATTCTTTACCACAGTAAAAAAAATATCAAGTTAAATGCCATAGTTAACAGTAATCGAGTATTTACTGTGTTAAGTAAATTTCTTGAAGGTAAAAAAACGTTCTTATTTTATATACAGCCATCCCACAGTGGGTCTGAAACAAGAAATGACAGGAAAACAATGTAAAAAATAATATATACCATTTATTGAAATATGTTTGAAATAAATTGCGTTATACATTTATTTAATTATGTATTTTAAGTCACACCATTTATCAGTGCCCAATAAAATCTACTAATATATTATTTGAAAAATATTTTTTTATTAAATCCTAATAAAATTCTAACAAAAATTTGTAGAACTATAAATTTCTGGCAAAGAAATTCGCGTTTCCCTTATACATAAAAATCGTTATGAAAAAACAGTACCAGAATAGCAAAAAAAAAAAAAGTTTTCTTTAATGTAAAACATATTATTATATAATTTCATTTTTAATCCCTTTATAAAAGACAGCTATTGATAACGATTGCATAATTTTCTATATTCTATATGCCAAAACCTTTGCGTCTAATGTTACGTTACAAAAACCAAAAATCAAAATAACGGTAATTCTTTTGCGAACGTCATTATAAATGAAGTTTCCACACAAGAAATTAGTTTAAAGATAGTCATACTGTCAACTATTAACATAAAGGTATTTTATGTTGCAGAAATTAAACATGTCCTTTAGCTATTGCAGAGAATTATTTTTTGTTAAAATTACGTCAAAAAAAATGCGGAAAAATATTGACAAAATATCTGGGTTATATTAAAGCTCAAAAATTAAGTGGTAAAAGCAGTTTTGTAATATTTATTTCTCTTTTTAGACATATTTTGTATACGGCAGAATAATACTGTATATCAGTGCCTGCAGTTAGCGTTTTCTCAAGTCTTTTACACTCCTTTACTAACAAATTACGACACATTCCTGGTGCATTTTTCTATCGTTATAAATAAATTTTACGTCCAGACACTTCACTTCAAATGAAGTCAATTTTACCAGTTGCAGAATTTGTCTACAGAAAAATCCCTGCACTGTGATAAGGTTTATTATTTTCTAAAACTCATCGTTTAACGGTTATTAATTAACACCTACTCTACATATCCAAACGAGTGGCCATATTTATATGATAATCTTCAGCCGCGAATTTTCTATAGGTACAAGAGTGCCTGCTTTGGCAACTTTAGATACTTTGACAAATCGTAAAGGTACAACCGATTATGTCACAAGCAGTGACAACGTTCTCGCAGACCATACACTGTATATCCTGATTTTAACACGTTGCCACACTTGTAAAATGAAGCTATACGAAAATCCTAACCACTTTCAGTACCTGAAATAGTTCGACCAATGATACTATCGCGTGTTGACTGAAACATTAGATATTCTACTCCAGAACGTTACAGCTCAACTCATTACTTCCTCCGCTTTTCGCTTGGACCAGCAGACGTGACATGAAATTAAGTCACTATGGCGGATAACTGACGAAATTCAGTTGCAATGGGACGGGAGCAACCAGAGAGAACCTACCGGCCGTGGTTTGGCACACGCAAACCAGAAAGTCACTCTTCGATCGCGTGATTTCCGTCATTCTGATTGCAACTCTTAGTTCAGTGTGGGGCGCACGCACGCAGAAGACGACAATCAGTCCACTTGATCTTTAGTCTGTTGTCCGACCGCATTACGCGGCTCAAACCTCTCGCAGAACAAAGCGCACGTCTTATGTAGTTGAGATTGTACGTATCACGTGACTTATACGTGTCATTACAAGTCGTGGATACGATAGTACGTGATTGATAACCATCTTATGTTGCCGACACAGTATCAAATGCTCTTCTAAAATAAATTATAAAAGTTATAAAAATCACGACTGTTCAAAGTTTTGTTACAAAGTCTCTTAGTGAAGTATCATCGACTGTATCTGATAAAAAATACTTATATTTTCCTTTTTGCTTCGAAATAGATAAACTGTACACATGTGAATAATTTAATATCACGTGTTGCTTAAATCCTTCACTTGGAACTTCACAGCGAACATCGCCTATGACTCAGTGCAATCTAAAGAATTGTTGCAAAAGTTATACATAGCGGAATTTTTATTTGCATTTTTATACACATATTAAGGTTAACAAATTGCCAGTTTTTTATAAGTATGTAATACGATACACATTCAAGATAAGATACGTCTAAAAAATTAGGTACTTTATCTCGTGTAACTACTAGGTATAAAGTTGTGTGTCGAGCAATTTAAAATTATTCTTTGCGCATAATATGATTATATCATTTTCATAATACTGACGTACTGTATAAAAATATTTAATAGGCAAAATAATTACACTTTTTACCCGGAACACAGTAACAGTTTTGAATAATATAGCAACATTAATAATCTTCGGTGCCCAGTTCAGGTGCATTCCTTTCGAGTCAGCAACAGCTGCCAAATATTTTTGATAACTAGTACAGAGAGAAAAAAAAAATCCTTTCCCAGCAAGCATAAATATAAAGCCTTCAGTGAGCCTTGGAATGGTTTTAAATCCCAGAAACGTCGGCGGTTGATATGACGCAATTAGCTGTTTACCGAATATTTGCAACACGTAATTTAAAACTAAAACTTCAATTAGAGTTTTAAAAAATTTATGAAAAAAAAAAAAACCTAAAATCAGCACGATTAGCTCATACTGTAAATAAATTTAGGAGGCAGATTGAGCTCCATCGAAGTTATAGAGTCAAGGTCTCATTTCGCATGTTATTATTTTACTTCGAAGAATAAAGTAACGCTTTTTCTAGCCCTGCGTTTAGAGTTCCTTGTCTTCATTCTCTCAGAACTGAGAGCTACGCCTAGCTTGTGAGCTGGTTATGTCTATTCGCAGTATCTAAACACTTTTTGAATCAGACTTTTGGAAAATCTCCCATGAATGACGTGTTGGGTTGCTTCTTAAATATGCCACGTACTATAAAAGTTTTATACTTCTATCATCACAAAAATATTTTGTTTTAGGTTAAGTTGACCTTTTAATTATGTTTTATCTAGAAATTATATTTTATTAATAATTTGAATGAATAAAACAGGAAGGAAATAGGCATGTTAGTAATGCCTAGTAAGAAATAGTTACCATACAAATTACTATGGTACTGAGTGCGCACGAATGAGGTTCGTTGGTCCTTAGGTGTAATTTTCTAGACTTGTTTAAGCTTTGTTCGCATGAGGCGGAGGAATCTCCTGAGAGCAGATCTTTAGCAGGGCTTTAGGAAAGTTGAAAGTAACCACAACCATGAATGGATCACACACTCGTTATTAGAACGACTTACTTTCGCCTGGCTTCAACAGCTTTACTTTGTAATCCTTGGGCAGCTTCTCGCCGCACTCCTCGACGTAGTTCGTGGGCACGAGCGGGCTCGTGATGTTGACGAAGGTTTCGAAAGGGCAGATCGACTCGCACCCGTCCATCGTCAGCAGGTAGGGCTCGTGGGCTGTCGTGTTCCTGTACCACACCTGGAACATCGCAAACACAGCTCAGCTCGCTTTCCTACGCCACTCCCTTCTCACTTCCATGAAGGGGCCACGGTGGGTCAGCTGTTAAGGCTGCTCGCCTCCCACTGAGGCGAACTGGGTTCAATCCCCGGCCGGTTCAAGGTGGGAATCGTGCCGGACGATGCCGCTGATCAGCGGGTTTTCTCGGGGATATCCAGTTTCTCCCCGCCCCTTAATTCAAGCGCTGCTCCATCCTCACCTCACTTCACTCTCGTCGGCTCTCAAGACCTCGATAAGAGCCGCCCAAATCGTCTAACTTCACTTCATTTCCATGAAAGTTCATTCTAATCTTACCTCCTTTTGTAATGTGGCATGTGGCATAGCATACTTTTTTTGAGTTTTAAAATGAAAATGAGTTGTTCCTTTAAAGAAGGTTTTTTCTAGAGAGCTATTTTTAAATAGAATTTTGTGTACCAAGTATTTACTTCTTGATTATTTTTCAAAAATTCTTACATGAAGTATTACCTTACCTGCATAAACAACTACAAACTTTACTTCACAATTTTTCAATTTTTTTTTCAAATTATTTTTTTAATTTAAGTTCTTGCACAAATAAATATTTTTATAAGAACCCTTATCCCAGGTTTTAGATCTCTTACCCACACACATACTTAGATTTATTGTGCTCATGGTTGTTCTATACTTACACATTGTCTTTGCAATCACACACAAGGAGAGAACACAACTATTGCAGCCCCCTAGGAAACTATTACACCACATGTGTATACTAACATCTCTACTCTCACATCAAAACTAATTGTAACCCATTTACCTGCCTAACCCAAGAACAGTGAACCCGCGGATTCCGCGGGCCGACCCCTTAGGGACTATGCGTTGACTGATAATGTCAGAAGCGCAGAGGCTGGTCCCAAGCCCAGATCGAGGAGGACCGGTCCATTTCCGGCTAGCAGCTTTCCTGGGTACACTTCCCTGCTTGAAGAACCACACTATGGCTTGGACCCAGGACCCAGTTAACAAAGACAGCCCAGGAACAAGAAAAATGGCACTGGTAAAATTATTCAGATAAAGAGAAAATTGAGAATTGCAGTTTGGTGACTGAAGAGCAAAAATCGTGATGTGTCATTGGACATAGTGGAGAAAAATACTGCCGTTTTTGGCATCTCTGAAATAAATAAGAAAGGCATGGGGTTACAACACGTTTAGACACGCATGATTCTATATGCAACGGCAAGAATAAAAACTAAAGAGCTGTTGCGGGAATATGACAGAGTTCTTAGAAGTGCCAACTAGAAATCCATGAAGTCGACTATTTTAGCGAAAGTCCTAAAAGTGCAGCTAAAAATAGACATAACTTGTGTGCGCATAGTTAACGCATTTGGCATGGATATGGGTAAAGAGAACAAAAAACCGGCACTTTTACCAAGACCTTCAAATCGTCATCGACAAAATACCCAATGACGTCGACGAAGACATGATACTAACAGGAGACTTCAATGCAAGGGTAGGTAGTATGATACCGGATGTGACCAACGCTTCCATGAAGATGAATATAACTACAATGGCGATGTACTTTCTGCGCTCTAAATGGTTTACGAATCCTGACACTTTCTTGTAACACGTGAAATACAAATATACGATTGAAAATGTACAGAAACAATAATTTTGAAGGACCATCTAGCAAAAAACAGTTCATTTGTACCCTTTTAAATTTTATATGAAACGACACTTAATTCCAACGAAATAAGGACCTGCTAAGTAAAGTAAGAATGAATTGCAACGTTCAAAAGAAATTAGAGCATAATATAAGAGAAAAACTCAATGTTGAATCATATTTATACAGCGTGTATTAATAAAATATAGAAATTTTATAAAAAATAACACAGGAGAAACTGTATGGCGAAATTTGAAAGAAAATATGCGCAAAGCTGTAATAGGATAGTTCGGCAATAGAATAATTGGTTTTTAAACATATGTATTATTACAAAACCGCATGGCTCACCCACGAAGTAAAAAAATTACCCCAGAATAGAGGAAGGTAAAATGTGAGAGAGAATAGATCTTAGGCTAACTGAAAAAATTCACAGCTTTATCAGAAAAATAACAAATACCTAAATTGTAACAAATAAATATTAACTGGGTTTCTTCTGCCAAAGGGATGGAAAATGACCTCTACGGACCTTTTATATGCTGCATAATAGAAAGGCTGGAATTATGAAAATAAATAAAAATAGACGTTGAAACATGGAGCGAAAATTTCGCAACTTATGTAAAGAATAAATGGCCAGTTCTGTTTCTGAGCCAACTGAAATAGAGGACGACAACATATTGGTGGAGATTATTTATGGCGATTCGGCGAAAGCCATTAAAACTATATATAAAAATAGAAACTCCCCGGGACCTGATAAAATGTGCAATGACTAATCAAGAAGAACTAGTAAATATGTTCAATATACTTTAAATACCGGGAACATTACTTAACGGAAAAGTAGTGTGACGNGGGGGGGGGGGGGAATGGTTTCTCTTGGCCCAAGAGAAAGTACGGAATGGAAATGCGCACTGTCTTTACAGAATACCACGCCAGACTCTAGAATGTATTTTCCTGTCACAGAGAACATACTCCATATTTTGAGGTGTAAATAAGGGAATGCGATCGAATTCAATTCGCCAGCTTTCATATGCTTTGTGGATATTATGTAGGCTTCGTTTGGAAGAATTTTCACACTGAAAAAAGGATAATTCGTACCCTCAAGGACATGGTTATACACGAACCAAACAGCGAAATGCTAACGAATATACAAATAGAGCAAACGGCCGTAGATATTCATAATATCAAACAAGGGGACCAAGTCTAACTTGATAATGGACAAGATAATGGAAGGAACTGAGTATAACTTCTATACTATCGGTACTAGATAAATACTAATACTTTCTGCCGATGACGTGTTTCGTCGCAAACAATGACTGATACCGACTCCGGATCGGTTTCATCCGGTTAAGAAGGCGTCGGACATAAGCTGTCTCCAAATACGTCAACTGAAGTCTACAGGCCTTGGAAGCCAACACAGGGGGAAAGAAGGCAATTTTAGATTACGGTTTTTGACAATTTAGTGAGAAACTCTTTTCCAATATTGATGCATTTATGTTACATAATCCCTTGCACGGCGGTAACGTATAAAAATTAACGGAATCAGAAATAGTTCGTGAGAAATTAATCACTTATAAAATATCTGCTCTCATAGTTTGTAAAAGCAATTCCGTAAGGTTTCCTTTTCTTGGTTTCTCCTTATTGACTTCCATAAAATTGTAAAATTCGATTAGCCTCTATTGGGTTAATTTGTCCAATGCCCCTTTAAACTAAATAGTACAGCATTATAGTTCCAACTGCACTAAGAAAAATGGTTATAGGAATCCTCTAAATATTGTTAAAATACATAGATAGTAACAACACATTTGTTTGTTGTAGTTCTCTCTACCATTGTATTTGATCAGCAGAGTACTGGATTCCTACTACAAAATAGATAATACCTTCGATATATAATACCTCCAACAGAACAACTTCCAACAATATTTAAATTGTTTTCATAACAATCAGTATTGTAACAACCTAACAGAATGTTCTGTTGTTACTGCTGTACCGGTTCCGCAATCGGGTTTCGAAAGGTAGCAGCAACAGAATATTCTGTTGGGTTATTACAAACCTAGCTGTTGTGGCAACAATCCAAATATTATTGAAGTTGTTCTGTTGGAGTTGGTATATTTTTTGTGATGGGAACACAGTGCTCTACTGTAGCAACCAATAAGGAGAAACCAAGAAAAGGAAACCTTACGGAATTGCTTTTACAAACTATGAAGAGCAGATACGGTCGCATACAGGAATACAATCAACAGCTATATTGGTATTACTATCTATATTGACAATATTTAGACGGTACTTGCAACTCATTAGATGGCTGTTCACATTTTAACAATTTAGATCGTTCCTACAACCATTATTTTTTCTCAGTGGACATAAACTAAATTGTTATATCGAAGTTACCTGTCCGCTGCCAAGCTTAGACAATATAACTGAGCAAATTATGACATTTCCGTACTTGGTGTTGAACTAAAGCCATACCCTGTATTGAAAAGTTAGGGAGTAATATTAAAAAAAAAAAACGGAAACCGCCATGTTAGCAGAGTTGATTCCTTATTAATTTGGCAAATATAACGCATCCTGTTTGTCATCTTAGTGTCCTACTGCACGAGCACATGCTCAGAACTACGGACTGCCATAACTACTCTTTAAAAAAAAAAGGAAGGTAATTATTTTGCCCCTACACGACAAATGCGGAAATATGCTAACTACCACGATAAAAATAATTAAAACTTTGTGGACTAAGCTCGAGTTTAGCTCGAGCAAAGCTAATTTGAACATTTATTTGTTGTTCAGAACAAAACTGGCATGGATGTGCAGTCTTTGTTCTGCTAGTGTTTAGCATGACGTCACAAGAACACGACAGCACAATAAAGATGATATTGCTAACGGTAGAATTGTTTTTTTTTATATAGCCACTCAAAAGGACATGATTGATTGTAAATCCTTTTATACAATGAAGGGCATTTTATTGGGTCAATATCAGCTTGGCTCTCCATTGGTTGATGGTTGGCCAATAATGAACGCTGTAAAGTACAGGGTAGTGTGCTGTGTGGTATGGACCAATAGGACGATGGGGAGTTCTAACACAGACACGACAGTGTTCTTGCAGTAGTGGTTATAGGAGACTCACTTCTAATTCGTCTCGAGTGCCGGTAAATGTGTGCAGACCTCAATGTGTTAAAATAATACGCCAATTTTAATTTTGAAGAGCTCGTGGCATTTCGGTAGGTATTTTCTTGTAGCACTGTAACCAAAGTCACAAACATATGTTTTTTTTTCTAGTATCTGTGCCTAAAACGTTAAGGCGTACAAAGAGTATGTTCGTGCGATCGCAGTAGTTGTGCCACGAAATTCAGGAGTGTGGGGGCATGGTGTGAGCCAACAGTATCACTTCACGCGTGTATGTCATTCTAGAGATGTTTGAGAAATTGAATGTAAAGTATTGCCAACCTTATTTTTGCGTGAAATTTAAAAACCACCTGGTTCCCCAACATGAGCTACCAACAAAAATAATTTTAATTATCCATTTACGATTACTGCGTCGTATTTCAACGCAGTACTCAACTCTAATAAATCTATCTCACTAATTTTTTTTCAGATAAAAATGACGTAAATACATTAAANGCTACCAACAAAAATAATTTTAATTATCCATTTACGATTACTGCGTCGTATTTCAACGCAGTACTCAACTCTAATAGATCTATCTCACTAATTTTTTTTCAGATAAAAATGACGTAAATACATTAAATATATATATATATTTTTTTTCGTACTCCACAAGGACATGCGAAGTATCAAGATGACTATGTACCTGGAGCTTGGACTTAAAATCTGTGCTTGAAATACGCGTTTTACTTATTTACGTGCAACGCATGTGCTGATCTACGAAAAGAAAAAAAAACACACTCGAGACCAGGTACAAACACTACTTTCATGACATCACGCACATTACAAATACCATTTAGTATTTCGTAGCTCTCCAACATAGCGAAAAACCGCCTATTTAAACTTCCTTACCGCAAAATGTACCGGTCGGAAACACTCGAAACTTAGTACAAGGGCGTGCACAGAACTTTGCACTGATAAAACGATAAGGTCGCCAGAACGGGATCACTGCGCGCCACTGCAGAACCTTGCGTAAATGCACCAGGGTGATGGGTGCGTGGCTCGGTGTCACCCTTATCGCTCCTTCGCTTCTGTGTTTCGAGGGCAAAATCGCTCCAGGTAAACAAGACCCTCCCTCCCGACCAATCTCTCTTCTAGTGTTTCAAACACCCTTTCAATACAGACTGTCCTTCCCCATCCTCTGTTACACTATAAATATTTTTCTGCTTCATAAATTGCATGCAATTACTTTCAGTTTGTGAGTTTTCAGGGTGTCAATGCCGGACTTTACCACTCCCTTTGTAGATCAGTTAGGTTATCGTGAGAGGTAAACATGGCCCCTATTGCGGCCATGTTTGCCCAATCCCAGCAAAACCGCGAGCATGTTTCTTTGTAGTTAGAACCTTCCCTGCATGCCTAGGTGTATGGGGATCAGCCTTGAGACGCACTTATGTCCCTTACCCCACCCAGGACATCCAACTGTCCTCTTGGATTTAATGTAGGTTAGAAAAAAATTAATTTACACAAGACTCTTAACCGTCTCTTCGGACCAAATAATTCTTCTATATTAAATTTTATCCAAGCGTAAGCTATGAGTTAAGGCTCCCGCCTACCTGGGGCTTTTTTTCCGCGTTCGAGGCCAAGAAGTGCGGGAGCGATAAGGGCGACACTGCCTAGCGCATCAAGTGTCCCGTCGCCGCTAAGCGCGAGGCTCTGAAGCGACGTGCAATGTTCTCGTCGCACTGCGTGTACCTACGAGACTTGCCGCGGTGACCCTATTATTGCCCAATCAATGCAGGGCTCTTGGGTAGTTTTGAATGGATCTGACGCGTACATTTTGAGACACAGCACTTTGAAAAGCAGTTTTTAAGCCATTTTGGAGTACCCTAAAATGGGGTTTCCAATGTACAAGATGTATAGAGAGCGCTCAACAGAACTCGTGTAAAGTCTGTGTTTTTTTTTTTTTTTTTTTTTTTTTTCGTAGAACAGCACATTTGACGCAAGTTTAATAGTTTCGTGGGAAAGCGAGTTCTTCAAACACACTGCAACGCAGTTCAAGCGACAGGTAGGCAGGAGCCTTAAAGGTGGCCACCTGGTTGAAGGAACTTTCCACGTCTGAGGCCTAAAAGTGGGAGAGCGCTAGGGGCGACCGAGACATGCGCATCAACTCTCTCATCGCCTCTACTAGCAAAGCACTGAACTGGCGTGCAGTCTTGCCGTCGATAGCGCACCTCTATCACTTTCAGCGGAGGCCCTACCATTTTATGACGTCATAATAAAAATTAAGTTTTGATGCACGTCCCTATTCCTTTTTTAATGTTTTGTGCCGGAATGTTCATACCTAAAACTGGCGGTGAAAACAGCAATTTGAGCCATTTTTACTATCACAAAAACTTGCTTTACAAAGAAATGGAGGAACTGAAAAACGCATATAGACGCGTAACGTTTCTTAAATGCTATTCATAAGCAGATCTCACTCATACATGTTGGATGATTTTTTAATGAAACTTTTTCAGCTGGAGCTCTGCACACCGTTTGGCGGCCTGCCCAGGCGGCCACCTTAAGGGTAACCAGGCCCCACCATACTGGATTTTTTTTATTTTCGGCTACTACAGGCAAACTTGGATTTTGGATGGATTTCTTCGGAAGACATGACATAGGGTATAACATAATGAGTTTTCTGAAATCTGTTCTGTTTGACTGTCGTAACTATCATGACCTCTGTAGTTGTTCCCAAAAAATAATCAATTATTATTCCTCGGCTGTTACAAGTTAGAAACTATCAAGTGTAGGGAAGCTGTAACAATGCACGAACATTAAGGAAGGTATTATCCATGTCATGCAAAAATTTGTAATGCACCTGCTGAAATCGAATTTGCGGCGGAAAATCTATAAAAATTATTCTACAGGGACCGACCACCCTTAAGCTGAGATGTATGACTCGGGAATAGGACCCACCGCGACAGCGTAGTCTGTGGGAGAGCGACGTCTCAGCTCCAGGATGACCGCCGACGTGAAGGGGACGGCGATGAAGTTGTAGGCCTGCAGCGCGGACAGGAAGTTGACGATGTTGGTGTCGTGGGCCGAGTACAGGTACATCTTCATGTCCTCCGCGGCGCCTCCTATCGCCTCCGTCATGTGCTTCGTCACGTCGCCGATCAGGTTGCCTGCAACACGACACTGACCTCGCACAACCACCTGCCGCAGTACAGTCCGTTCGTGGCTGCTTCCAACTTTCCTGAAGCCCTCGCTATGGTTACACTTTCAGGCTATTTCTCCGCCTCGTGCAAACAAAGTTTAACAGAGTCTGGAGAACGCACAGTATTTGTGCACAAGGGCTGTTCACGGTAAACAAGAGCACTTTTAAAAACCCTGCTTAAGATACACTTGTATGCGCATTGTGCATTCTTCCACAATACGTAAAACTAACATTGACATTAGCCTCAACACTTTATTCGTGTGTTTGGCAAGTGACAATGAAATTATCAGAAAAGTAAATAATTTTGAAGTTAGCTAATTCTTACATTTACATGCATTAAAAAATACAGAAAACAAAATAAATATACACAAATTTGTAGCTACCACTTTTAGTTCAACGTCAATAAATGGGACAACTTTCCCTCCGTCGTTACCGAGAGATGCCACGAACCATGCAAACATTGATTAAAAGGTGCAATTTATGATTCCACAACTTAATCCGCGCCTTGTACTGGCACGATCAATGGACACTATGGAGCATTGCTAGAATTTATTCTAAATAGTTGCAAACTCACACATTTAGACTACAAGAGAATGTTTCCTTACCAGAACTAAATTTCTGTTGCAGTCTAGTTGGCAGCCACCTAGTCCATGACCAGATTGAGGACAGAATGTCCGGGTACACCTCAGAAGACCATTCCGGCAAAGTCATGTTTTGGCTCACCTGAAACAATAAGCGCAAAACTGTTTAACACGGCGAATAGTTCAACTTGTTTACATGCCGAGAAAATCATGTATTTTCGGTGTATGAAATTTGTATTTACACGCCTTCCTTTGCGACTTGGACGTCGATCAAGAGGAAGGCAGGCGTAACATCACCAGAACAAATATGTCCAGCCATATTGGTCTACTAGACCACTGAGCGGCACTGTAGAACAGTTATAAGGCCTTGTCTACAATAGGCGATGTCCGCGGACATGTCCGAAGACACCTAATGCTGACTGTAGCGCGTAACCGGCTCTCAGTTCAAATGTCCGAAGTCCCGCGGTCCCAAGTTCATTCACCAACATGAACTTTGTCTACGGCCATTTCTGGAACTCGGTGGTTCCTATAAGAGTTTTCGTGCGAAACGTGAAAAAAGGTAGCTGAAAATTTACTAGCAATCAAATATAGTTCACTAAATACTGAATATTAGCGACATAGATGAAGTAAATCGCAAAATCAAAAACTGTGAACGCCCAATAACTGACCAATTCGCCTACAACTTGGCACTTAATAACTAACCGTGATCTAAAGCCATTCCAAAAAAAAAAAAACGCTCTGGTCGCCGTTTTTAAAGCTCTGTGTCAGACTTGACAATCGTGGGCACCTACTTAGGGCTATAATAGACTAGCGTCAAGGATCCCGCTTGCCTGGCGCTTGAATCACTTGCAGAGTGTTCACACACTCGTCCAATGTGCTGATCTACGAAAATATCGCACATCAGACGAGGGCGGTTGAGTGCTTTCAAGACGTCACGCGCATTAGGAACACCATTTCACAGTATTCCAAAATGGCTACAAACGACATTTTCAAAGTGCTGTATCTCAAAATATAAGAGTCGGGTACATACAAAATTACGCAAGGGCCCTGCACTGAACCTTACTGCAGATTTTCCAGTAATAAAATGACAGGGTTATCACCGATGAAAGTCCCATAGGGTACACGCAGTGCGACGAGAACATCGCACACCATTCGAAAGGCTTGCGCTTAGCGGCGATGGCGTGCTTGATGCGCGTGGTAGAGTCGTCCTTATCGCCCCCGCGCTGTAGGTCGGAGAGTCACGTGCGAAAACCCGGCAGCAACCCCTCACTGCGGCCCCCAGGAGACGTCAGGGAAGATGGCTGGCGACACAGTTATCCATAAGCAAACACACAAATGAGTGTCTCGAGTATCCGTCCCAGCCACTGATAGCATTTACCCACTGCTCAAGTTGTTTTATCTTCAGTACTTTTCAGCGAGATCTTTACCTCGCAACGGAATGCGTCGAACACGTGATTCCAGTGACTGGTCCCCGCCACCTTCTTCAAGTATTTTTTGACTTTACTTATCCTCTTGTCCACGCACTTCCATTCGTCGGTGTCGTCGACCGCGTCTTCCACGTCGTCAAGCAGTTTGCAGGCGGGAATCTTGAGGATCTGTAAAACAGCAATGAATATACTACCGTGAATGCGTTTTCGGCATAAGGAAAACAGTCTACCTTAAGGCGCCCGTCTACCTGGCGCTTGAACTGCGTTGCAGTGTTCCAAATACACGTTTTTCAACGAAACTATTAAGTGTGCGTCCAACGTGCTGATCTACGAAAAGAACACACACTTCAGACGAGAGCTGTTAAGTACTTTCAAATTATCACGTACGTTAGAAACATCAATTCAGAGTACTCCAAAACCGCTAAAAAAAAACGGCCTTTCCAAGGCGCTGTAGCTCAAAATTCACGCATCAGATACATACAAAACTACTATAGGGGCCTGCATTGAACCTTCCTAAATACTTCCCACTAATAAAATAATATGGTCACCGCTGAAAGTCCCATAGGTACACGCAGCACGACGAGAACACTGCACGCCAGTTCAGAGCCTTGCGCTTAGCGGCGATGGCGTACTTGATGCGCGTGGCAGTGTCGCCCTTATCGCTCCCGCGCTTCTCGGCCTAAACGTGGGAAAAAGTTCCAGGTAGACGGGGGGCCTTAAACCACTACTAAGGTTACTTACTTATACTACAGGTTGGGAAGGGCAATGTTAAAGTTTGACAACTGAATATTTTCGCTACTAAGTAAGTGCTAGTGTCTCATGTCGACCAGATTTTTTCTACTTTCTACATTAAAAATAGGATAACTGCAATAAACATAAATAAAATATAAAATAACGTAACTTAGTAAAATATTTCCCATTTATAATTCACGCAGTATGACATTTTAATTTAAAGTTACCTTTTGGAACACTGCACACCTAGCGACGGAAATTTTCTCTATGCCAAACTCTCCCATTAGAAATCACGTTTGTTCCTAACCTGAGTATAACAAACCTTACACTACGTTACTAGTAGTGTTTGATTTCTGACATTTACTAAAAAGAAAATAAACCACTCAAAAAAGTACTCTCTCATTTCGCAATTTTTATATAATTACTTTAAAGCGCATAACTACGTGTTACACTCACCCGCGGCACCTAAATTTTACATCTCTATAAAAAATATTCCAATACACAACTGAAAATCATTTAGCGTAGCACGTCTTAGATGTTTGAGCTACCTAACACTTAGCAGGCGGAGGAAAAATCTTACAAACATTCGGTATAGCACAAGCACGTTACTAATACAATATGTTTCCCTAAAAATTCACGTTAAAACCAAGAATATCGTCAAGCAGGCTTTGATTCTTGAAATTCGCAACAGCGCCACTTCCACTTGCATGGAGAGTGAAAAAATGGATACAGCGCCTTGAAATCAGCGTTACCCAACACTACGCAACATAGAAACAAATTGATTACATGGATTGCATGAACGATGGCATTCTCAACACTAAAGCTACCGTGTCTAAACCCTTGACCAATTATAAGAGCATGATTCACGAGAAGTTACCGCAACTCATAAGGTTTATTATTTATGTCATTTGGATCAAACATGTAAGAATGTGGGTCCTATTCCCAATATTAACAGAGTAATTTGAAAAATTTTAAAGGCTAAGAAAAAATAACCCTTTCGTAAATCTGATTATATTTAAACGATGAGCATTAAACAGCGTAATCTTCTAAGGCAAATGTACGTGGCATTGTAAAAATTACAACATCACAACCAAAGGCTACAACTACAATAAATGCGCGGGAACGCGTCTTACGCAGTACACGAAGGACGCAGTGAAACAGTCACACTTTACGACGGTCAAGGTCACACGCTCTTCACTGATAGTTTTATNCAGTACACGAAGGACGCAGTGAAACAGTCACACTTTACGACGGTCAAGGTCACACGCTCTTCACTGATAGTTTTATTCTGATGTTCATTTATTTCTTTGTTGACAGATGTGTTGATGTGTGTCCTTTCTTTCTTGTATTTGTTCTTGGTTCTTTACTTCCACTGTGTATTTAATTCTTATTGCTTATTAAATTACTTTTTTGGGGGGCGGGGGTTTCTATGGGGAACCTTGTTNTCCACTGTGTATTTAATTCTTATTGCTTATTAAATTACTTTTTTGGGGGGCGGGGGTTTCTATGGGGAACCTTGTTTATTTGTCTGATTTTTTTAGATAGTCCTTTCAGGACTATCACATTGGAAATTTTTGTCGTGTATATTCTGGNTTGTTTATTTGTCTGATTTTTTTAGATAGTCCTTTCAGGACTATCACATTGGAAATTTTTGTCGTGTATATTCTGGATCAGTGCTTTACTGTAGTTGGGTTTTCTCGGGGCTTTTACCAAAGTGAAATTTCTGTTTTTGTTTACGGTTCAGATTTATAAATTGGTTTTCTCCTCTGTGTGTGTGCGTGTGTGCGTGCGCGGTAGAGTCCCAGTTGCTGGAGCGTATTCTTTTCTGTCGTTTCTGCACGTCCTTTCTGTACGCAAATCTCATTTTAAAAAACATAAATAGTCAAACGGGCAGCAACATGTCACGAGCTGTTCACTGTGATGAGTTTCCAATTTCTCGAATTTTCTGTGTAAATATTAAGAATAGGGCCCACATTTGTGTGACATGATTTGCTCCAAATGACTTGATGAATACGTACTGTAAACGGTGGTAACTCCTCGTTAATCATCCTGTGCGAGTTGGTAGACCGTCAACCAAGGACAAAAATATTCACAGATTCACAGAGTAGCTACAATGTTGTACATCTTTAATTATCGTACAGACGGTTACGCAAACTGTCAAAGAGATTTAAGCACCAAATCAAAATATGGCTTCTGTGTTTTAACTGTATCTATCNAGACGGTTACGCAAACTGTCAAAGAGATTTAAGCACCAAATCAAAATATGGCTTCTGTGTTTTAACTGTATCTATCCCTAAAACATTTTTTTCGCAGAAATATACCAATATTTTCCCAAACAACACGATTCAAATACTTGCCAGGCATCGTGTTTTGTGTCTGCACACACCATATATTAATTTGCAAGTAAAATAACACACAAATTCCTATGAAAATACGCTAAATTGACANAGACGGTTACGCAAACTGTCAAAGAGATTTAAGCACCAAATCAAAATATGGCTTCTGTGTTTTAACTGTATCTATACCTAAAATATTTTTTCGCAGAAATATACCAATATTTTCCCAAACAACACTATTCAAATACTTGCCAGACATAGTTTTGTGTGTCTGCACACACCATATATTAATTTGCAAGTAAAATAACACACAAATTCCTATGAAAATACGATAAATTGACAAAAATAGAAGCTTAACAGCATTTAAACGACAGAATTAGTTTCTTGATGAGAGTCCTTTAGACACCTGGTGAGCGTTTTATATACCACTGAGTGCTGCTGAAATGTCTAATATAAATACGCAGCATTTTACAATGCTAACTAGTCTCGCATTTTTCTCTTTTTGAAAATCTTTCACAAACGTGCACATTTTTTGACGGTCAAAGTTACGCTATTTTTTCATAACTGTGTATAGTCAAGTTTGCTGGAGGAATACGAATTAAACCAACAAATTGAGGTAATTCCGTTTGAAGATATGTTAAAATGTGTGACTTGGGACCTTACTCGATTCGTAAGAAAATTACCCCGGTGAAAGGGCAATCGAGAATTGAGTAAATTTTAAATATTGTGTTTTAATATTTTCGCTTTAAGGAGATGCAATTAATTGTTCCTCTGCGGTTAGTATATCTGCGATTCCTCTACTTAACCGGGTTATTCACGTGATGCTTTATTCGTCTGTGTACTGATTTCATTCATTCATGTAAACTATTCAACAAAATAATAATTACCACTGCTTCCTTAATTTTATCAGTAAACGGGTTGCCTCTAATGAACTACAGATGACTGTAACAGTATTTATTTCCATATTACGGTTAACAAAAAAAGTGACCATATTGGGACTCCATTAGACATCAGTTGACAAGAAAAGTATTGAACGACTGCTAAAGCCTGACAGATAGGCAACTCTTAAGACATGTATGCTGAATGTGTTGCCTACCTTTCAGGCCTCAACAGTGACCCTTTCTGTGTAATTTTCTACAGAACGGCAAGTCCAAGGGCGTCCCAAATATGTCACTTTTTTTTTTTCTTTTTTTGTTAACAGTGATGTGGAGAATGCTGTCGTTCTAAAACTGTCAGCATTTCATCAGGAACAAATTATTCACTGCACAAATTATTTTGTTTGACTTTCACTGCACTAGCGTGTTCTGAAGCGTGAAAACTGAGTACCAACATAATATACTCCGTGAGCAATTGTTTTAAATTTATTGTAAATTAGACTACATTTTCAAGGGATTGTTAGGCCACAAAGTTCACACACATTTATACATACGAATACGTATTTTTTCTCGTAACGAATTGCCTAGGAAAACGTTTGTTGGTCGTCTATATCTATCTGCTTGTATATGTGTTTATGTACACGTACATATCCCCTTACAAACGTTTTCTCATATAAATAAAAAATTGGAGTAGAAAGATTTGGACGGCTCTTAACATCGAGGTCTTTAAAGCCGATGAGGGTGAAGTGAGTATGGAGAGGCGCCGGAATGCTAGGGCGGGGGAAACGAGAGATCCCCGAGAAAACCCGCCGACGAGCGGCATCGTCAAGCACGATTATCACACATGCGAAAATCCTGGAACGATCCCACCGGGAATTGAAACCCGGGAAAACAAAACAGTAGTTATAAGTAAAATAAAAAATACTTGTGTCTATCTACTGTTTTTCTTCAGTTCAAACATTTTTAAATTGGCGCTGCTTTATCAATAAACGGGGGGGGGGGACCCCCATTGCAATGAATTTCTGTGTACGCCACTGACTGAGAACTCAGGTACTCACGTAGTCCTGTTCAGACTGCACGGTGAAGATGGGGACGGGCTGCCAGCGGACGTTGCCGGTGGTGTCGGGCAGCGGCGGGTACAGTCCCGTGTTGTTCGTGAGCCGGCAGACCAGGGTCCTGTCAGAGTAGGTGCTGCGTACTC
Source organism: Clitarchus hookeri (assembly GCA_002778355.1). Lineage (NCBI taxonomy): Eukaryota > Metazoa > Arthropoda > Insecta > Phasmatodea > Phasmatidae > Clitarchus > Clitarchus hookeri. The sequence goes on from NQII01002154.1 coordinate 354,927, forward strand.
TGATCCTGCTCATGTTGTACTTGTCTGGCAGCAGCTGGCCGTAGCGCGAGCGGAGGAACCTGCCCAGGTCGTAGCCGCTCTCGAACCCCACCTGCGACGTGACGTCATAAGCCACGTCACACTTCATAACCTACTCGCTGTTTCAACACACTTTTTGAATCAAACCTTTGTAAAATCTCCCCACGCATGAGGTACTTGGTTTTTTCCTAAATACGTCGCGTATTAAAACCGTTTTTTACTCGGGTTAACATAAAAAAATATCTTATTTTTCGTTAAATAAAACTTTTACTTATTATCTATCCATAAATTATAAGATTTCATTTATAATTTATATGAATAAAAACAGGGAAAATATAATTGTGTTGCTAATGCCTAGCAAGAAATAGTTCTTATGCAAAATATTTTTATGGCGTGTGCGCACGAATACGGTGCGCTGTCCCTTTGGTGTAATTTTCTAAGACTCAGTTAAGCTTTGTTTGCACGAGGCGGAGGAATATCCTGGAAGTAACACTTTAGTAAGGCTTCAGGTAAGTTGGAAGTAATCGTGAATGTACCAACTAAAGCCGTGTATGAATTCATCGTTTGGTATTATACGCTATTCAATGTGAATTGAGCATTTTTTAAGGCCTTCCCAACATGCATAGTAATCAAAAAATTGTATTTTATGGCGGCTTCAGACGTTGACTTTTGAACGCTATAAATTCGTACTCTGTAAATTAGTCCTATAGTAATTTTTATATTAATTGATGGAAGGGTACATATACGCTGAAAAAAACTTTCAAACACGTCCTTAAAAGTGCTTGCTTCATCGCGAACAGCATGTAATTGAGGGTACTGAGAATGTATAATGTTTAATTCGGATGAAATTCAGTAGTATTATTTAATTCAGGAACTGCATTTACNTGAGGGTACTGAGAATGTATAATGTTTAATTCGGATGAAATTCAGTAGTATTATTTAATTCAGGAACTGCATTTATTAACATTTCGGGGTTTCTTTGTAACTCTGACAGTTATAGAAAATTGGCAAAGAATTATTGAAAAATATATGTATATTTACTTTAAAATGAAAATTTTTTAACGAATGATATTACATGTAGGGGCAAATATATAAATATTATTNTGAGGGTACTGAGAATGTATAATGTTTAATTCGGATGAAATTCAGTAGTATTATTTAATTCAGGAACTGCATTTACTAACATTTCGGGGTTTCTTTGTAACTCTGACAGTTATAGAAAATTGGCAAAGAATTATTGAAAAAGATATGTATATTTACTTTAAAATGAAAATTTTTTAACGAATGATATTACATGTAGGGGCAAATATATAAATATTATTTGTCTGTTCGCTACCTTTTTTTTTAAGAATAATTTGGGATTCTAAAGAGTTTTTACATTNTTGTCTGTTCGCTACCTTTTTTTTTAAGAATAATTTGGGATTCTAAAGAGTTTTTACATTTGTTGCCTTCCTTTTCCGTGAACATTTGCGTCCTACGTGCAGCCAACTTGGACAACATTGTCCTAATAGGCCCAGAGTTTAATTCCAGTACGGTATTGCAAACTCATTTCAAATCCACCTTACCTACCACCTCCGTCAAACATTAACCGTACTCAGTGCCAAGAAAAAAGTTTTTTTTTTACTCTATGTTGTAATCTTATCATAATAAATTACCGCGATATTTATCGAATTTAGCGAAATTTAACAAACATTTTATGATGTACAGTCGTCTGGGATAACATTGTACCGATGAGGTATGAGTACCACACATTTTCATTTAAGGTAACNAGTACCGCAAATGACTGCGTGGAGTTAGTCGAAGCTTTTAAAGTAAACAAAGTTTTAGCTTGCCACAAAGTAGCCTGTTCTACAATGACACGGATACATATTACACAAGCGGAATACGTAACACATTCCGTGTTGTCTGCAACGGGACGCGTATAACCAACGCATACACGTAAGATAGCTGATCAACTCCCAACACTCCCGTGTCTGCGAACCCGTGTAACAAACAGAGTATTCNAGTACCGCAAATGACTGCGTGGAGTTAGTCGAAGCTTTTAAAGTAAACAAAGTTTTAGCTTGCCACAAAGTAGCCAGTTCTACAATGACACGGATACATATTACACAAGCGGAACACGTAACACATTCCGTGTTGTCTGCAACGGGACGCGTATAACTAACGCATACACGTAAGATAGCTGATCAACTCCCAACACTCCCGTGTCTGCGAACCCGTGTAACAAACAGAGTATTCGGTTTATTGAACTTCGTTTTAGTCGGCATTTAGTTTACAAGAAAACGAGGGCATGCATTTCAGGAGGCAATAATTTTTGTTTCAACGAAAAACACGTTCACGGTTTGGCAATATTATTTATAAAATAAATATAGCAAAAATATTAAATATTGGGGTGTTGTTTCAAAGCTTATTTCAGATTTTCTTAACTGAATATATATTTCGATTTCGTAGGTCTTTACGTTTCTACTTATTATAGAATATCTCGACTTCGTTCCGATCCGCACGTTCTCTCAGGTTACGTGTTGCGCGTCCGTTTTCTTACGCATCCGTGCGTTGTAGAACATGCCTATCAGTATTGGAAACTGAGCCCGGGTCCCCTTACATAATAAACAACGCAAGCCTCGGCACAGATTTATAATACTACATTGCCGGTTATGGTTTTATATTTATTTTAATGCATTATTTTCCCTTTACTTCTAGTACTACCATCCAATACATTTATTCGAATAATTGTAACATCAACAGACGTTATCCATTCTTGAACATTACCATCATCGGGAGTAAAAATTGATGGTACACCTGGACGATTAAACCAAGCAAGTTTAATATTAAACTGAAATAGTTTATTATTCGGACAATGCCCAGAAATTTGTGGAACAAGCCATAGATGTATACCTATTGTTGTCGAGAGTGTACCTTTCAATATATTCATTAAATGAATAATGAAGTCATCAAATGACTGAAAGCAAGTATTGGTCTCTTAAACCACTTTATAGTAATTAGCAACTACTTTTCAGACATTTCTTTAGTATCATACATTTTAAGCAAAGAAGTTTCGCGTGAAATAAAGACAACTATGCGTTATGTTCCACCTGTGTAGTATCTTATCGGTTGAGGTTTTTTTGGGGGTTAAGGTTCTGAATTAGAGATATGCGACGTATTTAACCAACAAGATTATCGTTCTTAAAAGTAAAAAAAAAAAAAAAAACTCTCTATTTCTTTTTGTAATTCCCCTAAAAGCAGTAACACTAATAGTTATAAGAATTGCTTGCCTAGCGTGCGTGATTGGTTGAAATAGATTTGTGACTGCAGCATATTGTTTCCGTAAACCCAGACGTCACAAATTTCGAAACCACCCAGTCATGCGTAGGCCACTGATAAAGCTTGTAGGATACGATAACAGCTTGAGATAACGGGATTACAATTTTGTCTGTTATACAAACTCTCATTTGACTACACACACACAAACTGGAGAGGGTATGCTGCTCTACTCTTTGTAGACGTTGGCGTTCGCGGAATGAAGCTGTACTTTGGCCACAACGTGATGCTCAGCATTTGTAATGGAATAGGAACGAGAGTGGCTTTTGTCGAGATGATTCATTATTTGTGTTTCTTAAGGCACGTGGGGAATAACTCAACACTTAACACGTTAATTAAAGAATACACGTTTTTTTTTATATTAGAAATCTATATAGCAAAATAAGAGAAAGCAATACTAGGAAAAGTTTCTACTAATTTAGTGATCAAGCAGTTCCTCACGGCGTAACATTGTACATGGCATAACGGTGCACTAAATTATTTTTAGTGAACATATAGGAGTAAAGTTATATTCTTAAATATATATGAAATTATTGCTTAAAATATTTTATTGTTAAAATATTGTATTCGAGACAGTTAACAAGAATGTGCTAGATTCTATAAAATTCCCATAAAACTCCATAAAAGAAGGGATTTTTTTTTGTGATAGGGTGGTCAAGCTGTTTTTCTAACGGAATCTTATAATTAACGTCAAAGATCAAGAAACAGTCCTGTCAAGAACTATGACATAAACCTAACAGTAGTATAACACAGCTATTAACCCAGCATTTTCGAAATAAACCTCTGAATAATTTACCCGCTCCTAACTGGGCATATTTTAAACGACACGTTGATGTCATGCTCCCAGTTAGGTTGGCAGCAGTGTCTGTAAAGTAGTTCCAAGTCTTAACATCGTATTAATAGTGAAATATTAAAACTTGTGACCAAGAAATTAGTTCGGTGTCAGTTTTGTGTTCGTAAGTGTTAAGAACTGGCAGGTTGGTAATAAATTTAAGTTTCGTACAATTTTACAGTTTTACTAGATCGAAACATGAATATCGTGGTGGGGTTAATTTCAAATGTGGTGGAAGAACATGAAATGGGTACGAAATCATATCAAGCAAGGCTTTTAAAAATGCTCAATTACACGCGAACTGCCTATATACAGTGTAGACGGGGTAGCTGCTAGCAATCCTAGATATAGTCCATTCATGGTTACTTCCAACTTTTATTAAACCCTACTTAAGTTCTACTTTCAGGATATTCCTCCGTCTCAAGCAAACAAAGCTTAGGGAATGTCACCAGAGAGCGAATTAGTGGAGAGACATCGAAGTCTTGAGAGCCGATGAGGGTAAAGCGAGGTGAGTATGGATCAGCGCCGGAATGGAAGGGTGGGGAAACGGAAGATCCCCGAGAAAACCCGCTGACCAGCGGCATCGTCCGGCACAATTCCCACATGTGAAAATACGGGACTGGACTGGCCCGGCCGGGGATTGAACCCGGTTCGCCTTGGGAGGCGAACAGGCTAACCGATCAGTCACCGCGGCCCCAGGGCGAGAGGGGGCAAAGGGAACACGTCCCCCTAAACCCCCAAATGAACATCAGGATTTCATTTCAAAAACCAATTTGTTGAGACTGCCATCTGTTAACTTGAGATAGTGAATTGAACGTTATAATAAGCAGGAGAGGCCTATTCGGTTAAAAAAAAAAAACTCTAATTCGTGGTCACGCAGCCAGCGCCTGATATCGTAAATATCGAGTGTTGTGTGAATTTGCCTCGTGGCTGGGCTTTTCCAGAAGTAGACTTGCGAGTTTGTTTGGAAAACGTACGGCCACTCTGTTCTGGATCCTCCGTGTATACAGGATGAAGCGACTACCAACACAGCACGAACGTTATATGTAAGAGTTTTGTGGTTTGTTAAACAAAACAAAAAAATGCCTAGCCAACATTAACTCCAATGAAACACACGAAATATACACTAAGGAGTGTTTCGCAAATGTACCACTTTAGTGTATACACGTAGTGAGAAAGGGCGAATAGTCAAGTTGTTCCACATACATCCCTGGCAACGTTACTGCATTTTCTCAGGAAGCAGTCCAATGAGTACGGGTGTTCACAGTTATGTACAGCAGCGAGACTAAACATTCCTATAGTTCAATCACGGTTACTTCCAACTATTCTGAAGCCCTGCTATAGTTATACTTCCAGGGATTCCTCCGCTTCATGCAAACATAGTTGAACCAAGTCTAGAAAATTGGAACAAAGCACCGCATTCGTGCGCACTTGAGTGCAATTACATTGTTCATGAGAACTATTTCTTATTAAGCATTACCAAAACGAATATTTTCTACATGCTCTAAATCATATTAATGATATATGAAATATTATAGTTTATAGATAAAATATAAGTAAAAGTTCAATTTAACTACAAATAAGATACCTTTATGTTACCAAAAGTATAAAACGCTTGTGATACGTCACATACAGTGGCTCACGTTAATATTCGTCCACCGATGATTATCGCAGTTTCATGGCCGTATGTTACATTATAAATGAAGATAAACATAAAACATACTGAACAATCATTCTTGTGTGCTTTAAATGAAATGCAATAGTAGCCAATAACTGAAATGAGCTGTGCGAGTTAGTGAAAAACAGTATTTTGTCCTCGCGTGCTGCATAAGTACGCCACTTTAATATTCGGCCAGTTGTGGCGGACGCGTGGCACAGGCATGATGCACATCGCGTTCGTACCTCGTGTCATTCCCTGCACGCTCTCTGCACTGAGAGGTTGTATTGGGTAGCTCTGTTGGCTGCGTCAGTCAGGCAAATGGGACGTAGGGGCTAGAATACAACGTTTGAACAGCGGCAGCTGGTACTTTTTCATCATGCAAAGAAGAAATCTCGACGAGAAATTGCGGAGCACTTGAATCTGCCAAGGTCCACTGTCGGAGACATCATAAGTAGGTTTGATAAGGAAGATAATAGATTCGGTGCCTCAAAAACGACAGCCAAAGAAGCGACGCGAGAGAGAAGAACGTCTAGTAATCAGGAAAATAAAGAAAGATCCGAAAATTAGTACTTGCAAACTTACCACGAAGGCACTCAATGAATGTGGAAAGAACGTCCATCCAGAAACCATATATTAAAAGAGCAGGATATAATGGCAGGGTGCCTAGAATGAGGTGAATAGAAGAAAACACTTAAGTGTGCAAAAGACCACGCTGACGATGATGAGCGTCGGCGGAATGATGTGTGAATTTTTGCTGATGAGACGAAAATGAATGTTATTGGTTCTGATGGCAGGGCAACAGTATGGTGCAAGCCAAATGAGGAGCTAAAACCAACCTACTGTGAAACACGGTGGAGGTAGTATTATGATCTGGGGCTGTATATATGTTCAGCAGGTGTTGGAGAGGCTGTACGTGTCGATGGAACAATGGGAAAGGAAGACCATCTCAACACCTTGACAGCAACCCTACACAAGAGGGATGATAATCTGGGCATTAGGAACACGTTTAATTTCTACCAAGACAATGACCCAAAACACAAGTCGTGCATTGTCAAGAACTGGCTTTTGTGTAACTGTCCCAAAGTCATTAACACACCTCCTCAATCACCCGACCTGAATCTCACAGAAAATCTGTGGGATGAACTCAAAAAAAGACTGAGGACTAATACAATTAGGTCTACAAAATAATTATAGGAAAGGTTGAAGGAAAAATGGAGTAAGACTGGCTCCGAATGTAAAAGGAAAGTAATTGCTAATATGCCACAACGCCTGCGAGAAGTAATTAAACAGAAAGGCCATGCTACCAGGTACTAAAATATTGTTTGTTTAGTTTGCAAAGAGGATTATGTTTGTGTTTGAATGATGAAGGCTGAATATTTAAGTGGCGTACTTATACAGCATGGGAAGACAAAATAAAATTGTTTGTTAAGTTGCATTGCTCATTTCCGTTATTGGCTAAAGCTATATTTCATTTAAAGCACACAAGAATGATTGTGCAATATTTTTCACGTTTATCTTAACTTCTAATGTAACATAAGGCCATGAAACGGCGATAATCATCGGCGGCCAAATATTAACGTGAGCCATTGTGTTTAGGAAACGTGGAAACAAGACTTCAACTTTTAAAACTTATGACTCAAAAAGTGAATATACTGCGAATGTTCTATAGTAAACAGATTACAGTGTAAGTATGTTGATTATGCGTAGACGGTTTTTCAATACATCGGAATGCCAAGTGTATTTGTATACATATAATGTGTGCCTATATACCTTAGTCAGTTGGCCTACGCCTTCAGGCCAGTAAAGGCTCCAGTTGCCGTTGTACGGGTCCGTGGGGTAGATTTTCTTGGGGGTCCTGTCGCCATGGCGGTGCAGCTGAAACAAAAACATCAATCACGTAATTAATCTCAGGATAAATTAACTGTGTGAAGGCGAAACTTGGGGGAAATAGGTTATTTCAGATAAGTTATCCATACAAAGACAGGAAATAGGTTACTCTCGCTTTTTTTACAGTTATGTTTAAAATTTAAATACTTATTAAGTTACGTTCATTTTCAGATTAGACCACATCAAATATTACCACGCTCTGTAAAAAGCCCACACGCAAAGGCGGCAACCATAAAAAAAAAATATTTTACGCCCGAGAATAGACAGGATTGTAGAGTAGCGTTTACAGGTTGTAGAACATGCACATTTGTTCTCTGCTCTCAGGATTTCTGTGAGTAGTACAACGTATCAACATTAAAATGGCTTACATTTAAAATACGCTCATAAATTTAAGCCCGTCTACGACTTAATTGGTGTTATGGTTATGGCGTCAATTTTCAGACGTTGCATCGCAGAAAAATTTTTCCAATTCTTCGAACTTAACGTTTAACGTCATCATCCAATCAGAATTCAAAAGGTCACAGGAAAATAAAAACCAATAATATCCACATTCGTTAATCGACATCATCGCAGTCAATTTTTGTTATATTCAATTATGCAGAACAAAGTAGAGATCGATGGAAAAACTTTCAAATTTGTTTAGTTAAACCAACATATCTGTGGCATCAACTACAACAGACATTAAGTACGAATTTTTATAAATCACAATAAATATTAAAAAATTCCGTTTTTAAACCCACGCTTCTCAAGGCACAAGTAACACCTTAATAGTTATTTAGAAATAAGACTTATATTTCTCCCTCTACTAGTTTCGCATCTGTAACCGCAGTCAAAGGTTACCTTAATTATTTAATAATTGTTTGTCAACGCAGGGGAACGCGGAAATAACCGAAACCTTGCAAACTTGAAAAACTCTGTTAAGTGTTCCTGTATTCCAGGCCAAGCTTTGATTTTTAATGCCCGTCCATCAAGTTTGAGTATGAAGATTTGTACAAAAAAAATCCAAGATGTACTGGATCCCTGCCTGGCGCTTCAACTGCGCTGCTAAGAGTTTGAAATCCAATTTTATTTTTTTTCGAAACTATTAAACGTGCCCCCAGTATATTTACCCATGAGAAAACATACCCCAAGCAAGTAATAAATGGTACTTTAAAGTTACTACGAATGCTGTAAATATTATTTTGGAGCTCTCCAATATAGCTAAAACGGCTTTTTTTCTTCTTTTTTTTCCTTTTTTTTTTTTTTTTTTTTCAGATTGCTGTATATTAATACTACCCTGTCACGAGTCAAACTACAATAGGATCCTGTATTGAATTTTGCTACAGATATTTCATCAGTAAAATTATAGGGTGACCGCTGAAGTGGCTTTGGTACACGCAGCACTACGAGAACACTGCACGCCAGTTCAAAGCCCTGTGCGTTTTGGCGGTGGCGCAGTTGTAGCGCGTACCAGTGTAACCCTTATAGCTCCCGTGCTTCTCGGCCTAAAAAAAGGACAAAAACGATGCAGGCAAGGTGCAGTTCAATCGCCAGGTTGTCAAACCAGTGGTTGGGGGGGGGGTCACTCCAACGTAGCTAAAAAACGGATTTATCAATTAGCTGTCTTAAAATGTGCGCGTCGAATTCACACCAAAATAACCAAGGGCTCTGCACCCAGGGCCCCAAGGCAATCACAGATTACGGGCCCCCTTTTTGGTTATTTAACAAAATAACCTATTTTATTTAGGTAGACTAAATTTAATCAATAGTATACAGAAAATGCTTCATATGTCATCAAAAATTCGAAATTAATAAAAATAAAAAACTTTTAGACCATATTCGTCCACTGGGCTAGACTTCTAGACTAAATTTCTAGATCAAGGATAGATCAAATCTTTTTTACACGGGTCAATAAAATTATCCAATTTGGCTACTGTAATAATAAATAACGCTGTCTTGTCCTGTGTCCTCTGTTAATTTAATTACGGTTGTATGTTTGTACTTTCCTATTTGATTTTCTTCTGTTTTTCAGTTAGTCCCCTGGCCAGCTCCCCCCGCCCACGAGGCTAGTGCCCTAGGCAGGTGCCTTGTTCGCGTAGGTAGCACGGCGAGAACACTACAGGCCTTGCACTTAGCGACGACGTCGTGGCTCTATTGGCTCGCGTGCTCCCCGGCCTAAAGCGCGGGGAATGCTCTAGCTGCGCGGCCTCCTGCGTGTAACGGTAACGTTTCCCTCACATGCTCGGGCGGAAGCTGCCACGAGGCCTGCGTGCAAGCAGGTACGGACTATCCAACGGTACTTGTGGCCTGTGGTTCAGGAAGAATAGTCACCCACTACTTCAGCATTATACATTCAAGCACAGAGCCTAATGCTTTAGGATTTGTGTTGAATAAACACGAATGTTTACCATAATTTTCACACAATGCTGTTTTAGGATCGGTTATCGTTTTCGCGGGTTTTTATTTACTCTTCGTCCGTCTTAAATATTTCAACGCTTTTTTTTTCGAAACAAAATAAAATGACTACCACCCTCTCCCTTACTGGCTAAAATTGCAACCTTTTAGGAACCCTTCCACCGAAAATATCCACACGACTCTTCACAAAAAGTCAATGTAGGGCGTACATGTTGAGATTTTTTTTTAAAAAAAAAGGCAGTTTTCAACTACGTTGGAGGTGAATCATATCAGCAGGGACACGAACTCAGAACGTACACAGTGGNTCGAAACAAAATAAAATGACTACCACCCTCTCCCTTACTGGCTAAAATTGCAACCTTTTAGGAACCCTTCCACCGAAAATATCCACACGACTCTTCACAAAAAGTCAATGTAGGGCGTACATGTTGAGATTTTTTTAAAAAAAAAAAAAGGCAGTTTTCAACTACGTTGGAGGTGAATCATATCAGCAGGGACACGAACTCAGAACGTACACAGTGGTATTTAAGGAGCTTCCCTAGTAGTAATATGTATCTCGTATTAAGCAGTTGTGTCTATACTAATAATAAAAAAAATATAACATATTTGAATTTTTTTTTTTTTTTCCAGATCAGAAATGAAAGTTGATATTTTGTTGCCAATCTACAAATTTGGTCACTGGGAAAAAATTGTGGTCGTTGGAAAGTGTCGAAGTCAAAACGGCCAGCAGATGGCCAAATCTGCCTCAGAACCATCCATACAAGGGACACACCGGCTTGTGTGGAATCGTCCAAGTAATCTCCCGTCGTGGCATACAGCTACAGGGTTATTTTAATTTGTCTGCGGGGAGGGGGAGGGTGGGGTACGCATTTTAACTGAGTCATTGCCGAGACTAATTCTAGTTTGCGCGATTTATTTCGTGTAACTTAGTATAATGTTGGCGAGGACTCACCACTTGCACGAGCACCACCTCGCCCCAGTCGCCCGCCGCCTCGTGAGACGCCGACGCCAGCGCCCCTAGCGCCAGCGCGAGGAACCACGCAGCACGCACCGCCATGTCCGTGTCGAGACTGACTCGCTCCGGCAAGCTGCGTCAACTGCCACTGCGGCCCGGCTCCACACATATACACGTCCGCCACTTAAAATTTGCACTCACGTCGAGATAATGTGCTGCCGCTTTCAACCCACTTATCTCTGTCGCCATCACACTCCTACATGCATTCTCCGACGTAATGCCGTTTTGAAGGGCAATCCATCTACCCATACATATTTTTAATTCAAACAATATTTTTGTAGCTAGTCTTATCGATGTGAAAAGCGATTTTTTCTTGCCTTATCGATATTGATTACCTTATCGATACCCATACACATTTTTAATTCAAACAATATTTTTGTAGCTAGTCTTATCGATGTGAAAAGCGATTTTTTTTTTTGCCTTATCGATATCGATTGCAGTGTCTCAGTTTGCCTGCAAAATGATGTGTACTGTCCGAGTGTTATCAAAGGAACTTGATTTGCTAGATACGACGTATAAGTATAAATATCTATAGTCTGTTCGTGGTTTCTTCACACTTTTTGAAACAAACCTTTGAAAAATCACCCCAAGAATGATGTGCTTGGTCTCCCACCCCCCTCCTAAATATAACACGTATCATAAATGTTTTATACTTGTGCTAACATAAAATCACCTTATTTTTTGTTTAAGTGCATATATACATTTTATATATCAATTATATTTCGTTAAAAATTATTATGAATTAAACCAGTGAAAAAATATTTATGTTGGTAATACCTACTAAGAAATAGTTCTTATGAATATATAATTACACTGAGTGCGCACGAATGTGGTGCATCGTCCCTTTGGTGTAATTTTCTATACTTAGTTAAGCTTTGCTTGTACGAGGCAGAGGAATATATAGGAAGTAGAACTTATGCCGGGCTTCAAAAAAGTTGGAAGTAACAGTAAGTGGGCTATATAGGCCGTTCATGGTTAATCGAGCACTTTGAAAAGCCCTGCTTAAGATATACTTTTCCCCTAATCGTGTAGCCTTCCGCCAGATGTAAACATTTACATTGCTACGGGACGGGTTTAATGGATTCGTCCATGAATCAATAAATTGAAAACGCGAAACTGTTACTGGCTATTCACGGTCATTTGAGCACTTTTGAAATTAGCCTTTGAAAAATGTCACTGTCCCTACCTGCATATACATATTTATTTATTTATTTATTTATTTAGCCTCCTAGTAACACACGACAGATGTGCTGGGAAGTTGTCAATTAAACATTTGCGAACACTGAAATTATTTATTTTTCAATTCTGTTTTTATCCATAAGACTGTATCGTCCTTGTAGACAAATCTTTATAATTCACGTGCGCTTACTGAGAGAGAAGATGCTTCATGCTACACAGTTAATAATGGTGTTGTACTCGTAGTAAGCATAGGACCCAACTTTGTTTCCGGGGAAGTGCTTGTGGCTGTGAGTGGTAAGTCTAAAATTTTCTTTGACCATACCTACTTTAACTGACAACCTTTCATCCTCTCTTTATATATATATATATATATATATATATATATATTTATTTATTTATTTATATACACACATGCATATATAGGATGATCCGTCTAACGTGGACATCCCCAAAATTTCCAGGTCAGTTGTAAATTCCGAAGTGCTGTTTTCTCCAAATGAAATTACGTACGGCGGCAAGTAATTTGCCGCAAAGTGACTATTTGTAACACGTGTACGGACAGAAATAATTAAACAAATTTTTTCCCCTAGAAAAATAAATTTATTTCCACGGCATCTGAAAGCACGTGCAATGATGAATTAAGTGATATAGCACATGCAATGGAAAGTAACACAGAAACGCCAATAAATAATAGGCAAATATGATTAAGTTAGGTGGGCTGGTAGCATGGGGCAGTGGACCTGTACTCACAGCTGTAAGCAAGCTACACGCGCCGTGACTCACCCTGGCGGGACCGCTTCCTTATAGCAGCGCACACCAGTCCAGTAATCTGTTATGGTAAGTGGAATTGCAGCGTGTGGTTGTACCTACGCAATGAAGTTCACGAATGAGAAAAAAAAAACTGAACGCTCTACTTATTTATGGTGAGTGTAGCATAAATGCCAAGCAAGCCTTCCAAATGTATGGTGAAAGGTATCCTAATCAGACGCCCATCTCACGGCCAACGATACGAAGAATTTGTGCATGTCTCTCGTCACTAGGTGACTGGAATTCCACAACACGAGGGCGATGAAAGACTGCTACGGGCGAGACGCATCAACACGATGTGTTGGCACGTGTCGATGCAAACCCCCACACGGGTACGCGAGAACTTTCCAAGTTCGTAGGAATAAGCAAAACAAGTGTGTTACGGACACTGCGCCAACGGATATTCCATCCATATCACGTGGCTCTTCATCAGGCATTACATAAAGGTGATTTGCAGCAGCATGTTCAGTTTTGTAGGTTTGTTCTGATGTCTGTAAGGGATGACAGCAATTTTCTGAAGAACATACTATTTACCGATGAAGCGACCTTCACAAACCATAGGCGCGTGCGTACATTTACGAAATATGCACTACTGAGCGACGGAGAATCCACGCTGGGTCCGGCACGTGGAGCACCAGCGACAGTGGAAAGTGCACGTTTGGTGTGGAATCGTTGTAGACTATGTCATAGCGCCATACTTCATTCAAGGGACAATGACCGGCTGTACGTACGCCCATTTCCTCAGAGAGGCCTTACGGCACTTCTGGAAGACATGCCGCTCGACATACATACGTCTTGGTATGTGGTTTCAGCATGATGGTTGTCCTGCGCATTTGCTTTGGTGGCGAGATAAGTGTTAAATGAAACGTTTCCAAACCGTTGGTTAGAGCGTTGTGGTGTTGCAAGATGGCCACCCCCCCCCCCTTTTTTTTTTTT
>NQII01002154.1:373611-385011 GCA_002778355.1 Clitarchus hookeri
ACGGTTTTTTTTTTTAAATATTTTATTTATCAAGAAAATCAAACGGCAAAGTACAAACATACAACAGTAATTAAATTAATAGAGTACACAGGACAAGACAGCGCTAATTATTATTACAGTAGCCAAAATTGGATATAATTTTATTGAACCGTGTAAAAAAAGATTTGATCTATCCTTGATCTAGCATTGATCTAGCAAATTAGTCTAGAAGAAGTCTATCCCAGTGGACGAATACGGTCTAAAAGTTGTTTATTTTTATTAATTTCGAATTTTTTATTATATGTGAAGCATTTCCTGTGTATTATTGATGAAATTTAGTCTACCTAAAGTTCAGGAAAAGTCTAGCACATGTCTATATAAACAAAAAAAAAAATATATTTCTTATTAATTTAAAAATTCTGATGATATATATTGTGGATTTTTGCAGAAATTCCGTCCATCCAATGTCTAGCGCGTAATCTTTGCGTCGCCAATTACGCAGGCACATATTATTTGGTTCCGCACTGCACGCACACGCACATTCTAAACTTGCCACTACTTGTCTGAAGTTGTCTGTCAGTTCGCATTGAAAGCGTGTGTCGTATAAATTTAAAATTTGCGCCCTAAAGGTTTTATCTTTTTACGCGAAATTTGGTTCCAAGGTAAGTTAAGATAGCCACGAATCTTACGATCCTTAACTAATAAAGTAAGAGACTTACTACTACTGATTATCTATTATTATTTTTTAGAAATTGGCGATGTACGGCGCTGACAGACAACTGAGCGGGTCCTAGAGGAGGAGTAAGGAGAAATTGCAGAAGGAAACACATGTTCTACGTAATGTCCCTAAGGGCCTATTCACAAGGCGCAGTCGGCAGTCGGCAGTCGGCAGTCGAATGCAATTCACAATGTGCAGTCCATGATTGTGAAGGATTGTTTGTAAACACTGCTAGTTTAGTTTTGGAATAAAGAAACACTGGGAAAACGATCTTCTAGCCCCATAATATCCATACACCAAACCCAACTGGAAGGTAACAACTGAATTAATTCGTTAAGCTAAATATTTTAAATTACCAAACATAATTTTAATTAAATATTTTAGGGTTATGTACCGGTACTTAAAATTCAACACGCACGCTATCAAAATACAAATAATAAACAGTCCTGTAAAAAATATTTGTTTACATCATGTGATCGCGAGCGCGACATCTGATTGGTTGGAAATTTTCGGCAGTCGGCAGTCGAGCAGTCGAAGATGAAGTTGAACCAACTCCGACTGCTGGACTGCTGACTGCCCGACTGCCGACTGCACGTTTTGAATATGTGTATTTTAATCAAGCAACTCATATCTGACTGCCGACTGCCGACTGCGGACTGCCGACTGCGCATTGTGAATAGGCCATAAGCTTGACTCGTTCTTCGCTTCCTCCAGACCTAGCACTGATCGCGTGTCTAACCTGGGACAAACTACCTGAAAATCGCCAAGATTTGACTCCGGAAAACCCCGGCAGTAGTTACCGAGGAAGATTCCGGTGACACATCCTGAATCGCGCACAAACACACATGTGTTCCGATCCCATCATTCCCATCTGTTACTGCTAGTGACGATCCAGCCGAGTGGATACTGGACGACGCCACGATCGAAACACTTGATACAAAATGGCGTGGAACAAAATATGGATGCCGATTTATCTTCTTCGAAGCACCATCACGGAGATAAAACCAGGACTTATAATAAGGCAAATTTCGTATGTTTCCTATGTTTGTTAATAATAAAAATAATGAGTAATAAGTATATTTGGTATTTTATTATTATATGTCTAGGTCTGCTTGTCTTGTCTATTTTCCAAATTATTTAACGTTAATCAAATATAAAATAAAATAGGTAATTTTGTTAAATTACCAAAAAGGGGGCCCGGACTCTGTAATTGCTCAGGGGCCCTGTAAATGTTGCCGCGGCGTAACAGGCCGTTCGCCTCACCCTTTCTCGAGATCTGTAGCGTTCTGCGACATTGTATTTAAATGTTATCTTACTGATACCTGTCTTTTGATCAAACATTAGGCTCTGAAATAATTGAGTACATTATTTGAATGACTCGTTTTATTTATTCTTAATTAATGCTGTTATATCTCTGAATAATCTAACTTTTTTTTTAACTTTTTAATGAGCTCAGTTCGAAGAGTATTTAAATTTGACATACTCTTTATTAAGTAAAGTCTTAACTCTGTCTTTATACAAATTTATGATAGACCAGTGTTTTTTTTTAAAGCACACTTGAGTTACTGCTTCAATTTGATGTCTCGTTTTCAGTGTCGTTTTGTATTTATTGATGTTGTTTATGCCACCTGCGTTTTTCGTGGCTAATTTCTATGCCTGTTGTCAAGGACTCGCTGCATTTCTTTAATGGCAGATCATTAATTTCTTAACGTCTTTCTTCGTTCGTAGACACGATACCAACAGCTATGGCCACCTAGGCGAGCCGGGTTTGATTCCCGTCGGGGTCGCCCCCTGATTTTTACACGTGGGATCCATGCCGGGCACGGACGGTGCCGCTGGTTGGCGGGTTTTCTCGGAAATCTCCCGTTTCCCCCACCCGTGCATTCCGGCGCTGCTCTATACTCACCTCGCTCATCGGCTCTCCTCGATGTTAAGAGCCACCCAAATATCTTCACTCACTCACTCACTCACTCGACGCTGGAGAGTGTTGCGAACAGTGCTGATTGGCGAGTGTTCCTAGTGATTCGCCGAGCTACGGCGGTTATAGGCGGCACGAAGTGACAGCGGGGTGTTATCGGGGTGCTCCTAGAAAGTGCTGGGGCGTTTGTTATCCACCTGAGCGATGGATGTATGTATAATGTATTCACGGTAACTTCAAGATTTTCTGAAGCCCTGCTAAAGATCTACTTTCGGGGAGCCGATTATGTATCCTTCCGCAGTATGTAAACAAAACATTGCCATGTGACCCTTGTCAAATGTTTTGTAAACAAACAGTGCCATGTGGGAACTCTCAAATATTTTGTTAACAGTGTCCATGTGGGAACTACCAAAATTTATTTTTGAAGAGAAACAATGCCATGTAATCTTAACTTTCATATACTTGAATAAAATTCTCCAAATGTCTAAAAATGCTATTCAATTTAGCAAAATATTGTAATACATACAAAAAGGTAGATTGAAGTATATATCGGAACTGTTAATTATATAATTTAATTAAAGTTTACTTATTATATTAAGATTTATTTACATATTTGGTGTAAGGAAAAAGTTAAATTTTACATAATAAACTTTTGGAAGTAGCACTCAGGTTAAAAATTTCACTGTGATAAATGGGTACCATTTATTCTATTTTATCGCATATAAGTCCTACATTTTATTTAAAAAAATTTATTGAAAACTCGGGGTGCGACTTATAAGTGAAAAAAATTCCTCCAGCCCCGCACTAACGTTTCATTTACTACGAATTCACGGCCCGCGGCTCGATTTCCAAACTCTTCAGCGAACAAAATCACTTTCATTTTTAAACCTGCGGTGTATGTACATCGCTTTTCCGTCAAGAAACTGTCTCACTTCACTGCCACAACATCAAAACACTACGTGCGGCGCAAAGACGATATAAGAGAAATACGTGTAAGCCAACGCTACTGTGCTGCTATCTCTTACGCTCCACAAAAAGCTTTCGAAAATTATCGATTATCAGTTATTGACCAAAAATCGATTCCTTTTCATTCTTTTAAAATATATTTTTCTGTAAAGGATTGCGAAGGGAATTACGTAACGGAAATATTCAAATGCCTTTCTATATTTTGCACGTTTATTNGAATTCACGGCCCACGGCTCGATTTCCAAACTCTTCAGCGAACAAAATCACTTTCATTTTGAAACCTGTGGTGTATGTATATCGCTTTTCCGTCAAGAAACTGTCTCACTTCACTGCCACAACATCAAAACACTATGTGCGGCGCAAAGACGATATAAGAGAAATACGTGTAAGCCAACGCTACTGTGCTGCTATCTCTTACGCTCCACAAAAAGCTTTCGAAAATAATCGATTATCAGTTATTGACCAAAAATCGATTCCTTTTCATTCTTTTAAAATATTTTTTTCTGTTAAGGATTGCGAAGGGAATTACGTAACGGAAATATTCAAATGCCTTTCTATATTTTGCACGTTTATTTAAAACTTACAAAGATAAACTGCAGAAATAACAACGCTAATACCAAAATTACATCTTAACCTAGAATTATCTTATAAGTAGAAAGAATGTGTTACGTTAGTTTTATAACCACAATTCAGCGTCTCCAATATCCAATATGGCGTGGTTATACTTCTGAAAAAAACGTGCCCAAACAGACAAGATGGAGTGTATGAGTCCGCTGGACAGACACTGAAATTTATTTAATTTCAATTAATAACAGTGAAATCTTTACCCATGAGTGCTACGTAAAAATGTAAATATATAGTTTAGCAATATTGACTTTACAATTACGGCATTAAATTTATACATATTAATATTTAACCTACGAACTATTTCTTTTCAGCTATAACCAACATGTTCCTTCAACATCCGTTGTTAATTCGTACGGACTTTTAACAAATTATTATAATTTATTGAAAAAAATATACTTAAAACTTAAAACAACCAATTTATATAGTGCTTCAGTGCTAAAAGCAAGACAAAACCTTTTTCTATATACAATTTTTTTTATAACCAATTGAACATGTAACTCCTAGGGTGATTTTTCAAAGGTTATTTTCAAAAGTATCGAAGATACCGTGAATGGATTATAGTTAAGGCGTAGGTAGTCGACAGCAAAGTCATTAGAGTAAAATTCTAATGAAAAATATTATCTTAGGCAGCTCTGAGGGAAGGAAGGTAGGGGTGGCAGTGTAGGGGAGGGCTTTCCCAAACGCATGTCGCTGGAGGGAGGGAAGCCACGTGACGCTGCTGGCTCTACACACACCAAACTCATAACGTCACTCGCTACTACCGCGCTGTTAAATACCGCGCTGCGCGACCTATGTTCTGACAGACAACTAATCCAGTTTTACTTTAAGTTTTCAGGATCCACTGGTGATTCGGGGGGGGGGNCATGGTAACCACCTATCATTCTCCTGTAGCATTTTCTCATAATGCATGTAACAATTTTTAATTCTTTCCTGTCGAAGGGGTTTTTACGGTGTCTGTACCGGTTTTTCCCTTTCTCTTCTAGATGTAGTTTAACTATAAGTACATTAGGGAGGTTTCCCATGGCCAAACTCGGCCATGGGAAATCCAATCCGTCTTTGCCGCGATGCACGTATCCTTGCATGTTTTTCCTTCACTTGTAAGCGTAAGGGGTTAGCCCTGAGACCCAATNTCTTTGCCGCGATGCACGTATCCTTGCATGTTTTTCCTTCACTTGTAAGCGTAAGGGGTTAGCCCTGAGACCCAATAATCCCGTTCCTACCGCGGACTAACATATAACACTTAGTTTTAGAGTAGGTTAGGAAAAAAATAGAATAAACTACGTTTATTCGTTAGGTAATATTCACGCGCGGAGCAGGGTGTTTTATCTAGTTATTCGTTTCGTTTCCTGTCGGCAAAAAAATATTCGTTATTACTCGATTTTCGGTTCCTAACGACACGAGCTATTCTAAGCGCTTTCTAGTGTTTGCTTGCCGTCACTATGTTCGATAAGAAACTCGAAACGATAACGAAGCCCTTCGAGCTTTCTTTAAGGAGTTTCATTATGAAAACTTGGCTGGTGTGTGGTACAAGTTGTTTTTGTGACCGCGGAAGAAGAGAATCGTGAAGTAACGTGCCTTCATGCATTACAGAAACATAAAAATATATTTCAGAAAAAATTATTTTAAAAACACTAATTAACCTTTCTGTTTTAATTTGTGAACCGTGTAAGCAGCAGTGTAAGCTAGCTGTTGTGGGGGTATTTATTATTTAATTACAGTCGTTTATAATGAAATACGAGAACATAAAAACTNGTGTAAGCTAGCTGTTGTGGGGGTATTTATTATTTAATTACAGTCGTTTATAATGAAATACGAGAACATAAAAACGGATTTATTCTAAATTTCCTTTGGAAAATATAGTTGTAAAATAAGCAATAGGTAGCGCTACATAAATAATTCATCGCTGTATACACTCATATTACTTTCCCTTGAAAATAATTGAGTGGAAATTGATGCCACATTGACTAGAAACATGACTGTTTCTAGTTTTTTGTCCATCGCTTATTTTAAAATCTTGATAATGAAACAAAAAATAAACAGCGTACTCGAAAATAGCTTGCAACCAAACAGCAAAATGGTCATTGAGAGAAATCTCCATACATGTGACGACCAAAGTTCCGCCTCCTCTCTCTTATCGGCGTTCAAGCGAGTATATTTTAACACAGTGCATACGAAATTACAGCATATTTATGTGTAATACATCACACGTCCAGCCGAGTTAGAAAATAGTAGGGCCAATGTTGTCGACACCAAATTTGACACGTTTGACGAACGTAATATACTTTTTTTCCTAGAATAAATTATTTATTTGATACTAACATTTAAAACACACCAAACTTAAACAAAATATTTTAAGGGACAAACTGCTTTGATTTATGAATGTTTTCAAGCTTTCATAATTTATAAACAAACTCTTGTAATTCAGTTAAAGTTTATGTGCGTAGTGTTGCCATCTTGCATTCGCAAACGGAAACCCGAACATTGCATAAAGTCTCGGAGGGATGTAACGAAATATGACTTAGAATACGAAATTGCCTTTCTCGAAGATTTCACACGTGGAACACCTCACCGAGGCAGGAGTAGAGGAAGTGTAACTGCCACGTTGGGGCAGACTGCCCCCAGTAGAGGGCACGTCACAGCTGCGCAGCTGAAGCAGGACGAACGAGCTAAGGGAGAGGTACACGGCACGCGTCATGTTTAACACTGCTATCTCAAAAAACTGCATAAAAACATTATGTTAATTTACCAATTCTGAAAATATTTCAATCTGTGGTCACACTCAACTATAAAACTATCATTGAGGATGTAAACAATAAAATAAACAGACATTTGCGAAATATTACAAGCAAATAGAGTAACTAATCAACAAAGAATACTTCCAATAGAACTACCATTTAAATAGTAAATATAAACAATACATTTGTAGTAGAAATAAAATAAAAAATAAGGAGTTTGCAGACATACCAATTATAATATGTCGCAATGTAGCTTAAAATTTTAATTTTAATTTACCTTTTGGAATATTGCACACATAGTGGCGGAAATTTTCCCTATGCTAAACTCTTCCATAAGAAATCACGTTTGTTCCTAACCCCAGCATAAACATAGACTGAAGATGAGGCAGACTGCTTATTCGTCTCATGCGCATGTACCCAACATTGACCTACCCCAATAGAAACACACCTATCAAAGTCACATTGTCAACAATCATGAACATTTTAGTATATTTATTAATTTTTAAATGACTAACACTATGGTACTAATAAAATACTTTTACCAATGTGAATTTAATAAAACTGCATTACAAATTGGATAGAGGAGGTATAAACATCTCAAAGCACTTGTTTCCAACAGTGTCCTAACCTCAAATTCAATCCATGCCGTTTTTGCTAGCCGTATTGGCAGAAAAGCAATTCAGTTTTGGGACATGGAGATTAGTTGTGCGCAGTCAAAGAAATGGATCTACCTCATCTTTAGTCAATGGGTAGAATAAACCTTACCCTTGACGTACGCTCGGTACGTCCCTTGTCGAAGGGAGATGGTTGGGCGTGCGGTGTCCCTCGAGCTGTGAAAGTGCCGGGCGCCAGCTCAGTGTTGAGCAATGAGATCGGGTCGTGGGTAATCACTCTAGGGGACTCGAGGTAACACACCGTCAGATAATAGGAAAATGCGAGCTGTACGGCCGCTGCACACGCCCGGATTAATGAACGCACTATTGGTTATATGAAAGATGATTATTTTATTGAACACATAACCGAACAGACACGTGGTGACCGCGTGGTCGTACAATGTAACAAACTAATGGATAATGATTAATTAAGGCGTGTAATGCTGCTCTCCCCTCGGTGCGATGTAACATAAAATACAAGTTATTTCGTGGATGATGTGATGATACGATTACTGAGTGAGGTTGCAGCCTCAGGGGCTGGCACCGAGGTTCTTGTGAAGCGAGAGACTTACCACGTCCACCCGCGTTGAAGTGATGAAGCGTACTGGCTGAGAAATGCGCCGGCTCCCGCTACCTGAGCGCGGTCGACGCCAAGCGGCGGAAAGATGAAACATAAATACAAACTTAAAAATGCTAATGAGATGTAAGAAAATGATATACCTTAGATTAACATAATCAAACACAATTACCCTATACAACTTACATAATAAAACACAATTACCCTTGCACAAATACACAATAAATAAGGTTATATTAATATTAAATATTTGCATTACAGCAGCCACTGTATTGCCAACTTAGTAATGTCACATGTCTCTGGCTGGCTGGGTATGTGATAACTGTCTTTAAACACGATAAATATGATATAAATAGATACTGAATAGATACACTGAACCAATAAATAATAATGATTAAATTATATAGCTCTGAATAATTAATGACACTAGTGCAATTTACGCACATGGAACAAATACACTTGATAATTATGACACTGAATTAAATATAACCTTGAATAAACTATACTGATGCACTCCGACCAATTATGTCGCACTGATGTAATTATATTGGTGAACTCTGATTAATTACATAGCACTGAATAAACGATATTGACGAACGCTGATTGATTACATAACACTGAATACACTATCACTCTTGCCCACATGCCTGCTGGTGTAGTGCATCTGGAGTGGAGGACACTACTGCGGCAGTCACAGTGGGCACAAAGGTACCAGTGAACGCCTGGTTCACGTCACCCTGGCATGAAACAAATAATTTAGAAGGCGTTTGCTTGATATTACAAAACAGAACTGAATTATATTTGTTCCAGAAAGTTACTTAATTTATGGAAAAAAACATTTACACAATGTCAAATAGGGCGCATCTATTTTCATAAACTCACTTTTCATTTATTTTTGGCGAGCTCCCAAATCCCGCTACGCCAACGAGAGCTCCTTCGCAGTTCTATGAGCCCTCCGGCATGCATGTTAGTAACTAAAACGGTTGGAGAATGGAATGTGTCTCAGGGCAAGTGCTTTATGCCTTAGGTCGGGTTTATTATGTTTAAAAGGGACGCATACATTGCAGCTATAGCAGGATTGTCTGGTGCCATGGCCGCAATCGTAGCCACGGACACATTCTGATGGAAGAAAGGTCTAGATGTCTAGATGGAATGGCACAGCAATAAAGGCAAAGTGGAGTGGGCCTGGGAAAATCTGTGCGACAGTCGTGGAGGATAAATGTAATTTCCTTTGACTGGATTGGGGCTGGAAAAAGTAGGGTAAGTTGTTAGTTAGCGAAGATAGACTTGTGTGGATTTTGTGCAGGGTGATATGGAAGGAGTTCGCAGCTGGCGTGTAATCAGGGTCGCACTATACAACCCTGGTGGTGGGGCACAGAACTGAGCCACCCACCGACATATGCCAGTTATATGTTTGTAACACAGAAAAAAAAGTGTTAATGTGTTACAGCCATTTATAAGAAGAGAGAAATTATAACTATGGATAATTATTCTATTATCTTGCCTGCGACCTCGTTTGCAGCTTAGTGTAGTAAGGTGTGCCTCCATACAACCCCTATCAGTCGATGCAGAGAGCTTCTCGACGCCTTGGAATCGGCAGAGGCGAATGAACCATACATACAGACAGCTGTCGGAGTGTTTCATTTTATCAGCAAAGGCAATATTTATACCCTCGACAGTAAATAAAAAAAAAGATAGTATATATTTCAGTCGTTAGGTGTCGGCAGATTGCTTGCTTAATGTTGCTAATTGAATTTTTTCATGGCCGTGGTAACGGAAACGGCGAAAGGCCAAACACATGCGCGTGAATTTGGTTCATTTATTGTGCACATTTGTAAACAAAAATAAGCGTTCTCGCAGCAAGACGAAGTGTAAAGAGAAGTATTATCGCGTCAAATAAATAAGAATTAGGTAAGTACTGTAAGGCACAGTTAAAATTGCATTTTACGGGAACTTTGTGAAAGAGTCTTCAAAACAGTCCACAAAGGTAATATTAAATACCTCGGACTATGTAAACAACTCTTGAACGTGGGTTTATTTCAAACTGCTGGATAGGTTATTATATTTAATGTATAGTTCCACGATAAACAAGAAATAAAAATTTAATGGGTGTTTGTTGTATAAAGAATTTAGCTAATCGATTCTGCAGATGGACCTTTTTTTGTATTCACTCGTAACCGCATAGTGGTGACGGCTTTAATGAAAAGTGAAATGTGCAGTAAACATATAATTTAAGTAACTGCTATCAAAACGGTAGTATATCGTTCTCCGCACAGTATAATTGCTTAGAATATATTAATAACTTTGCACCCAGATAATAATTTAGATGCAATTTGCACTACACATAAACAGCGTAAATTTCTCGAGAAGTATCCCTATAACCTTAAAATTTTATAAGAAGTACAATATGTATTACCCCGGCTTCCCCTCCCCTATTTTAGTATACTTTTCAAGCCCAACTTTGAGTAGTAATATAATCATTCAGATGAGTAGTTGAATCACTTGTTTATCTGTTTTAAACTATGTAGATTAACACATGTTGCCTACATTTGGAAAGAAAGTAGCCCCACACGTGTAAACTGATGGAGGGAGTTACTCCTTTTTATAGCAAGTAGTAAATAAACAACTGTATTATTTCTGTATGAAAATGGCATAAATAAATAATGCTGCACTTACAAAAATATAAAAGCATGATCACTACTATTTTTCACGTAAAACACCATTAAATGATGCATCGATTTTCTTGCATGGAAATGCAAAAAAATTATTGATAAAATTACCTGTCATTACGAAATTATGGGGTCGTTATTAACCAACAAGTGTGTTAGCCCTAAATGTTTATTGATTGTTGTGATCTCTAATAATGTGTACCTACATTAAATAAATGCAAATCAGACTAAATTATTCAAAAACTTGTTTTAGCTCACCTTAGTTCGGCATTTTGCAATAACTAATTTTTAACAGGGGTGCCTTGCTCTTGATAATTACATTAGGTCATGTCTAATATTATGTACGTTTTCTACCTCGTTTCCTATAACAAATCATCACAAAGTTTGTACATACCTGGAGTTCATGATAATCCTGTATTATAGCAGGTCATTAGAGCGTGATCCAATCTATTGAGCAGTCAAGATTGGGTAAGGAATTGTTCATGGTGCGTATTAAGGAACCATCCTGACATTCACATAAATCAATTTTGGCAAACCATTGGAAACCAAAAAAAACAG
>NQII01002155.1:0-40541 GCA_002778355.1 Clitarchus hookeri
TCATTCAGTTAAAGACAGGTGAATATTTCCAAACGTTGATTTCAAAAGAGTAATTAACTGTAAATAATCGATATAGTTATTCTATAGTTTTTAATTCATTATATGAGCCAGGTAGTGTTTCCTTAAATAAAGGAAAGAAAGCACGAAACGTTAGCGAGTTTCAGTGAAAATATATATGCAGTATTATCAAATTAACGGGATTGCCAGTCAATGTTATATTGGTTTTGATAGTCTAGACACTTAATTAAAATCTGTTATGTCAATACAGTGGTTAACTGCTCACTGAAAGTCAGTTAAAGTGCTGTCACAACTCAATTAGCCGAATGAACTGGCAGCTAGTGTTTTGTAGTGGTGTCCACAATTGTGTGTCGAGACAAGGCGTGCTTGAGATTAAATGTTAGCTATGCTGTACACAGTTTATTAAATAAAAAGTAATCTTTTTAATAGCGTAATGATTTTATTTAGTGGGAAGGGGTGGATCGCGCACTTACAGGTCTTCCGCTCCCCTACAGATACTATCACAAAATATAGTTGATTCTATCTATTTAGTACTATTTACATACACAAACAGATATCAAGGGTTTCACCACGTAAAAACGTAAAATATTTTATGCTTCATAAATAATTTCGAATTCATTAAATTTTACTTGTTTTCTAACTTTAAAAAGTAATTGGAGTTGAAAAGAGAACACACAATCAGGATCATAATTTATTTACAAATCTTTCCGTTTAAGGAGGTTATCGTATTTCACAATAATTCGCCACTGAGGAATTCTACGAAGCTGTTNATTTACAAATCTTTCCGTTTAAGGAGGTTATCGTATTTCACAATAATTCGCCACTGAGGAATTCTACGAAGCTGTTATTAAGTTAATCCTCCAGCTAACTTATAAATCGTTAAATAATATTCTCTTTATTGACAAGTAGGCTGCATCTGATTTACTATGGAGTCATACCCCCCACCCCCCTCTCACCACCTTCCACGCCGGGCAATCATAACATTTGGGTTTTTTTCTGAGGTGGTTCCATTTTCACTTTTTCGTGTTTACAGTACTCATAAAAACGGTGATTATTGTTTGTAATCAATTAAAATTATATACCTTATATCTTTACACTTCCCGCTGTGTTAAAATATGATTGCCAACTTTTCAAAACCACGTGAATTTAAAATGTTCTTTTTATTTATAATGTTACTCCTAAACACGCCCAGTAAAATACACTAAAATATAAATGGTTAAATATCTTTAAAACAATATGACAGAACGCTGTAGTTTTTAACACCAGTTCCAAAATAAAATATGAAGAAAGTTTAATTAGCTGTTGAGTATTGTATGAGTCAATAAATTAACTACTCTTTAGTTTTGCACAGACTACAGTTTTATTTTTGTGACATTTCTAGATATACTTTAGAATAATTTTTAAACGAATCTCTAATGTTTATTGAAAAAAAAATGGTTGCCATTATATGGTTTGCATTTTATTTGAGAGACCCTAAAATAAAATATTAAATTGGAATTTGACATGTTATTGCTTATACAGTTAGTCACACTTTCTTACTGGCGTATTTGAGTCCATTCTAGAGGTCGTGTGCTCGATGTCAGCCGGCTTCTTTTTGTCCTGGATTTCACCACGTGTATTTCTTCATTCTCATTTTCGACAAATGATGATCGCTTTATTCTTATTAAATTTGACAGCCACGTGCGTGTTATATAGAGATCCCGGTTACATTCAATACATTAAAATAATATTTTTTTTCCTTCTTATTTTCTTTTATTTTGCTAAAGGGTTATTTTGCCCATACACCTAACTGTTAACCGATTTCCGATTCCACTTTAAAGCGCACGTTTTAAATGTCGATCGTACCTTCCCGTGAGAAGGAAAAACTGTTCCTAAGGCTTTGTTCAAAACATGAAACAATTGTAATACTGTGATAGCCTGTGCATCCTTTCCCGTTCCATAAAGGAGATTGAATGAATGGTTTCGATGCATGTTTCGCAGTGCTGGAATTTTGATTGTTATCTGACTAGATACCCAGTGTAACAGCAAGAGCAGATAGTATATCCCGCGCAGGGAACAGCAAAGAAACGTCTTTGTTGAGATGAAGTTTGCGAAAGAACACACTGTGGACACCACTTTTATCTCTCTAGCGTACACTTCTTTAATATATATCAAAAATATATACAGGGCGAGATAAATTATATTTTTTTATGAAGAAAAATTCTTACAGTTTGGCTTTACCTCTTCCTGCGCCCAGTTTATTGGTTTCCTAAGAAATTTTGGCAGAAATATATTCTTTAATGGTTTTATTCATGTAGATTTTTACATAAACTAATGCAAATATATTTCTACCACATGTAAGTTCNTATATTCTTTAATGGTTTTATTCATGTAGATTTTTACATAA
Organism: Clitarchus hookeri; assembly: GCA_002778355.1. Lineage (NCBI taxonomy): Eukaryota > Metazoa > Arthropoda > Insecta > Phasmatodea > Phasmatidae > Clitarchus > Clitarchus hookeri. The sequence goes on from NQII01002155.1 coordinate 2,405, forward strand.
ACTAATGCAAATATATTTCTACCACATGTAAGTTTAATTTGGGGAAACTGGAAGGAATTTTCCATTTTTCATTTACCGGAAGCAAATTTATTTGGAATGACATACTTACAACTCGTGATAACACTCCAAATAAATGCCATTTTTTGTGTCGCATTTGCATAGTAAAAAACAAACAGAAATATTCGAATGTAGTAGGTAGCTATATGAATCCAAACTGCCAGATTTTCTGTGAAAGGATGTACATAAGCAACCGTATGTTTTATGCACTTTCAGAATAAATCAATTGGTTTATGTTTTCTCGGATAAATATTATTCGGTACGACTAAATTAATGAATTAAGAAAGCAAAAGTCATGTATTTTTTTCTTTTCACACATTCCGTTTATACTAAGTTGTAACTGGCGAAGCGATGTATATGTTTTTAAATTCTTTCCCACTACTGTGAAGGCATAAATGTATGCCTACTGTCATAAAGTGGTTACGTGACTCATATGGGGGTTTATATCAGTTCCAAACATTTCTATCAAATTGATATAAATTTGTAGTTAAGGTTGTATGTTTTTTAATATACTGTTTTTCAAAGACAAGCCCCGTGGCTCTGCTCGCTTAAACTCTTTCGGGTCACGAGGTTCGTATCCTTTCCAAACCACTGAAGTTTTAGTCGAATTCAAATTTAAAGTCAGCCTTCCTCCAGATTAAGATCCCAATGGAGCCGTTGGAAAGTAAACGTCATTTTTATTTAATTGCCCTTCCGTTTCACATCTCGGGCACTACAAGCTTTAGAAGCAATTCCAATCTGTTTGCATAGTTATACGTGATTGGTGACGTAAGTATTGTGGTGGCGATTGTGTAACCACTACAGCTACTACAGTAGAAGTAACAATTTCCATTCGCTACAAATTAGACCACCGCATGACGTGATTGTATCCCTACGCATTCACCTGGAAGAAATTCTACCTAACAAGCTTGTTCGTGTCCTTATTGCTTGTGGATCTTTGTAAATGAATCATCATAGTCACTTGAATAGATGGTACTTAAGAGTCTGGAATGAGTAATGTGAGTTATCATCGATATTATCATAGAAAAAGGGGGGAGGTAAAAACTACGCAGGTATGGTGTATTATGGAGAGAAAAAAACTATATACTAGCAATATCGAAGTAGCTGATAATTTATCATTGGTTAATTTTTTTCTCATTTATTCCTTGCAAAAATAACATATTTGTTACATAAAGGAACTGCATCAAGTCGTGACCGTGTTTATTTTATACATCGCCGTGTTTTATGAAACGTTAAAAAACATGTATTTCATATCATGAGTACAAAACGGATAATTTCACAGATGTTACATGACAATTTTAATTCGACGTTGTTTCAGACAGTATTTTTAACGTGAAAGTAAAAAAAAATACTGTTACTTTTTTAAGAAAACTTTCTATTTGTAGGTTTTTTCATATGTCATAAAATTATTACCGATGTATGCCGCGACAGGGTTTTATTTGTCGAGAATGTGAANTTGTAGGTTTTTTCATATGTCATAAAATTATTACCGATGTATGCCGCGACAGGGTTTTATTTGTCGAGAATGTGAACAGCAATCGATATTGTCAACTGCACTGATTTGTTCGTTTTATTAATTATGTTACGATTAAAATCTAATGTGGAACACTTCAGCATACGAAAGTACAATTACTTCCTGAAAAATAACTATTCTGAACTGTGTGTCTTGTTATGAGGGAGAAATTATACCAGTCTAAGAAACAGCTTAGCATTAAATGCGGAACTGAAACGGAGCTCATCACGGCTTGTAAGGTTGTGGTATCGGGACTGCGTGGTTGCCATACCCCGACAAATAGACGCAGGTCAGCTTATCGTTTCGGCCGGACGTAAACCCCGAGTAGCAATATGTGTTCTTTAAACAGGAGCTTGAGCTGCCACGTAGATTTCTGCACCTAACGACGTTTTCGAAAATCACCGCTTGCCACATGTTTCGCCTGCACCGCTGATTGGGTGGAAGCTGTCGATTCAGATTAAGAAAACTTGAAACAAACTTTAACAAAAGAATTTTTTACAAATTTGTAGTGAACATGTTATACACAACCCCATTGTGCACCACCTGTCAAAACAATACCTGTGAAGGAGGACACAGGCGAGTTTGGTGAACTGAGAAATCATAACAGCGAGCCGGAATGGAATTTCTAAAGTTTCATAGCAATGTGCAACTAACACCAGAAAATGTGGGTCTAGCACACATCAGGACATTCCTTGGTGATTATAACAAACAACAAGCAGACTCCTCCTTTAGTGCGCAACGGGAGCCAATCACAATGAATTACGTCAATACACACACGTGGAATGGTGCGATGAGTGGACTGGGCTGCGAGGAAGGTCGTCGAGGCAGTCGGCGATTGTCAAGGGGCGAGGTCAGCTGCTACACCAGGTGCGGCAACGTCTTACCTCGGGGCGGCGAGGCCAGAGTGTGAGACCGGGTGAGTGCTCTCTCTAAACTAATTAAACTAACTTACCATCCTTTCTTGCGTTGACCTCATGTCTTAAATTTTATGTAACAATTTTAGAACTGCTGGAGATTGGAAATGTAATTTTTATTTACTCTTTTTATTAGTCATCTTCTTCTTAGCTCACTCTTCTAAAAAATACTAGCATTCCTTTTCATATTCTTATTATGAGTGGAGTTGGCTCATAACTAAATGTACATCATATCATCAGATGCAGATATTGCCATTATATATGTATGTTTTGAGAATCGTATAAAATGGTAACATAACTTTTTGTTTGTAAAAACTTATTTATTCAAAGTCATATAAAAAGCTCTTGTAGTAACAAGGAATAAAAGTTCTGCATTGGCAAAAATGCAAAGAATACCGGGATGGCAATAAGTAATTATTGTAACTGGTAAGTTTTAGCGATATACGCTAAATACATATCATACTGGATGACAATGAATTTACTAAACTGTGCCCAGCGACATTAAAACTGATCGAAATATATTTTTACAGCTCGGATCCGGGTAAATTCTGATTCTCTATGTCAGACAACTGTGTGGTTATCATTTTGCGGTTTATTGATCATTTATGAGAGCCCTATTTAAGGCCTACATTTATGTCAAAGTTTTGCTATATGTCAAATTAACATAAACTGCTTCTTTGTCCATTTGTTGTCAAGTGAAGCTGTGAAAAATTTTAGGAACATAAGAATTTTATTTATAAACCAATTATTATATTTATGTGCATATAATAAACCAGTATATAATTAAATACTTTCAGTTTCCACAGGTTTTAACATCACACTTTCAGTGTAACGTACACAGTAGAAATTTGTTATTAATTTGTATCTTTTTTTTTNTCCACAGGTTTTAACATCACACTTTCAGTGTAACGTACACAGTAGAAATTTGTTATTAATTTGTATCTTTTTTTTTGCCGTAAATTCAATACATCTAGAAACATGCTTGTAACGACCAAGAATCACTTCAAGTCGCCATCTCAAAGTTGTGAACTATCACATTCTTTGCTAATTATTTCAGTAAAAGCAAATGAATGTGTTTACGAATTACGTGTTATTTAAATAGCAATAATTGAATTAGAACGGAAATATTTCCTTTTAACGTTATANAATGTGTTTACGAATTACGTGTTATTTAAATAGCAATAATTGAATTAGAACGGAAATATTTCCTTTTAACGTTATATCGATTGTAAAAACTTCACTGCGTGTACTTTACATTCATAGGGAAAAAAAGCTTCACGCGATCGCGCTGCTTTGTGCATTTCCCCTGCACAATAATGTTTGTAACCAAGCGAAAAGAATGAAACGATACTCTGAAAGTTTTCAGTGCCAGTGGATGCCATACGAACACCAAAATTCATAAAACAATATATTTTGCAAATGAACTAGGATTTAATCTCGGCCCGCCTTCAAATTTTTTTTTTATATTAACAGAAACTGTTTAATGTACGAAATGCCAAACAAATCTTTACTTGCTCCAACTAAATATTTGGGGCAACCAAATAATAACAACAAAATTATTTTGTTACAGCAACAGGTTGTGCCAAGTAAACTTTGATTCAACAAAACATTTTTTCTCAGTGAACAGCTGTTTCCGTGGCAATAGCAGTTTCTTCCTATGCCACATATAATGTTTAAAAAACTCATTCAGCTGACTCAACCTGTCCTGTATATCAGTACAAATTCTTTTACTACTGAAACAACTATACACAGGACTAAATTTATAAGTGTCAAAAATGGTGCACTCGTTCGTGAAATAGACTTTAAAACACAATACTCTTTCCAGTAATCTCATTACAAACTATAGTGTGCTTTTTTAAGAATTAGTGTTACACAAAATTGTGAAAATATTTTTTTCTTGGCATTAAGGAAGTTTCCTAGGATTTTCTATTGATATCCAACGCCCATGTTTGGCATACGTGTTATAAACTTAAGCTGACGTATTGTGTGTTCCTTACAAGTCGAAGGGAATGTGTTAAAAATTGCTGATACGACAGATAATTAGATATCGTGGTATAAAAATATCATGCAAATTTATTTTGAAATCTGGACATAGCTTACATGCAAAATTTGAGTCAGTTTGGAACAACAAATATAATTAAATAAAAATACAGGCCTAGATATTCTGTAGCTATTAAAGTTACGTTTAATTTTTTATTTAGGTATATATATATATATGTTTATGTTTATTTTCTGTGTATATATATTTTTTGTGTACATATATTTGCTATATATAGCATATATATTGTATATATCCATAACAAGTTCTATTATCGAGCTACCCACTTCTTATCATTCCGCCACATGTAATGAAACTATACTCAAGTCAGGAAAAGAACAAGAGGAAAACAATGCTACCTATTTGTGTTCTATACAGGTAAATTAATATGTCTTTTTTACTTTAAAATTGGTTCCGTTCAGTTCTATCTCATAACTTAAATTTATAAGAAAAGTGAGTGACTCAAAATACATAATTTAAATTAGTGCCTCAATAAATGTATTAAGTTAACTAAATCCGTCCAAAAGGCACTAAAAAATTTTCTGTGAGAATCATAAAAAATTAAAAATTTACCTATGTGGTTATAGTACGAATACAATTTTATTTTTAAGATTTAAAAGTTACAATATTTTACGTACTTACTGCAACATAATTTTAATTGCGTCAAATAAAATCTGTTTTATTATATATAAATAATAATACAACTAATTTTAACTAGGCTCATAACGATTTTATGTCCGGTTGTACATTTTGCCGTAAAGAGTTCTAGTATATATTAAGAATTGTATACACTAATTTATTTTCTTTATTTTACTTGATGTTCATAAGAAAAAATATTTATGTCATGGTATATGTGGAAGCTTGTTTCTAATATTTCAGAAAACCATTTTAAACCAAACTTCAATTATCCAATAAAACTTTTCAACTGGAAAGGGTATAATGATATAAAATTGTTAAATTAAAACGGTGACTTTACAGAATGTAACTAACTACAACGAAAAATTGTGCCTGGAAGTAGTTAACATTGCGATAACGAAGGTATAAAAAAAATGGTGTATTGTTTACAGTAGGGTGTAATTCGTAAAGGTGGTTGCCTACACACTTTTGAAGTTGGAGCGGGAGCACAAACGAGAACAGTGTGTAATTTGAGATTTACGCCAACAATAGAATATTTAGCCATCCTCATGGAAATATTTGACTTTACCACCCTTATTCCCTGGCTCAGAAACAGGTTTGTTCTTTCAGGAATCGACTGGTAATCTGCTCGTCAAAATTAAGAACAAAAGTTCGCCTTGCGGTTTTTTTCTTATCCCCGTAGTTCTCGAGGAAGTCATGCATCAATTCGGTAACGGAATATAAGGAATGCCTTCAGGTTGTCAACACGCATTTACCCCAGTGGGCGTGTACTACATGCATCCTTGTGTTGCGGCACTACTATTCCATTTCAAGTTTTTTGCCTACTATGCACGCACCGATCTAACTGTTCTTAGAGTTATCTGTGGTGATTATATTTAAAAAAAAAGACAATAAATGGAACACACACAACCGCTATCGCACGAAATATTTATCACCGTTTTCGTGACGAAGACTGGTGATTATATTAAATAAATATTTTCGTCGGCACAGCACACGAAGCACTGTGGTGATTTTTGGAGGGAGCTGTATATAATTGTTGATAAGTTGTCACAAAAATAATTCCCATGTTTTGTGAGCACGCCCATAATAAATTACCGTTCGTATTTTTAAGGTAAATTTTAATAGAATATTATACCACGCCAAGGTTAAATTGTGTTTTGCCCCTTTGTAAGAATTTTTTTTGTCCGTTTCGTGCTTGCGCTTTGTAATGCAAAGCAGCAAGTGGTCGGGACGCGAAAATAAACGGCCGCGTCTCGAACGCAGAGATGAGCTGTGGCAGTTTACTTGCGGAGATCACTGTCGCAGCAAGGGAGTGGGACACACCGACGTGCGGATGGAAAGCGATCACGTACTTCTTCCACTTGCGATGGAGTGGCTGGAAATGGAAGGCAGTTTACGCCGCGTGGGAGGTATTAACGCAGGGGGAGGTCTAGGTCCTCGCAGCAGCCAATAGGAAGTTGTCTCTCCGTTGCACGTCCGCCCCTCCCCCATCCAGCCCCTTTTGGCCCCCGGTCCACATGAAGCTCGCCGAAAATAACTCTTTTAAAGTGGAGCGCTTCATTGAACCGGTCTGCAGTAGCTCGTTTGTGCAAAGGTTTCCATGGAATCGGATGTCCGACAATATACTGCATTGCTTTAAATCAACATAAACCGTCCTTTCGAAAATACCAACTCAGCAAATCTGGATAACGTCTACGCGTTAAAGTTGAATTTTATCGTTTTAAATGTCTGAAAGAGAAAATAGTACATATACTAATTTTATGGATATCCAAAAAAGCAAGTATATGAATTGTTTGTTTTTTTTTACGGTAACAGTAACTCCAGTAAACGAGTTAGTCCTAATGTTACAATTTAAATATTTGTTTCAAAATTTTATCTTCAAATGGTTACTAATATTTGACTTTGTGACATTGCAATTTTAGCCAAGTTTTAATGTCTGTAAAAATATTTTATTGCTGAATATATTAACCTTTTTATTAGTAGGATTGTTTTCATAGACAACAATGTACAGTTACAAACGTACGATGTCACAAGCTTTCATTATTAAAGTACGCATTCTTTATGACTTCGTAGTAAACGGTAGTGTATGAAATAATTTCGCTGTTTTCTGATTGACTACACATTTCATAAAAATTTGCCCTGATATCCTTGAAACATTTGCTTTACGCCATTAAAAGTAATTTTTTTTCTTTTTCACCCATCTTAATTAGATTAATGCGATGACTTTTACGTGAGAAAGAGCTTACTTACTACGCAGTAAAATTCAGACTCTTGAACTGATTAAGATACTTTATTCCACGGCATACTGCTTGGTAAGCTAGCAGTACATCAGGTCACATCCACATATAAATAACCTCGTAAAACCTATCATGAGTAACGGCTTATAGGTGACGAGATTTCAACTGCATTAATTTAACATAAAACGTCTTTTCGGCTTTTTAAAATACGTAATTATTTGGGAAAAACGAAACCCAATTCAGGGAGGTCATAATAACATTTATTCCAATAAAAACCTGTATACATTTTCTGGAATGAATTTACTTGAGTATACAGTAGTAAATGATTGAAAAGCGATATTAAATAGGCGTGTGAACGTTTGTTGTTAATATATAAGTTTTTAAGTTATTAAAAAATTAATTTTTATTCATCCCGCCATGCGTCACGCGACCTATTAAATTGTTTTGTATATCTACTCATACTACCTAACATTCGCTCATCAACCAGTTCCAATTTACCTCGCTTCTCTTTCGCCGTAATGTTATTCAGTGCCTAGAGTATTACATTCATCTTGAAGCGTCAGTTAACGTGTTTCACGGTAAAGTGAGCACTTTTGGTTGCCCTCTCATCTGGAATAATAGTCAATAAACATATTTTTATGTAGTATTAGACGTTAACTTTCAAGTCCGGTGAAATATGTACACTGTATTTATTACTTACATGACAACATTTATGTAAAAAAAAGTGGTGGGAAGATAAAAAAAATGGCCGATAGGAAAAAAGTAACTAGGGCCTCAAAAGTGCTCACTTTACCGTGAACATCCTTAAGTTGTGATCACTCATTAGCGTGCTACAATGTGAATTCTCAGTTGGCTCTTGTGACGATGTTGACATTTTAGAAGTGTTAAAAGTGCACACACTAAGGGAAGTCAGTATGAAATATCACGATGAACTAAGCATACCAGTATAAACAGCGGTAGTTGCGAGAATTTTTGTAAATTATTTGTAATTAATGTGTTACTTGAACAGAAGTAAAGGAATATCTTCTACTGACCAGCAGCTTTGTAGAAGTGCGATCGGTCTTGTAATTACTGATTTTTCAACATCTTTACTTCATTATTTGAGTGCAACAGTGTGGCTGCTTGCATGCCTAAACATAAATTAATATAAAATGGCTTATACATCATACTATTTTATACTACCTAATATGACAAAAAATTGGTGAAATTATGGGTATTCAAAACTCAACACACACACGCCATAACCATTTACAACCATTTATCTCAAAGGGATGATATTCTCATACATCATAAATTTATAATTACAGACCAGAAGAGAAACGAATAAAAGGAAGGCCCCCTTTGACATACAGTGACCAAATGAGCATGAAAACAAGAGTCATGGAGGTTCGAGCCCTTGAATATATGTGTATATTTTAATATATATTTAATTTATTTTCAATTGTTATATATAAATGCATAAAACACAATATTATCATTTCCGTTACACGTGGATAGCGTTGTTGAGCACGACGACCGACCAGTTAGTAGTCACACCACATTTAGACTTGCGCAATTGGCCGTATTATCATGGTGTCCTTTTCCCCCAAGTATGCAAATAACATTTAAGAAACCATTTATGATATTAAAAACCGCGTCGGTAGCACGTTAATTAATATATCAATCATTGAAAAAAAACTTACCTCTTTTAGGCAGATTGCGTAATATCTGTAACAACATAGACGTAAATTCTGCGATTTTACAGTTATCTACATATGAAAGAATTACAACTAAAATTGCTTTTGAAATGTGTGCCTTTTGATAACTCAAGAAATATTTCTCTCATTGAAAACTGTTTGACAAAGTAATTAAAAAAAATATTTAACTTCAAGCTAATTCACATAATATGAACTTAAGGAAGAAAGATAAATGGTTCCTAAAAACAAACAAAAATATCCTCCAAATCATTTGTGATTAGAGCCGTTATTCAATTTAATAAATGTTTTTTAACCATTTGGATTACATTATAAATTACATTTAAACATGTTATATTATTTCCNAAAAAAAATATTTAACTTCAAGCTAATTCACATAATATGAACTTAAGGAAGAAAGATAAATGGTTCCTAAAAACAAACAAAAATATCCTCCAAATCATTTGTGATTAGAGCAGTTATTCAATTTAATAAATGTTTTTTAACCATTTGGATTACATTATAAATTACATTTAAACATGTTATATTATTTCNGTTATTCAATTTAATAAATGTTTTTTAACCATTTGGATTACATTATAAATTACATTTAAACATGTTATATTATTTCCGGTTTCACAGGTACTGGCGGTAGCAGTATACAACATATAATACTAAAGTACAGAGATATTTAGCATAAGGAAACAATATGATGTTCACATTTCATTTATGAGAAATTATGCACTTTTCTATGAATCACTTTTTGATGCCGAACATAAGATTTTGTAAGTTGATCAGTCTCAAGTATTTTTATAGCCTATTTACAGTTTTGACAAAAGTTCAATAACAGAGGCACATAAATGACCGAAAGCAGTTTATTATTGTGTTTCAAAATAGAAAATTATTGAAAACAAAATATAAATAGATGCCGGTCATGACATTTAAAAAGCGTCTATGAATCAAGTCTGAAAATTTATTTTATTTTATATTGTAACTTTTATAAATATTGATTACAATTTTTATTGTTCGCGGGAGTTATGTGTTAACTTGACGTGATACATATATTTATTTCTGTAGTAAAGGAGACAAAAAATATAGATCATGAGCATGAGATGAGAGGCAAAGGAAGAACTGATAGAACTTAAGCATAAACCTCTGTGCAAATTTCCGGGAATGGCCTGGGGCTTTCAGACACAGACTTTGTGGAATATATTTAGAACTAGGAAAGGTGCGAGTTAATCTGAGTGGTATACAACCGTTGTGTGTGTAGAAATAACGCGTCTACTTTCGTGTATTTATTAGAATTTTAGAAACACACCACGTGTATGGGAAGCACACTTTGATCCACATGAGTGGGACACTAAGCTCCAGACATTTAAATTTCGAAAATATGCAATAAAATGAAACACTAGACCAATTTGGTTTATTCTTTCTTTACGTAAGTTACGATAATATGCACTCGTATTTTACAAACACCGTTCAACAATATTCACTTCGATACCAGTAACAGTGAAAAAAAAAACCTATAATGGGTTATACGGATGATAAAAATACTTGCTACTGTTGGAGAGGTAGTAGATATAAGAGAAACATTTACATATTAAAAAATACTAAATAAACTATTCATGTTGTCCAGATAGAGTAATGCAATTTCACTCGATTTACTTGATCTTTGCTTTCAGCATGTAAAGTAACTTGGCCTAAGACATTTTTCCTTAAAGTGATTTAATATCTAAGTGAGTTGTAGGATGAATAACATGTATAGGCTGTTCGCGAATAATTTTAAGAAATTTTGAAACCAAACTTTTTTAAAAAATGATTACTGCCTCTATATTTACATATATTTTTGATAGGCGCACTGACTAGCAGGCTCCCATTAAAGTAGGCAATGACGGAGAGAAAGTGGTTCCATGTCTTAGGCCTAACGTTAAATGAAGTGTTAGGTAAACATTTGTAGATAGGCCTACTGAAATGACTTCTTTACTTTCTGTCTAGTTAATGCATTGAAGTTTAAGAATAAGAAAATCTGTGAAAATATTTACTTTTCTAATAATTTCCCAGTTTCACTTGACCGACGCATAAATAACGAGGTCAAGCCCATGACAATGTGAATTTTACATATTGTAGAAAAATACGCAATGTGCATACAAGTAGATTTTCAGCAGAGCGTTCAAAAGTGCCTAGTTTATTTTGAAAAAAATGTACCCGTCCCGATGAGACCGAGATGATAATGTGGAAGGTGCGATGGTAATGAAGGGCGGAAAATCGATACAGGTGGGAGAAGAGCGTGTGAACCTCGTGAGCCCGGCCGAGCGTATACAGCTAACCCTCTCACTCGCCTCTGCTTTTATAGGCAGTTGCGCTCGGCACTCGCTCGCCTCCTGCCGTGACGTGCCAAAACAACTTCGGAAGCGATCCAAAAACAAATCCGCAGGGGTCGGCAAACCTGGCCGCCGCCCACGGTCCCGCTGAGCCTGCTTCTTAGCGAGTTCCGTGTCGATTACGTCCCCTGGCCACGTACACGTTACGTGGAGAGCTGCTTCTTGAATCAGTGGGCGTGGTGGGGGGAAGTGGTAAGACACGTACTGTATTGGGAATAATATTCTCCAATTGCAACCCATGGGAATCGAACCACTGATCTAATGAGTATGTGTCACCTATGTTAATCGTAGATCAGGATATGCCTAGTCGATTTCGTGAGTACACGTCCTCTATATTGACCACAGATCTTGTCACGCTTAGTGGATTTCGTTAGTACGAGTCCACTGTGTTGACCGCGCATCCCTATACGAANTGACCACAGATCTTGTCACGCTTAGTGGATTTCGTTAGTACGAGTCCACTGTGTTGACCGCGCATCCCTATACGAATCCACTGTGTTGACCGCGCATCCCTATACGAGTCCACTGTGTTGACCGCGCATCCCTATACGAGTCCACTTTGTTGACCGCGCATCCCTATACGACTCCACTGTGGTGACCGCGCATCCCTATACAAGTCCATTATGTTAACCGCTCNTGTTGACCGCGCATCCCTATACGACTCCACTGTGGTGACCGCGCATCCCTATACAAGTCCATTATGTTAACCGCTCATCTATATACTAGACCTCTGGGTTGATCGCACATCCCCATACGAGTCACCTGTGTTAACTGCAGATCCTGAGACGCTTAGAAGATTTCGTGAGTATGAATCGACTATGTTAACTGCATATCCAGATACGAATCGCCTCTGTTAACCACACAACAGGGCATGTTTAGAAGATTTGTTGAGTACGAGTTACCTATGTTAACCGCACATTCGAATACGAAACGCCTATGTTAACTGCACATCCGGACACGCTTTGTGGATGTTGTGAATGAAACTGGTAAAAAGAAGTGATTCGTGAACAGCTGTCTTCGCCCCAGCCAGCTTACCAAGAAATAAAGTGGATGTTTTCTTTCGCCAACAATTTGTAGTCTGTCATCTGTTATAGAGTTATATAACTGTTTTAGAAAGTCCTGAAATTTCTCGTTAATGCTAAAACATACGTGCACCGATGGAAGTTTCCATGGTAAAGTCCATGCAAGCTTTAATGGTCGCTTGTATGGATTGTTCTATGGAAGACTTTGCAGACTGTTGGCCGTTTTCATGCGAAAGAGCAATAAGATCATCAAACCTGTGTAAATAAATAGTTAATAAAATAAAACGTTTAAAAAATGAGATTTATTAATGCTACAACAGAGTTTTGCAAAAATAATTGTTTTTGGGCTTAAAAGTTCCTATTATCGTAATAAAACTATTAGGCTGCGTTCATTAATTAGTCCCGTAGAAGCTGTGGGAGAAGTCTGTCCTGAAACGACACTTTTAAAAAATAAATTTGACAGGTTATTGCATAGATTTCTCCGTACTTACTTGCATGCAAGCCAACCAGGCTTAAAGGAATAAGTAATTATTATCTTAAATCATTGAAATTTCAATTTAAAAATTACTATTTAGAAAATTCATTGTATACGGTGGACAGATTCTCTGCTCATGAACACAAATAACTAAGACTGGCAAATTGTTCAAGTGTATAAGATAGCCTGTAGTTGACTTTTAATGTGATATTTATTTGTCGAGAACACTTTAATTCATCAGCAGAATTATATTTAACCATATATTTAATTATGTCTATTGTTAACAATATGACTTTTTTAAATTTATATATTCATTATGTTTCTCTTAATTATTTAGACAGACTTCTGTAAATCTTTATTTTTTGCTTTGTATATAGTTTTAAAAATTACTGTTCACGTCAAATTGTACTTATATTTATACTTTTCAAGTTACTTCTTTGAAAACAGACTTTCTCTATATTAATCATGTAAGTATTTACATAATTTCAGTGCAGTTACAATTACAGGTCTAGCTCATTTAATATATCATACTAGTAGGAATCCCACGTGTTTATGTTGAGTTTATTTTGTCATCGTGGTAATTTGTACAGTGTACTTTATTTGCATATAGTTATATATTTACGTTCTTCTATTGTACTCAAATAGTTCTATATCTCCGAGCTACCATGCTCAACATGGAATCTTTTGAATACAATATAAAATAAATAAATTATATCATGTTTTATAGACTCTTCTGCCTGTACAGAATATTCTATCGTGGCACATGGGCTAAATGGCGTTCAATACGCTAAAATTATTATCTCAATTTTTAGCACAATGCACCCTTTTCCTTGTGATAGTAAATAATACTCTGTAATGTGTATGGCAATGGAGAAAAATAACCATCAAGAAACAAATGAAATGAGTAATGGGAATTTAAAATTGATATGTTTTCTCGTACCAATCTCGAAATCGAACAAAATAAATACGTTACACTACAGCTCGAAATAATTATTAATGTTATTTCAATGTCAGGAAAAGTATTTCTTGGGCATTATTACGCAGTTGACTCATTGTTAAATTTTAAAGTTTGAGATAAAATTAAAAGTAAATGTAGCCAGATGTTAAACGGTTAACTCGGCCGATACAATTGTAAGATTTCAAAGAAATTGCAGTACTGCACGCACTCTTGTGGCTTAAAATAATACTTTAGCTGAAACCAAAATTTGTATTGAATATCTCATATTAACACAATAAGCATAGCGAATGTAATTTTTGTAATTATTTGTTATGTTTAGCAAGTTATCAATATGATGTCACGAAATCATAAAATATTCTGAAAATCTAGATAAAAAACAAGTTATTGTTTGTACTATAAATACTTCTGTTATGAGAATCGTTCATAAAAGAACACTGATTCTATCGGCCACAAGAACATTTTGAAGTTAAATAAATAGCTAGAAACTTGTAATTAGCACCAGTAGCTTATGTATAATTGCTTGGATACGTGTATCATATACACACAGGATAAACTAGACCTACTATTTTTAACAACATAAGCAATTAAAGTACAAACAATAAGATTGTAATAAGTGGCTGTGTTTTGTAATAAATTACAGGAAAAGGCTATTATATTTATCGATAGCAGAGAGCTCAGCAGTTACAATTCCCGGAAATAATTTCAATGCAAACCTCTTCGCTAGTTGGGCTTTCATGATATCTGCAAATTAAAAACTAGAAAGTGATTCGCTTTCATGACACAGTGGTGGTGGGGAACATTCATCGTGCCCCTGTCAACAATCCGATACAGCACTCACAGAGGGGTGAGTGCGACATTTACGTCAGGATCAAGCGAACGTGGTACAGCGGGCGGTGACGGCTAGTTGGTAGCAGTGTTCCAGTTGTCGGCGTGTTTGATTGACGTTCATGGACTTTTAATCAATTTGTTGATTGAATTCGGCGTGAATTTCCATTGCAATTATATTTGCTACTTTATTTTTTCGTTCCTTTTGTGCAAATTCCATTTTCCGTATTGCTAGAAATATTAAGTCGACGACGAGAATGCTTGTTTAAAGAGTGTCGGTCTGAGTTTTATGTCGAGTGAGAAAAAATTAAAAGTCTGTTTCTTTGTTACTATACCTACTTGTTTACAGCCCAATTTATTATCACCCTGTGACTAGGGAAATTGTTACACTGATATATAAACCAAGATTCAAATTTTAAATTATTTTTACTCCTCTAACTTTGTGAATTTGTTTGGCGATATTGGGACAAGTTAAACTGAGGAACTAATTCTTACCTCATTTAAGCCAACACGGTGGTGTCCGCTATATGGAGTATTCTACTCTTGGATATAAAGTTCTGAATTGCATATTTGTGGTTCGTATTGGGATTGGAAAGGGCTTATTAACGTCCCTTGGTGTTATGTCTGAAGGCTTATTAGGGGATGTTTTACAAACTTACTTATGGCCTAACTTATACTGACAACCATGCTTTACCTGGTATTCGAACCCAGAACCTCCCGCACCGCAGACCGACAGCTCACCAACCGACTGCGCCACGGTAGGTCGGATTTGTATTTCGCACTTCGCTTTTTTGTGCTTACAATATCTGTGACAAATGTACGAAATGTAATCGATGTTTTCAATGTTAAAGGAGGCTAGGAGAGGTCCGCAGTTGTTCCTAAATAGCTATTTCTTTAAAATATGTTCTCCGTGCTTTAGCTATCTCTCCCTTTATCACTCTATCTCTCTCTATCTCTCTACCACCTACTCCTTCCCACCAGCTGACGAAGCAGCCAAAATTGTGTCAAGTACTTTGTGGTGGTAAAAATGTTCAAAATAACGAAGTGCAAAGATTAATTTAATATATATGGCTATTTCACCTAATATAAAATTCCATACATTACTTTTTAATTATTAACTTGTAGTAGAGCACTGGCGATAACTTTTTATGGTAATTTATCTGGTATACATTCTACGCTTCATAAATAATGCATGTTAGCTGATCAGTGAGTATAACTATATAGTTGTCACTTTTTTTACACTGCCTTAGAACTATTCAAATTGAAAGTACTACAAACTCAAAAGTTTTGTAAATATGCTTAGCAATTGTGTAATACCTTGTGCTCTAATTACGAAGTAGGAAAATACAAAATGCTGTTTTCATAAACAAAGCGTAGTAATTTAGTTGATTAAATTGAGTTGACTCAGTTGTTCATAACGTAATGTAAGTCCTTGCAGGTGGTTGCAGCAGTTATCTTAATCGAAACGTCAAAGGAAGTATCAGTACCGTTGTATTTGACGAGATTTCCACTAGACCGTACTCAGAGATGGCAATCTCTTCCAGACACAGAGAAGTGCGGTGATGGGAGTGGGGCAGCTGTCCATAGGGCTTCAATGCGAGGATAAATACAATTCGGTTGCCATTACATCACATGCACTTTGCAGCGTGCACTGCCGTTCGCGTGTTTGAAGAGCTTCGGGGCTCAGAGGAAGGACTCGCTGTTTGGCTCTTAATTAAATGGCACTTGATTTATTCAGACATCAATGGTTGATCCATTTCCGACCAAATCGTCGCGCAGTCATGTTTGTCATGTCGGACGGACGGCACTCGCAATACAGAACCCCCTCTCCCTCCTTCCCCAACCTCATAGGGCTGACCCCCCTCCNAAACCCCCCGAGTGTATCCGCCACCGTCCAAATAAATGGCATCGTTATCGCACGGCACGATTCCCCTGTTTCTCATTCAAACATTATTATAATGAGGTAAAAATGAGTTCCGAAGACTTCTTCGACAAAGCGGTATTGGTGTTTTCCTTGCATTACAAACACGTCGCACGTTCCCTAGTAGCGAACATAATTACCGTCTAGTAATTATTCTTTTGAGACGTACAATTCCCACCAAATTGCTTAGTGCGGGCGAACGCTTCCGGCGTATGTTAAAAACGTTCACGAGCGGTGCACGACTGTAATACTACGTAGGATGTAGGGAAAGAAATTGTAGGCCTAAGGGTGTTTTATTGCCTGAAATTATTTTCAACATTTTAAACACATTATATTTTTGTCGATGTGGATATGAAGTAGGATAAAAGTAAAAAAAGTATATTAATGGTGGTGCTTGCATAGATAATTTAAGCATACTTTGTTCTGTCAGAACATTATCTTAAAGAAGAAGAAGTGTTGTATAACAATTACACATTATTTTTGGTTATATATTGTCCAATATATTTTATAATACTTGCAAAAGTCACTGCCGCTAAATGCAGAGGTCAACATTTTAACAAACATTATTAACAACTATGCTTACAGCTATACCTTAATATCTTGCTCTAAGTGTAATATTTTAATCGGACACTATTGAAATTGGTTTTCTTTTTAAAAAGTGTTATATACGTGGGGGGATTTTTTTGATGCATTGTAAAAGTACTTTTTTTTTAATGCAGCAGAAAAAGAAATCCAAAAGGAATGTGTTTCAGCAAAGAGTCAATACAACAGAAATCTACAACAGTATGTTAATCAAGAATGCCTGTTGATATGATTTCCGAAGTTTGTTTTAGTTGTCTACCAAGTGCATGAGTGTACTGTTTCAACCAAAACATGACTCACGGATTCTGTTCTTAATTTTTAAAATTAGGTACAGAGTGATTATCTGCTTACTGCATTCACTACAACCGCATTTGATTGTAATCTTGTTGCTTTATTTGAACAGAAGGGAACGTACTTTTATCGTCCGTTTGTGTCGCTCAACCTTTCTTCTCTCACAAACACAGCACAGTTCGGTGACATGACTAAACTGCTGCTTTGAAAGCCATCAAATCCCATTTTTTTTGTGCCACCCAGCAGCCGTATTTCGTAGCAAACGATGCGTAAACACAACGCTAAAGCGATTAAAAGTCGTAACCTTGCACTGAATCGACGATTTCTCCCGCAGAAGCGGCTATCAGCCGAGAAAAATATATAACTACTGCGTTAACAAGACTTGAAGGCTTCCATCGTTCATTGGATTGGCTGCAATAATTGTGTGGGGTGTGTTGAACCACTACATCTCCGTGCAATACACAGCGTTATTTTAAACAAAAGATAAATAGACACTTTTAAATCTTAACCATAATCATAAGGCATGGCCTTTGTTTAGAAACATTGTGGCTTATTAAATAAATGTATTGTAAAGCAAATATAGGTACATTAAGAAAATAGTTTACGAGTGCGGATCATTTTGAGCCACCGTAGTTGGCTTTAATTTTGTGGTATTTCGCTCCGAATCAGAAAGATCTGTATAGTTTCGCCGTTAGTAAACCTTAACATTTTCTGCCCGTTATGTATATAATATATGCTTCAATAAAATGGTGATTCTAATGTATTAGAAACGTGAATACATTATTTCCCCATATTAATTCAAATTTAATACAAGAAGACTCTACACATTGAAGGTATTGAGACACTGACCTATCTCTCTTCATTTGCTACTGACAATACTTTCAAGTTTTCATTCCGACCAGTGTTCTGTTAAAATATTTTCATTTAAGATAAGACATTTTTTAGCGTTTGAGTTTAAAATTATCGAAAAACAGCGAACCACCGTACCTGCCAAAGGAAATAACTCAAAAGTCTAAAGCGGAATCAGCGATTTCACTGCGTTAAATTAGCCCTAAGCAGCTAGAAAAAAATTGGAATGTGAAAAAACCAGGAGAAACCATTTTTAAACCAATTACATTCGAGTATTGAAATAATCAGTGCGGTTACCGTAAATTGATTTTGTGATCCATTTTCAATTTTTCGGAAACGAATTTGGTATTTATGGAGCAGTATCAGGGGTTAAAATTTCCAGAGCGCACGAGCGTCGTTACCACGGGCGCGAAGAGTCAGTTGCCGTCCGCCGCATTCAACAGTTTTTTTTTTTTCATTTCCGTTTCATTAAACGTTGTAGAGGTTGCTCTCGTCGAGTGCAGGAAACATCTCCGAGCGTCGCGCGTGCACTCTCGCGACTCGCTAATGAGAGATTACCCGCCGAGGAATCTGCAATGAAACATCCTCGTTAACGGCTCGAGGATCCCTGCTTCTCNGTCGTGCTACTCCCTCTCGGCGTCGAACAGATCCCTGCGTTTAATTAGGTTGACGGCTGCAACTGTGTCGAGGGAATTCTGCTTTTCGGAGCTTCTCCTGCCCCCGGAGTCGCGCGCAAATCAAACGCGGCTAGTTAATAATTTTTTTTTTCCCACCCGGTCCGATGCTTAGGCGAGCTGACTGGAACGGTGCCCTGGAAATGCCAATTGAAAAAAATTAAAAGAACTGTTCCACGCGCACACGAGCATGAAAACGGAACGTATCTGTCGGACTTCCGGTGAAGTGGAAATGGTTTTCGAAGGGGGGAAGGGAATATGCCCATGATCCTTGCGCAGGGCTTAACGCATTCCACTCGGCGCGGGCCCACAGTTAATACCGCTGCATCCGCGATATGAGGCAAATCGAATTTCTGCGACAAAAAATGCCCACGTATATATGTGTGTAAAGCTATCACGGTTCGGCAGCGTCAACGTAATGCGAAAAATCCGTTTTTTTTTTTCGCGCAGGAATAAAGTCACTTCTGGCATTTTTTTAATGGTATTTCCAAGCAATATGATCTTCAGATATTAACAACAAACTTGCTTAAACTAATATAACATGTTAATAAAAATCAGATATATTTCCATTATCACGCACGTCCTAAATATTTTACTTGTAATTAAAGGGGCATATGGTGTAAGTTAACGATTTAGAGATCAATTGTATTTTACAATTATGTTTGAAGGCACTATAGAGAAATGAAGAAAGAGCAATCCTACAGAATTGATTTTACTAACATTATAAGCAAATATATTTCTGGAGTGGTGTATTCTTGACGTTGTAGTTTTTTATATATTGTTGCAACCCAAGATATTACGCTAAATGAATACACATATATTGAAGAATAGTTTACTTAAAAATTTTGGCTTAGCAGTTATTTATAGTTATCTTTTTTCATTATTTCTGTGTTGGCTTCCAAAAACTTGTAGACTTGAGTTGACGTATTTGGGGTTAATTTATTCCATCCCTTTTTTATAGGTTTAAATCACGTGACAGTGACCTTTATGTGCGGTTTCATCGCGTCAGCTGTTGCGTGTGAAATATTCTACTTGTTCGGTTATGCAATAATAAAGCGTGTTCCGTGCAGCTTGCTCTAGTCGTACCTGCCGAGAAATCCGTTTCGGGAAACTGGGCACAAATAAAGTAACCGGATAATCTCCCCTGCAGCGAAGTAATCCTCTTTGCGAGTCCGCGGGCGCGAGTCAAGTTCCGCTGTAAGAGGCGCGCGCCTCCTCTCATATTTTCCGCAGCCGCGTCCCCCTCCTCGCTACGGATTGCCGAAGAAGCTGACTTGCGTAAGCCCCGCGCTCACCGCCCAAGTCGAGTACATAACGTGATTTGAATTCGCCTGACGTGTGCCTACCTCCCCTCCTGTACCCCTCCACACTTTTTGCCGTCGCTAAAGCATGCAGCGCTTGCGTGCGTGCGTCGTAGGATTATCGGGTCCCTTCGGGAGTGGACGCCCACCCCGCGTGACGGGAATTAAGTCCGACAGTGGTTATCCGCTTTGGTGAGCAAGGAACCACCCCATCCTGTAAACAAATCCTTGCTAATGAAATTGGATAACCTGTTGTGCGGGCACCTGTCCACCCGACCCTTCTCCCCATGCCGCTTCTTCTTCCCTTCCAGCCGTGATTATCCCCGCCGTAAACTCTGACTCGAGGACGTGAATTATAGCCGGGCGCATTTACCCTGGCAGATTTATCTCCTCGACCACTGCAGCCGCTGTTACTTCCTTGGGCGAATATTCGTGACACTGTCAAGACATCCGCCGAGCACGGCTCGGATACAGCCCAGGAAGGCCGTGAATCAGTAACGAGGCTACGTTCCGGGCCCCGTGGTACGATGACCAACATAAAAAAAATCATCACACAGTATTATAAACGTACTGCCCCAGAATTCGTAACTAATTGTGTAAAATTGCCAATAAAATGCTAAACACGCTGTTTTCGAAACGACGTATCGTGTGTTATATGTAAATACGTCGCCCCGATCTCAGGGGGAAATCGAATTACCCGTATTAAACAATTAACGCGCGCGGCAATATATATTTTTTTCTATTTTTTTTTCTGCAATGCCATATTTCGCTTTCGCGGTCGAAGGCCGTTTCCAGCGCGATGCAATTTTTTTTTTTTTTTTTTTTGCCTCGCGCCTCGCGCGCTTTTAAAGTTATTTGAGCGCGCGCCGCTGCTGCATAAACAATAGGCGCTGGGCGGCGAAGCGCGCGAATCTGCCACGCTATGCTGAGCAGGGCTCCGCGCCATCTTGCCACCTGCATTCCGCCTGGAGAAGTTAAGGCTCCTGCCTGCCTGGCGCTTAAACTGCGCTGCAGTGTGTTTGAAAAACACGTTTTCCCACAAAACTATTTAAACGTGCGTCCAATGTGCTGTTATAAGAACACAACGCACACGAGGGCTTTTGAGTACTTTCAGTATGTCAGGCACGTTAGAAACATCATTTCAAAGTACTTCAAAACGGCTAAAAAAAACTGCTCCTTCTAAGCGCTGAAGCTCAAAATATATTCATCAGATAATTACAAAACTACTCGAGACCCGCACTCAACTTTCCTACAGACTTTCCACCAATAAAATAATAGGGTCACTGATGAAAGGCACATAGGTACACGCAGTGCGACTATAAAACAACACGCCAATTCGGAGGCTTGCGCTTAGCGGTGAAGGCGGACTTGATGCGCGTGTCAGTGTCGTCCTTATAGATTTCGTGCTTCTCGGCCTCAAATGTGGAAGATAGGTTCAGGTAGGTGGGAGCCTTAAGGCTCGCAGATCACGCATGCCAGACACAGTGTGCTGGGTGGATTTCAGTGGCACCTATTCACCATTAGCCAGAATGTCTGTGTCATTCCTAGCTTTGTTAGCATTGCCCATCCGTTGGCAGGAAGCGAGTTTTGTTCCTTTCAATATTAGCTGATTTATGAGTACGTCAAGAATTCCCTGTAACTTATATATTTTTAATATTATTATTATTATTATTATTATTTCTCCTTTGTGAATGTCACACAGTCCGTCTTACTTCCGCGTGCTTTAAAAGCCTTATCCACAAAACACCAACTTCGACGGCAGTCATTCGATCGCTTTGGACACCACCCGCCGAATTGTGGGCAACATCGTCGAGGTCTGTGAGGAAGTCAACATAGACTGTTTTTTTTTTTCAGTGCAGACAGCGCGGATAACGCAGAAGCGACTAGAAACTCTCTGATTGGCTTTTGGTGCTATCTGCCTTGTCTGTTAGACGTAATCTGCGAACTTTGTGAACCGGCCTTTACTCAAGAACTGTACGTTTATTGTTCTTCATTTGTCACGCGATACTCTTGTCAGCGACATTCAGCTGTTGGAAAAAAAAAAAGGTGTGAGATAACCTACCTATTGTTAAGAACATAAGCGTGTAAATATATGAGAACATTGCTGGAAATCCCAGCTTTAAATGATAGTACGCTAATAATAATTAATAATGTACCTTTAGTTAAAATCTAAAAAAGTTTGCGAATTTCGAAAAATGTTATTGCAAAATTGCTGTGGACGTAGATGTATCAAAGCAACAATAGTGACTCTCAGTAATAAACAAATGATACCATCTTAGAGGTTCAAGTCATATTTGTACTAATCTGCTCATCGTAGCTACTGAATATTCATCTTATAAATAAGTCGGTTGTCTTCGAAGATAGCGGTAAATCCATTTTGACGTGACTTTGAAAAGAATGTGTTCATTGGGTCAGCAGTCACAATAACATTTTAGTGAATGCGCATAAAATAATGATACACTTGAATTGCTTAGTAGTAATACATCACACATGTGTAAATATAAATGTTTTAAAATATAATAGTACTACTAAAGCTGGTTTTGTTACAAATAGCTTAAAAATTAAATTTCGTTAATGTCTAAAATATTTCGCTTTGTGTACTTTACAAGTAAACAACGTAAGTAATAATATAATTGCGCTTAACACAATAAAAACGTTTCAATTACATAAAACATTATTATGGGCTGTTCACAGTAAACTGAGCAATTTTGAAAGCCCCACTTAAGATCTACTTTTATGCAGATTGTGTATTCTTCCACCATAAATAAAATTAACATTGCCATTGGCCTGGTCACTTTATTCATGCGCCGGTCAAGTGAAACTGTGAAATTATTATAAAAGTAAACGTTTTACAAATTCACTACTCCTTACACTTTCATGCATTGAATACCGACAGCGAAATAAATCATTTAAGCGTTCACAAAATATTACCTTACGATTTTAATTCAACGTTAAATCACGGAAATACTTTCCCCCCACCGTTTCCAACTTTACTGAACGTATGCCAGACAGTATTCCTGTTAAAATATATGCAGACAGTGGCAAAGCTTTTTTTCAAAGGTTCATTTCAAAAGTGCTTTCTTTACCGCGAACAGTCTTTACCTTAAATGGTTTTTATTGACATTATCGTCACTACACGACCATACTTAGCCAGAGAACGAATTAAAATTTACTTTGGAAAATATTCCAAGAAACATAAATGCCAGTTACGCAATTTTATTTCTTCATTATCTCCGATGTCAGTGCTATGTGCGGATTTAACTGACTAACGAAATTTGTAATTACTTTGCTTCTACCTAGGTGATGTTTAGAGACCCGGAAATTTGGCGAATCCATTTGAAGACCAGTTAGAATTCAAACACATTTACATTTGACTTTCTATTTCCAATGGTACGCAATTTATATGCCACGCCCTAGACGAATTTAGGCGAATAGCTCACCTACAAGGAAACGACTGAATCCCGTCCTATCTGGTCCTGGTTGAAACTATATCATAAGCCAATGAACAACCAACTGAAGCTCGGGTACAAAACAGGTTAGAGAGTCCAGCTTGTTGCCGAATGAATCCACGAAAATTCCGCGTCTCTAGTGATGTTTTATACTTGTTATCTGATAGTTAAGTAGGTATGATCCCTTTCATCTCAAATCTTCGTAATCCGGATATTAAAAATCAAAGCTTAACATCGCATAGAGCACTACATACCAAAGTGTTTTTATGTTTCTACGGTTTCATTGTTAGCCATATTTTCTCATGTAAGACGGAATTAAATAAATAATTAGGGTACTGTTACAGATGTGAAACGAATAACATGAGAAAACGAACTTGGATTTCAAAATAACTGGTAAGATGTTCCCCGTGTTTTGACAAGATTAGTTTTGAAACATTGCGTCTGGAAATGAAGTTATAGTGGAATATACAAACATAAATTCAAAATGGCGGTAAAAGTCAACCGAACAGCTGTTTTTAATGTGTTTTTAACCACTTCGGTAACTTGAGCTTAATGACTGTTGAACTTGAGCGCGAGATAAATTGTATAGCACTGACTGAATTCCTTCTAATATACCCGGATATTGGCCAGTGGGAATCCTGCCAGACGATGCCGAAGGACGGCGGGTTTTCTCGGGGACCCCACGTTTATCCCGCTCTTGCATCCCAGCGCTACTCCATTCTCACCTCATTTCACCCTCATAGGCTCTCAAGACCTCGTTGTTAAGAGCCACTCAAATCTCTCAACTCCAACTCCACCTAATATGCAGAGTCCCTAATATTTCGCGATATCATTCGCTGGCGAGGTGAACTTCAAACTTGAGCCTACTATTGTGATTGGACGGAAGTTCTTCAAACAAGCCGCGTTCAACTGTGAGCCAGTAATAAGCAGGTAATAGTAGTGTGAGTGGGCGTTGAACAGTGCTGTACAAAGGCTTCACTTGATTGCAGCAACCAATAAACTAACAAGAGCGTCTCGGGGGTAGGCTTTAGAGGACTGTGGTGTCGAGTCAGCCGCCAAACCAATCCATGAAATATAGTCTGTCTCATTAACGAGTGTTTTTTTTATTGACATTTCTAAAGACAGTCCTGTTTAAAGCTGTTTTAATGGCTACAGCAGTGCCTCCCTCCTCCACACATGATGTTTAAATAAGCACACTCAGCTGACTGTCAACCTGCCCGGTATGCCAACAAAAAATATTTTGCCATAGGAATAACTGTACGTAAAACTATTTTCAGAAATGTCAGATAAGTGCACTCGTTTGTGAGAAAGAATATACTCAGGGGTCTACTAATATGGTTTCAAATAACACATTTTCTTAGGTAGGTTAGATAAGGCTTAACCCCTCGTAGACAGCAAGTTAATCAGAGACGGAATATGAAACCATATTGTCAGTATATTTTATGTGTAATAATGAAGAGATTTAAATTGTTTTCATTTATCAGTTTTGATACATAATAGTTTGACTGAAAATATCTTTGTTGTTAAATACAAGCCTGGGTTGCGGGCCTTTTTTAAAATTGAGTTATTCCCCCGAACGGCCTTCATATTCTGTCTTAAACTAGCTTATGACTCATGTATGTGAGAAAACTGTACCGCAAACAAATATTCTTCACATTTATCTAGTATCACATCGAAATAATTATTAATTGAATGTGTTACTGCGATTACACCACAGATCGTGGATCATGTTTGGCTTAGTAGTGTGTGTATGCTTGAAGTGGATTCTAAAGTGATAAACTGAAGCATCTACTGCAGAAAATGAATTAATTGAGGGTCTCTGTAATCATGTTTAGAGCTGTAGATTCGCATGGTCTCTGCTAGAACCTTGTTAGTGAGCTATTGAAATTGGAGATTCTACCGTGTGGACTCATAGCATATTGATGACAAAAAATTTATTTTCATTCTTGTTTTATGACGTTTTTCATATGGAAATTGTAGCCCGATACGTAATACTATTAAATTACATTTATTTGAAGCGTCTTTGTGCGAATGCTGGGTTTTGAGCTTCTAGTTGAAGCTTTGAGCACGTACATCTCACTAATCCATTTATTGCAGTGATCTTCCACAGACGCTGAGTAATATGCCTGCAGAATGTTTCGACTCCTAGTTACCTCGGTAACGCACGCCTGCCAGACATACGGTGGTACCCGTTTTTAGCCTGGTACAGAGCTGCGAGAGAGGGCCATCACGAAGTCATCCTCGATCAATTTGCAGTGCGGACGGGAGCGTGCAACTTTGATGCGAGCATCAGAGCGTAACTAAACAGTACTCTGTTCAGTTCGCCGTTCGCGCATCGCATCCTGTAAACA
Source organism: Clitarchus hookeri (assembly GCA_002778355.1). Classification (NCBI taxonomy): domain Eukaryota; kingdom Metazoa; phylum Arthropoda; class Insecta; order Phasmatodea; family Phasmatidae; genus Clitarchus; species Clitarchus hookeri. The sequence goes on from NQII01002155.1 coordinate 28,552, forward strand.
GCCGTTACATCAAAAGGTGTGTTGCGCGTTCGTTTAGATGGGCACATACTTGCTTATCACCATTGCATGGAATGTTTCATGTGAATATAACATTTTGCATTGTCTAAAATAAATTGTAATCCTAGTTCACAATTAATCATTTCTCGACTGTAAGAAAATCGCCGTTATTATTAAATTATAGAGCTGGTTTTTTAATCAACAGCCTGATATAAATCGTACGAATGATTTTACATTTAAAAAATATGCTCTGTATTATTAGTATAACTTTTGTTACACAAACAGTAAGATAGATAATTTAAAAAGAAAAAAATTATTATCTTTTTTTAAATTTTGTTCATTTCAAATTAAACCATTTCTAATTGATTAACCCTCATAAAAAAATGGTTCTTTTTGCCAAAAACAGGTAAAGAATTTTCGTATAGTCACAAATATTACAGATAATAGGATGTTTGACAATTGTTTTACATAATTATCTTCTAATACTTATATTAAGGTTGAGTGCTTAAGTAACATTCCTAACTTCTATTTCGAATGACTCTAATGCATAATTGCGCGTTTAAAAAATATATTCAAGAACTAGCCAGATAAAGAAGTGCTTCTGTTAATCTCCACTCTTTGAAAATAACTTAACTCAAGATTCGCTGATGTTCGCCATTTTATGACCAAGAGCATTAATAAATTACAAATTATTACTATCCTGACAAAATTTCTAGCACTCTAATAAGATTTTTGAATGATAGTTTATATGATTCGTTAGTAACCTATTACCACTACATATATTGTACCCTGCAAACTCTTGTTTAACTCCTACGAATTTCCAGTTGTAAAGTCACCAAATTGATGGACATAAACGTATCACTAGCATTTCTAGGGCTTTAATTATTTGTAATTGCAACGGAAAAATTTATTTGCATAGTTTTAAAAACAAAAGCACGAATTACAAGGAAAAATATGGATCGCTATAAAATAACGCGATTTCGTGTACACGGTGCCGTTTTATCAGGTAAGAATTTTGTGGCCATTAATAAGTACTCACCTCAAATAACTATTGCTTGCAAGTTCCCGATGGCCCAATATTCCAGTTCTGTACTCGAATATATACTCCCTGACATTGCAAATACGCTAAAAAAAATAGTGTTTTTGAAATGAATATTTTTATTTGCAGACTTCCCATAATATTTCAAAATTACACAAAATTAGGTCTGTTTTTTAACTTATATTTTACTAGGTAGCAATACTTTACATGTTGGAAGCAAATTTTCCTACTCGTAATAAAATTAAACTCAAAAAGTATTTGAATATGACAATAAAGTTTACGGTAGGCCATATATCAATATGCTGAATAGCAAAACGTCCAACATTATAGAGTTGTATGTTCGTAAACGAAAAATTTAGGTTTTGTACGTAAGTTATAGGAACTGAAGTATGTCCTAACGGCAGTAGACTAAATTGCCTCTGAAGTTGGAGCTAAATCACCAGTGTATTGCATATACTACGCAGAGTACCTAGATAGTATATATTTGAACAGAGATATATGACCACTGCTAAACATGTTGTCGACTTTTTACATAGCAGAAATAATTCGAGATACCGTCATTATATTGCGTGAAATTTCTTGGCACGTTAGGGTTACTATTCCCTATAGGACGCATTCTAAATAACCATATAACAATAACGAAAATGTACTTTCATGTTACTTCGTATGCATGTGATTTTTTTTTCCCATCAAATTTTATAATGCCTGGTAACTATTTGAGTTCATAGCGTGCAGCGCCATAAGGGGTAGATATCAGACGCATCCACGAGAAACTTCAGTCTTACATGCAAAATGGGTTTAACATGTGGAATAGGTATCAGTGTAGTACACTTCGCAGTATCGTGACATGCGTCGATCTCGCACATCTCAGAGAACATTGGGAAATGTTGTAAGTTGCATTAGTGTAATTTTTAAAGAAACTTACAAAGTTAAATACGTTTCTCGTGAACTGCTTCCACCTCCGCTCCTTCGCCTAACTGGATCACAGACACCGCAGTACTCCCCGGAAGCACGGAGATCACTTCACGCAGTCGTCTTCGGAACTGCAGGTACTGTATACATGCTGCATATTTCAAAATTTCTCGAGGTCAGTGGAATTTGCCAGGTTCTTTAAGGGATGGAGGTCCCAATTAGATAATTTATTTAGAAACACTACAAAGTAAATACTCTCGACTTACTATATCGCAATAAATGACTATCAATTTATATTTATAATTAATCAGTTTAATCAATACAATTTACAATCACCTCAATTAAATTAATGGAATCCGATAACTAAAATCAGTTCCAATATACAGTGCATCAAAAACCTATTGCATTTTATTGTTTTAGCTAATTATATGTACACGTTTGAAAGTTAATATATTTACAATAAAGTCTGTATCACAAAGTCATCCTGTCCCACCTTAATTCTGTCAACATTCCGCATTTCGGAATGTTCTAGAGTGCTCCGAGCGTACTCATGAGTACGTAGTCCAAGTACCACGCCCCCTCGTCAGTCCACACCGTACAAAATACTCGTCGGCCGCCATCTCACAACCTCCGTCATCGTCCGTCCTCTCCGCAGATGTTCCACACTGCACCAAACTACTCCCGAATTCCGCACTTCAGCCAAATGGCAACCACACACACTCTCGATCCTAATGGCCGCGGCGTGATTTATGGTATCGTAAGCCATAGCCCAAACATTTCTCCAAATGCCGCGTTGCATCGAGGGACATAATTACCAGAATATTCTTGTTCATCCTCCCAAGTCGTCGGATCCTCTTGTAAGGGGGGAGAAAAGGCTTTGACGCCAGCCAGGCCAGCTATCAATCATTTACCCTGCCGCCGGGCAACGGAGCAGTGAGTGAGTTTGCTTGTGGATGAGGAGGGTCGAGGTGAGCCACCCCTTCCTCTCCACCACAGAGATGGGACAACGCATTGCCAGGTAACACGGAGCCCCTAACCAGTTCGGGAGTCCACGCTTAACAATATATTAGGCCGTGTAATAACCAGTAACATTCGCTGTAAACCTCCGTCCCCAAATACGCTTTCCACAATTGTTTCCACCGGGATGACGGAGCTGCATCTGTTCCTCAGGAAAACTTTCCCAATTTTTCCCCCCACTCTCACGCGCACCCAGAAATGACGTAATTCGGCATCGAGACGTCTCTCAAAAGAGGAGATAATCCCCTAGGCACAAACACGAACAAAAATGTGATATAAGTGGCCTATGCCAACCACTTAGCGGTTAGTGGATAGTGTTACGTCATCTCCAGTTGTGAGCTGTCAATCTAGCAGGTGCGTACCAACCACGTCACATATCGCCTCTCCACAACACGGCTTTCCTTGCTGGAATAGTCTCCTTCTAGTCTCATAATTCCTACGGTGCTTAGAGGCGCAATAGGGGGCCGTAGATAGTGTTCGGGAGAAGAGATGCTATACTGTTTCAATATTTTACAATCTTATTCGTTTATAACGGACCTGCAAGCGCAGTTTCTTAGTAGAATTAATTTCCACTCTATAAATTGTACTGCTTAGTGAATGTATTTATATATTCATATATAGGATAGAACATAGAATCGTAGATACAGCCAGTTTTTTGGGTAATTTATTTACGATTAAATTTAATAGCGTTAAAATGCAATATTTATACTATAGTTATGTTTTTACAGTTTGTATTAAAAACATTTCACTTCTCAAAGAGGGAACATACAAAAATTGCATATGTACGGGTTGCTTTACAAATGCATGGTTCGGTGTATACTAGCCGTTTGGCGAACAATTTCATCATGAATTTCAAGCAGCACCTGGGTTCAAATTTGTGTATTCAGATTAGCTACTGGCAATATATCACCGGCGAGGTATTTAAATGTGCTACATGCTCCAGAGAGGGTTGTTTGTAGGAAAGCTGATAATTGGGACATTTGCACTTTAATATTTTCCAGAATATTTTTTATAACGTTGAAAATATGTTCAGGTTGCTTTGCCTAATGTATATGAACAAACATGAAGCGGCTGTTCGTAAAGCAAGAAAAATTTTCTAACGTTACCAAGTGTGTCAGCTGGTAAAAGTATTAAATTGAATTTACAAAGCGTTCAAATGTGAAACCTAAACTAAAATCTTGTTTTACCTACTCCGTGGCGTGTGTTGTCAACCCATACATTTTGAATTTTTTGAGTCATACGGGATACGTTTTCTTAGAAACATTTTAAAATGAGTTCGGTGCAGTGTTTGAAACAATAAATTTTGTTCGGAACAGATTCTGTCTGTTACGTTGGAAGCTTTTTTCATTTGAAGCACGACGCGCAACATTTTTTCATTCTAATAATCTATGCAAGTCCTGCCGTTGCAACGCTTTTCACGCATATGATTCATGTTGCTACAACGTGTATTCTGCGTTTGCAGAAAGAAAACCATGGGATCAAAAGTAACATGTAGCAGTTATGAAGTAGGCCCCTATAGGTTTCCTTGGAATTCAAAGGACTCATTTAAAGGTTGTCGGTACCTGTCACACGCTTCGCCAAGCAAAGATATGCGTTTGTGCTCGTTCATGGTTGGCTATACTGATAAATATAGATCTGTTATTCTTTTAGGCTGTTCGCGGTAAAATTAGCCATTTTGTAAGCCCTGCTTAAGACCCACTTGTACGCACAATGTGTATTCTTCCACCACATATATATTAAACATTACCATGGGCCTGATGTCTATTCATTCGTCGGTCAAGTGAAACTTCGAAATATTTTAGAAAAGTAAACTCTTTTACAAATTTACTAATTCGTACACTTACATGCATATAAACNAATTCCTACACTTACATGCATATAAACCGAAAGCAAAATAAATAATTTCAGCGTACTCAAATGTTTACCTTACGCTTTTAAATCAACTTTACAGCACGGAACTACTTTCTATCCGTCGTTGCCAACTTTACTGTGGGCGCATGCCAATCAGTATTCATGTGAAAATAGAAGCAGAGTGTGGCGGTGACATTTTTCAAACGTTCATTTCAAAATTGCTCGCTTTAGTGTGAACAACCTTTAGGTTGACAACTTCGTTTCATTCAACAGAAAAATTTTGTGCCTAACATTATCTTATAGTAAACTTAGTGCTGTACACAATTTAGATCTCTACAAAGAAATAATATGCATGGAAAATTTTATTGAACATGCGTCTGAGCGTATTTTAGCTAGACAGAAGCACAGCTGTAGTATATAAACTCGGTAGGAAGGTGTAATGTTTTGGTAAAAGTTTGCCTATTTCGTTGATCACTCTTTTCGCCAGTGGCGCGCGAAAATCCGTGCTAGGTCTCGTGTCTCTAGAAGTGTAGGTACACAGAGATCTGGCGAGATACACAGAGATAATCGCGACTTCAAAGTAGTATTTGAATTTACGAGACAGTATTGNGCTAGACAGAAGCACAGCTGTAGTATATAAACTCGGTAGGAAGGTGTAATGTTTTGGTAAAAGTTTGCCTATTTCGTTGATCACTCTTTTCGCCAGTGGCGCGCGAAAATCCGTGCTAGGTCTCGTGTCTCTAGAAGTGTCGGTACACAGAGATCTGGCGAGATACACAGAGATAATCGCGACTTCAAAGTAGTATTTGAATTTACGAGACAGTATTGCGCTAGTGAAAGTGAGTCAAAATTATTATACATTTTTAAGAACCGAGCACATTTACCTGATAAAAAACAATTGGTTCCACTGTGAGTTTTAATGAGCACGAAAAAAAAATTTCCGGTATGTTAGCCTTTCAATATTTTTGACTAAGTTTTTTGCTATTAACAATGCACTTTTGTAAAATATCTCCTTGTACTTGATATCACTTTAAACTTTTTGTAAAACTCGAATTATTGAGACTTGTATGTTTCAGGCAATAAAGCTTACCATTCCGTTAGGAGGCGTATATATATATTTTATTTTAATAATAATATTTTCTTCTGGTTTTTATTGTAATTTCAGAGTACAATGTTAATACGCTGCATATATGTTATGTATAGTATATGAATGCATCAAATTTTTTAGCACTTTCATTTTGGCTTTTCTGGTCTGGCATACAAGGAGATGTATTATTACGTCCATGTGTCTTAAAAAATTTTTTTGACATGTTCCTAACATCCTAGTTCATACAGAAATCTCGGTGGTCGTAATCGAGAAGGCATCGGAAAACAACCTGTTAGTGTGACTACAAACAAAAACCTATAGTTAACATTTCCAAATACACTTCGAACTTTAAGCCATGCTCACAAAACCCGGTACAATATATTACCTACACTGACTGACAAGCATGTACATATTGCCAGTTGGAGTTAAATTAATTATTAATACTGAAATACAGGAACGGTGGAATAAAAACCCGAAGAATAAGTTCAAATACCAAGTAGCTGATCATCACACTGTTGACATGAGAAAATTTTCCCGCTAAACCATACCGGGGAACAATAAACCCGTAGTGAAAGGAAAAATTAAGAAACTGTAAAAAATTTTTCCCCAAATCAAGGAAGTAAAAAGCCATAAACATAATTTTATCTTTACTTTATTATAAAGTGTTTAAGTGATGTGTTTATAAACATTTTCCGAGCATTGAACCGCTATGGTTCGTTCACGGTTACTTCCAACTGTTCTGAAGCCGTGCTAAAGTACTACTTTCAATATATTCATCCGCGTTATGCAAACAAAGCTGAAGTCTAAAAAATTACACCAAATTGACAAGGCATCGCATTCGTGCGCTCTCAGTGTAATGATATTTTGTATAAAAACTGTTTCTTACTCGGCATTACCAAAACGCGTATTTTCTCACTATTTTTATTCACATTAATTATAAATTAATTAACATGTTATATGTATATAGAATATAAGCAAAACTTCAATTTAACCAAAAAATATTGCACTTTTATGTTCACACATGTATAAAATACTTGTGGTACACGACATATTTAGGAAACTACCAAACACGCCATAAGTGGCGTGATTCTTCAAAGGTTTGATTCCAAAAGTGTGAGGAAACCGCGAATAGACTACAAAAGCTTTGACACAATTTAGCCACCCCACACACTAAAAATTTTGTACGTTTTACAAAGAATTATTTGTAACTAGGTGTATAATATGTTCCAGTAAAACTACAAATTAAAAATCGTATCTTTGTCACACAATGTTTTAAGAAACATAAAACGTTCTTGTAACTCCATGTTAATTATAATTTACTTTATGTCCGCAGTACTTGCTTCTTGAAATTCAACGTTAGTTTCACACATTCTAAAGTAATGTGTTGTATTTTTTTTTTCAATTGACATGTAGTGTTGCAATAATAATCTTAGCAACTAGTTTTCGGAAAAATGTTTCTAAATTGCAAAAATAAAAAAAATATTTGCTGTGTGGAGCTAATTTCAATACTGAATATTCCAGCCATTCTAGACGATTATCTGGTTTCTTTGCTCGACTTCTATCGTCCATGTTCTACTGTGGCTCTAGTTACCCTCGAGATGAAGGGACCGGACCGGCAATTGTTCGTATACATTTCCCGTCATTATTTAATTTCTCAGCAACGTGATATCTTGTGGTTCGAAGCGTACTACGACCATGTTGCTCAGTCATCGTAAGTTAATCTGTGCATAAAATAGCAATCTAAAAAATTTCAACAATTATTTAACCCACCGTTTTGTCTTCACGTTCAAGTTGACCGTAGACTTTGTGGAAGTAAATGTTTTATTTGTTTATTTGTTTTCATACTTAAACGGAATCTCGATGTAGAATTTTTANTAGACTTTGTGGAAGTAAATGTTTTATTTGTTTATTTGTTTTCATACTTAAACGGAATCTCGATGTAGAATTTTTTTTTTTTTGCAGCTGTATGGTTTCCGGAGTTTTCCTTAACTTTACGTAATGTACCATTTCCGTATTATTTACTGTAATTCACTTATTGTGACGGCTTAATATTTTTGGAGGATAATAACTGCCTATTCGCGTACTTCGCGTGCATAGTTTTAACACAAAATACTAAAAAAATCCTACAAAATTTAATCTTTTATTTTGAAATAAGCGCAGGTTTCTCGTTATGCTTCTTTTCTTACAACAGTTTAATTTCAGCAGTTGAAATATCTGCGCAATTATAGTGTCAATGGGGGAAAAAAAGTGTTTAAAAAATCTGTTTGATTCGTAAGCTTCAGTTTTTGACGTGTCATTGCATTTAGTCTGTTCGCCTTAAAGCGAGTACTTTCGAAGCAAACCTTTGCAAAATAAATCGCTCCCCACAACTACACATAGATAAAGTAAATGTACAATCAGTTACGTTATTATGGGACTGAAACTATTTAAAAAGTTGACTGTTAAAATAAGACTTACAGATATTAGAGTTTTTAAAGGGATAACTTAAGTCTTAACACGTTTTATAATTTCAATGAATACTTTACCATGCAATATGTTTAATTTTAATGCTGTGTCTGTGTATGCTATTTTTGTCTATAAGGGTGTGTGAAGGATTTGTGGCGTTGTCTGATGCATTAATTGTGAATGTTGAACAATAAAGTATTCTTATACTAATTTACATGCATGTATGCAGGCTTTCAGTTAAGTTGGCAGCGTATTATAACAATAGCTCTTAAATCTTGATGTTTTATTGAGTGGTGCATAATGTTTAATTTACTGCCACTGAAGTCAGTGTTTCTTGTGTTATACACCTTAGAATACGGATTTTAATTCCCTAATAATTCCACAATATTATTTGTATGATGCATGTATAAAATGATCAGGTCCTCAAAAATGTTAATATTTCAGTACACCTCCACTATAACTGACTAATTGGGGCTGAAGGTTGTGCGTTTTAATGTAAGTCCAGTTTATAACAAATAAGTCTTGAATGGTTGTGTTTACCACAATAAAACCATGGAAATATACATAAAATGTAATTTTTTACATGGCAAAATAGGCCTACTGTACAAACTCAACTACGATGCATGCGCGACGAATAACTGAATATTACTTATCAAAATAGAACTAGATGCACTGTGCCTGACGTCAATGTCATAATTCGTGGAATTCCAGACAATATCGCTCAACTGGTGGACGGCTTGAGACATAAAGCACGCAACGACCTTTACACAGCCATGCGTCCGTTATAAGCGACGTCCACTTTAAAAGGGTTCATTCTATTAGAGGTTTTCTGTACATACAGCAGAAGGAGACGGAATTAGAGGAAAAGTATATCGTAAGTAAGGCTTTCAAAAGTGCTCAATTAATTCTGAACAGCCTTAAGTGTTGTATAAGGTTGACGTGGTTGCGTGCGTGGACGAATCCTGGCGAATAGTGCATACATTTATCATGTGTGAAATTTACATTGCCATATGCTTGATAACTATTCATTTGTCGGTCGTGTGAGTCAGTGAAATTATAAGAAAACAATTGTTTTACGAATTTGCTTATTTTTACAATTATATAGAATGTATTAAAAACCGCACGCGAAAGAAATCATTTCGGCATAGACAGTTTTATCTCAACATTAAGACATGTATCCAACTACTTTTACTCCGATGTTACCAACTTTATTGTGAGCATGTCGGTTGGCGTGCCCTTTAAATATGCAGTTAGTTCAGTGACATTTTTCAAAGGGTGATTTAGAAAGTTATCTGTGAAATGTCTGNTAAATATGCAGTTAGTTCAGTGACATTTTTCAAAGGGTGATTTAGAAAGTTATCTGTGAAATGTCTGTAGAGGCGATACTGTTTGCTACATATTGCTTTTAGCTCCATTTATAACCTACAAATTGTAAACATGTCACGCTTTTATTGTAAAAAAATTTTTTCGTCAAAGTGCATTAGTACTATGAAAAGCTAAGAAATACGATTTTGGATATTCCGTAAACTGGTCGTACGAAAGAACATGAAAATAAGGAATACAAGGAACCCATCTTCGCCAAGATGAACGTTATCTAGGTGGATTTAAAGTTCCTTCTTACTGTTCACCTAATGGGAAATTGGCACACGTTGTTTTAGTGGCTGACATCCAACATTTTATACAGTTAGACATTGAAGACTTGCGACCTATCTTTTCATCANACACGTTGTTTTAGTGGCTGACATCCAACATTTTATACAGTTAGACATTGAAGACTTGCGACCTATCTTTTCATCAGAATCTTTTGTATTTTTTACGTCCTTCTAAATGCAAATTTGAAATTGAACGATCTTAGTAAACACAGCGGTAGGCAAGGCACAAATCAGTAAATGTAATAGGGCAGCAACTTTGCAACGATTGCACTACGTCAAAGAATTGGCATTGTGTTATTTACTATGTATTGCAAGTAAAATAATTGTTCTAACAATCTCGCAGTAATAAATTTAATAAAGGTATTGGGGTGGTTTTTGAATTCACAATTGTTAAGCACGAGTAAATATGCATTTGTATTTTTTGTATTGGTAACGAGTTTGTGATATGGCAGAATAGTGATTTAAAAGGGCAAAGGTATATTCTGCATGTTGCAAAGTGCATTGTTTATAGCTCTGCAACAAAAAAGTGCACCAGACTTTCTCCGTTTAGTATGTAAATAAATCAGATATTTTGCAATTTTAAAATAAATAGTGTAGGAAAATCTTTCTGATTGTATTTTCTTAAAACCAGCATAAAGGATAAACTTTGCAATTCGCACTATAGTTAATATTTAACGAAGTACGTCCACGCGTAGTTTATACTGTAGTCGCAATATGTTGTCTTACATGATTTCTCTATTTGAATATCATGACTGAAACAAAAAATTCCTTTTCATAACAACATTAAATTTATTCCGATCTCAAATTCGTAATTTTTTTTTGTCAAAATAAGCCTTTTTTGTGCGATTGATGACAAATGAATTTGAATTTTTACTGTTTATTACTCTTGTAAACACTATTGGAGACCGTGAATAATAGTTACAAAATAAAGCTGGTTTATAATATTTTATCTGTGGCGAGTTGGTATCACAATTACGAGTCTTACATGACTCTTTACACACAAATAAATATAGTTTCTCAATTTCCTCCATGTTATAATCATTCAACAGGCAATTTTTTTTCTATATTTTGAGTGTATTTTATGCCTTCATGGCATGATATCAATTATAATTTGATAAAAAAATTATTTGAAAAAATACGTCCATTGTGTAACATTTAGGTTAAAATATTGATTCCTGTAGGTTTCAAGAAGTAAATGTGATATAAAGTTTGGTTTGAGTTAGTGTTTCTTGAATTTGCAGCTGTGTAATGTTGGCAATTTTTTTTAAATCCGATACTTGGTTTACCTGTGACAATTTTTTTTATTTCCCCTATATCAACTTAAAATTTTACCTCAAAAGTTATACATGAAATACAGCCGAACAGCATACAAAATTACAAGAAAATATTATCATGGCGTTCTCGTGAAATTGGCACTCATTTTGAGCTTTAATTTAATGTATCAATTTTGTTCAATGTTGAGACTTGTCCGAAAAATCTACACAGTTTAAATTCTTTTATTTCCTTTTATTAGCTTCATTAAAGAAATTTTCCCCCATTTTCATGCATTTTCCAGTAGATAATTTCGTATCACAAAACAAAAATTGTAACAAGCTACAGATATACACATAAATTATTAAATTTGTAAATAATTTAATATTAATATATAATTATTAAAATTTAAATAAATATTAAAAAATAAAAATTATTCTAATTAATATATAAAAATTATAACAATTATAAAATCATTTTCGACTCTTTAAACATCCTTAAAACTGACCTGTTGCGGCGGAAATTTTTCCTATTGCCGTACTGTTCCATAAGAAATCTGTATTTGTTCCAATTATAATAAGCCTTAACATTGCGTGTAGAGTGTCTCCCCCTGCGTCAGCTGGCACTGCAGGTTTGCCTGGAGGGGCTACTTCAGCGTGACAAGCCAGGCCTCTGAGTCGGACGTGGATCACCCGGCTTCTATTGGCTCGAGGGGTGCAGGCGGGGGAGGTGCAGATAA
>NQII01002155.1:47632-67769 GCA_002778355.1 Clitarchus hookeri
GCCCACCGTTGCCGCGTAGCTAGGACTTCAACCTTCCTTCGAGTGCCTACCATCTATGGATTGTCGTCGAGAGAGTTATTTAGATTTTACGTAGTAGCCGATCCTCCAAAGTTCCGAGCCTGTGTTCTGTTGCAGCGTGCACAACCACCGTAACTTTTATTCCGTTCGTATTTCTTTGCATACGTAATTCGTTTTTACTTAGTTAATATATATATAAATTTTTTTTTTAATTTTCTGGTTGGGCCTAGTAATGTTTTGCAATTGTGTGCAAAAATTCAGAACACAAAAACGTAAGTATGTTACACAGTGTGTTGCAAANCACAAAAACGTAAGTATGTTACACAGTGTGTTGCAAACACCTACGGCGAAGTTATGTTATGATAAATAAACAGATGTGGCTTTAAAATAATCAACTTCGTCAAAAAAAAAAACAGTTCATGGTTAAAATGTACAAATTTCGCACATCCAATATTTGCAATCACACACACGGGGCCAGCGTAACGACCACGAAGCAGCCACGCCCCTTCACATACAGCTGTTACGACACACGTTACAGTATATTTACTAAGGCCATAGAAACACAGATTTGTCACAACATCGAAAGTTGCCTAGGTAGGTTTAAAAAACACAACGTGTACACACTTGATGTCATAATTTGAAGTATTTTTCGGAGCAAGAAAAATAAACGTTCCGTTTAGCAACAGCAATATGCCATGTCTTCATGTCATGTCGCCTCTCGCCACTTCTGCCAACTTCGGATTTGTAACACTCCCGCTATCGCATCAAAATATATTATAATAAGTATTGAAGCATTAAAATCTCTTGTCAGTTTTAAATTACAAATTCAAGAATCATTATTTTTGCTATAATAAGTATGAGATATTCTAAAATCAAAAATATGTGTAATTTTCCTGCTTCTACTAGCGGTGCGAAACTTCCCGAGAGAGAGAGAGAGACAGAGACAGGCAGGCAGAGAGGGTGACAACTCCGCAGACAATTTCTTTCTCGGTCGAAAAACAAAAACACAATGTCATTAGGACCTACGCACCGTATTTTGCGCTGATGTTTTTAACTGCAACAATAAAATATGATTAAATCAAGGTTACATAAAAATTTAAATAGGCAACGTTTAATTTACAAATACCATGCCAAAAAAATTCGTTAAAACAATATTCTAACTGTGAACTGTTTCTTATTAGTCGTTACCAAAACAGTTCTGCTCTCACTATTTTTAATTCGTATTTAATATGAAATACATATTACAAGTTATACAATAAACTAATTTAGTATAATTTGTTCTACATTATAATACTTTTAAAGTTAATCATTGTTATATACTTGTGGTATAAAACTTATTTAAAAACGGGTTGACATATAGCNTTATATACTTGTGGTATAAAACTTATTTAAAAACGGGTTAACATATAACTGCTAGATAATTTTTCGATGGCTTGTTTCAAAACATCAGAAGAAACCTAGAATGGACTATACACACGCTACGGCAGCTGCCAGGCTCTCCGCAACAGACTGAACTGTTCAGGACACTACGACGTAGTGCTTACAAAATGGTGTGAACTGCTACCTGGCGTGCAACACGCTATCGTAAAATATTTTAACCTATTCAGACCCAGTGTACACGTTTGTATTCATATAGAGCAGGAAGGTTGTTATTTTTGCCTGTTGCTGTACACTGTGAGGCTCACTGTCCGATGACCTTCCCTGTTGGTTAACTGATTTGTAAAGGCCATATTACGCGATACCAGATTGCGTGAAAGCTTGTGGAAGGTCTGCCATAGCGGCCGTTATGCAGGCTTGTACGGCACCCGTCATGGCATTTGTAGCCTTGTACGACCGGATTTCACACCAGTTTTGGTAATCGGACCTGCCCTATTTTATATGGCAGGTACCATTCCGGCTTTCGTTCTTCACCAACCAAAACTTCGTTGGGCATAATTTTTTAACTATGGAATGGGGATTACAACTTTGCAATTACATGAATACTTAAAGAAATATTTATTCTTGTGATTTCACACAATTATTTTTAAATATTGAACATACGACATGGCATGTCAAAATCGTAAAATGAGTGTTTTGGATTGCACAAATAATAAAAACTAACTCGCCTACCGAAATTAGATAATTCCTGTCTAAATAAGACACGATGACCTACTTAAAGAATTTCTTCAAACTACGCTACGAAAAGTTTTTCCAATTTTTAAAACTTTTATAGTACAAAGACTTTTTACATATATTTGGTTTATAGCAGCCTTATGTTTTTATCTTAAATTAAGTAAACCTAAAATGAATCAATACATGACCTTTCAGTCAACCTTGTAAAATTTTCTGTCTAGGTTTTCGTTAATTTGTACATTCCAAAATCACTAAAATTGTGATTCATGCATGGCATAATGTGAAAACGGTGTGATCGAAATGTAAAATTATTTTTTTGTATCCTTACGGTAGCAGCAACATAACTGTTCACTGGCGACAGCGTTGTGGGGAGGGGGAGGGGGTGGGTAGTTTATGAGTCTGCAGTTATCCCAGGTTGATGGCGCGCCCGCTGTCGCAGCTCCGTGCTACGACCTGCCGTCGCGCTGTGCCCGTTCCCACGTCCCAAGGCCACCGCAGCCCCTTTGCGCCTTGTACTCTCTGCCGTGGAGGCCCATTGAACCACCGACATTCGCACGCGAGTCCTACCGCCCGCCGCCTGAAGCTCGACTGCACTATAGATAGAATCTGCTAAAAAGAATATATTTCTAAATCGATATTAAGACTGATTGTATTTTTTCTCGGGGTCGGTATGTTTCTTGGAGAATGGTTTTTCTATTCAGCGGAATCTTCGTGTTAGTTACCGTTATAGTTTTCTCGAGTTTCGGACAGTCGTTTTTACAGATTGTTCAAGTTTCATGGCATTTCATCTTTTGGTTGTTGATATTTTTATGAGTATTATTAGTGGTATTTCTGGCCGTGTAATTTGGTTTCCAAGGCCATGTCACAACCTAGCACGGAATTGACATTATGTTCGTACAACGGTCCCAAGACCTTGGAACTGGCCGTAAAAACAACAAAAATGTATTTGTTGTAAACATATTTTTTTTAGATCGATTTTCTATCAGCATCGATACTCTGTGCCTTGACATAGATTGATACACGAATTCGCTTAGTTGTCAAGGCTGCACTGGTTTTCGTCCTCGTTAGCAGCTGACGGATTTCTAGTAGACTGACAAAATTGCGTGATTTGTAAGGTGACGGCGGGACTCGTTTACGTGTAGTTTTCCAACAGACTGGTGTAAAAATTATTTATTTGTTTTAAATCACCTAGTTCCAATAGGATTCGTTAGAAAAAAATACTTAAAATTTCAGACGTATGTGAGTAAAGTGTACGTCAACCATTATGTAAAGTCACGTGAATTCAACGATATTGTTGGTAAAACACAACCCGCTTAGTGTTTGAACTTAGTAATTTGTCCCTGCGGTTTGCAGATGTACACCCCGCCCTTCGCTTCTAAAACTTCTTGATCTCCTGTATTCGTTCCAGGGCATAAGCAAACAACTAACATTGTATTTCAACAGCGGCAAGCACTTCCTCTACAATATATTAAACAGCATGCTGTGAAATTCTCTTTGCCTTTCGCAGTAACACGACTATATGAGTTTTCGTTCTTAATATCACACTTTTGACACCACAGCTTAGATTATTCTTTATGGCAGTTGTGTATCGTCTTGCTGCGTCTAAAATGTCATCTCTTCTGGGACATTATGACCAATATATTTGCGTTGATAACGTGACGCTGTTAATTTTTGAGGTTCATAAGTCTTCTCCTTATTTGCCGAGTCTTCCTGTAAAGTGTATAAAATGAAAGGAAACCATGTGTTCACTTAGTTAACAAATTAGGTCACTAACAACGTTTTATAACACTTTCGTAATCCGCTGTCAACACCAATGCTTCAATTACGGGCAGGCAATTTTTCAGGAAACTATCCCGAATATTTTTGTTTCACTATAAAGCAGCCATATCTAGTGATGGGCAAAATCGAAATATTCTCGAAATCGATTTTCATTCTAATAGTCTCGTTTGAAATCGAATGAACCAGTCGGATTCCAAACATTCTGTTTTTTTTCTCCATTCGCTCTTTTATATAAACTAATGAACTTTCTTGCTGCTGCATTTTAACAGTTGAAAAGCGCATTATCAAAGCGAATTAATGGAAGGCATTGTTTTGCAGAAGTGATGGCACTTGTGTTTGTNGGGCAGGCAATTTTTCAGGAAACTATCCCGAATATTTTTGTTTCACTATAAAGCAGCCATATCTAGTGATGGGCAAAATCGAATTATTCTCGAAATCGATTTTCATTCTAATAGTCTCATTTGAAATCGAAGAAACTATTCGAATTCCAAACGTTCGGTTTTTTTCTCCATTCGCTCTTTTATATAAACAAATTAACTTTCTTGCTGCTGCATTTTAACGGTTGAAAAGCACATTATTAAAGCGAATTAATGAAAGGCATTGTTTTGCAGAAGTGATGGCACTTGTGTTTGTAAAGAAGTCGTGATTTTTGTACTTTAAAAGGTAGCATTTAAAATTCTTGAAAGTTATTTATATAGTGCGACATTTTTATCTGTTTTTGTGACTGTGTAATATCTGTTTCTGATAAAACAATTTAAACAATATGAATCGCAGAAACAGTTCTGTTGTGTGGGACTATTTTGTTAAGAATTTGGATTCAACTTGTGTGATTTGTCAAATATGCAAAAAGAGCTTGAAGTTTTTAGANAGAAGTGATGGCACTTGTGTTTGTAAAGAAGTCGTGATTTTTGTACTTAAAAAGGTAGCATTTAAAATTCTTGAAAGTTATTTATATAGTGTGACATTTTTATCTGTTTTTGTGACTGTGTAATATTTGTTTCTGATAAAACAATATAAACAATATGAATCGCAGAAACAGCTCTGTTGTGTGGAACTATTTTGTTAAGAATTTGGATTCAACTTGTGTGATTTGTCAAAAATGCATAAAGAGCTTGAAGGTTTTTGAGTAATACTTCGTATTTACAAACACATTTACACAAATTACATCCTTCTGTTTTAATGTCAGTTACATTACTATCAAAAGTAGAAGGTGATTGGGAAACGAATTAATTTTTAGGCAACAATACTGCAACTACCAGTGCATCTTTTTCTTCACACTCAGATAGGCCAAACTTCCCGCAGCAAACTACAGTCCAGACGACTGATTTATCTAATGTAGCTGCAACTAATACTTAAAGGCAACAGGCGAAGCGGCCCAAGCAACTCAGACTGTATGGTTCCACTTCTAAATATATCACAGAAACACACAGGTCTGAAATAGATAAGGTACTAGTGAAAATGATAGCAAAATATCTGCAGCCCTTGTCTATTGTTGAAAATCAGGGGTTTCTAGAATATTCTAAGAAACTGGAACCAAAATATACACCTCCAAGCAGGAAGATATCAACGAAACTCTTACCCGACATGTACAACAATGTGCATAAAACAGTAGCTGATACTTTGCATTCTGCATCTTATGTTGCTATAACAACAGACATGTGGACAGGAGAAAATGCGACATCGTACCTGACAGCTACAGCCCACTACATTTCAGAGCACATTGCACTCGTTTCTTCTTTCAACAATACCAATTAGAGAAAGTCATATAAGTGAGACATCGCGGCCTGTATTCGTGACATTCTTTCTGAGTGGGGTGTATTATCTAAAACTGTTGCTATCGTCACCGATAATGCTGCTAATGTAAAAAAAATGCTGTTTAAATACTGAAGAAACCTCAGCTGTCATGTGTTGCACACACTCTCAATTTAATGAAAATAATTGCTGTATTTGATTTTGAGAGAAACCGAATCATTGCCGTAGGTGTGTCTGCAATGTCAACATTAANGATAGCAAAATATCTGCAGCCCTTGTCTATTGTTGAAAATCAGGGGTTTCTAGAATATTCTAAGAAACTGGAACCAAAATATACACCTCCAAGCAGGAACATGTCAACGAAACTCTTACCTGACATGTACAACAATGTGCATAAAACAGTAGCTGATACTTTGCATGCTGCATCTTATGTTGCTATAACAACAGACATGTGGACAGGAGAAAATGCGACGTCGTACCTGACAGCTACAGTCCACTACATTTCAGAGCACATTGCACTCGTTTCTTCTTTCAACAATACCAATTAGAGAAAGTCATATAAGTGAGACATCGCGGCCTGTATTCGTGACATTCTTTCTGAGTGGGGTGTATTATCTAAAACTGTTGCTATCGTCACCGATAATGCTGCTAATGTAAAAAAAATGCTGTTTAAATACTGAAGAAACCTCAGCTGTCATGTGTTGCACACACTCTCAATTTAATGAAAATAATTGCTGTATTTGATTTTGAGAGAAACCGAATCATTGCCGTAGGTGTGTCTGCAATGTCAACATTAATTTATTCAAGAATGATACATTCACTTTTTGGAAGTGAATTAAACAGACAACGAACGTTCACTTTACTGAAGTGAATGATACTTCATTTTAACGAAGTGAATGTTGGGTAAAATTTCGCTTCACTTTCAAGTTTACCTATATTTTCAGCACGAAAACTTAAACGTACTTCTACAATCGATCAAAAAACCTTTATTTATTTGCATTTCATTTTGTAACAACACTGGATAAACAAACCGGGATACGTNTGACATTCTTTCTGAGTGGGGTGTATTATCTAAAACTGTTGCTATCGTCACCGATAATGCTGCTAATGTAAAAAAAGGCTGTTGAAATACTGAAGAAACCTCAGCTGTCATGTGTTGCACACACTCTCAATTTAATGAAAATAATTGTTGTATTTGATTTTGAGAGAAACCGAATCATTGCCGTAGGTGTGTCTGCAATGTCAACATTCATTTATTCAAGAATGATACATTCACTTTTTGGAAGTGAATTAAACAGACAACGAACGTTCACTTTACTGAAGTGAATGATACTTCATTTTAACGAAGTGAATGTTGGGTAAAATTTCGCTTCACTTTCAAGTTTACCTATATTTTCAGCACGAAAACTTAAACGTACTTCTACAATCGATCAAAAAACCTTTATTTATTTGCATTTGATTTTGTAACAAAACTGGATAAACAAACCGGGATTCATGACATGTTATCATGCTTATTTTTTAGCAGAGTGGTATCAAGTATTAGCACAACATTATTTTTGCAATAAACTGTGNTGACATGTTATCATGCTTATTTTTTAGCAGAGTGGTATCAAGTATTAGCACAACATTATTTTTGCAATAAACTGTGCTTAGAAACAAAAGGCAAAATATAGGTATTTTAAAATTTCAATACAAAAATCGCTTACAGTTGCATCTCGTTTCTTAACGACGTGAAAAACATACGTGAATAGCTATATGCGTTTACTGCCATCTGTTGTCAAGAAGAAAAAATTCAAAATGAATGATTCATTTGAATTCAGCATACAAAAATCGAAAATATACGTACATTGCAATGTGCTTTTGGTGACATCTGTTGTCGAGGAGGAAAAATTGAAGCCGAATGATTGTATGGAATTCAACAGATGAAAATCGAGAATTTGATTATTTCACAATAATCGAATTCTCGAATTGTTTTCATTCGATTTTGCCCATCACTAGCTATATCATATAATATGCCCTGCCTTACCATTTATAACTGTTCAATCTCTTTGTGCTCATTGGTTTGTATAAAATGAGAAGTGAGTGAAGGGCAAGTGGAAAGGCACGCAGCAATAAAATGCATAGGAATTTTCCTGTAATTGAGAAAGGAAGCTATTTGAGAGGTACCATTCAGTCAAAAGCTTAATCAGGATGGATTTGTGCCAAATGGGAAGCTATTGGAGTCAGGAAAATTGTACAAAAAATCTTACAAGAGTGCAGGATGGCTTCAAAACGCAAAAAAAAAANGAAGCTATTGGAGTCAGGAAAATTGTACAAAAAATCTTACAAGAGTGCAGGATGGCTTCAAAACGCAAAAAAAAAACTACTAGTATTCCATATGAAAAAAATTAAATTCATCGTCCAAGCAGTTTCATTTTGACGTAATTGCCTTTAGGAAATTAAGGACTGCAATTTTATTGGTACGTTTACTTGCAATAGCTTAATAGACAACTGATAATGAACAAAACTGGAAGTTACCCAATTTTTTTTCTAACTTCTCATTAGTTAAATAACAGTAAAAAAATAATAATTACATATATAAATATATATACAGTTTGGCCCCGTACGTAAAGAAAATCGACTCTCAGGTACCTGCAGTAGCTTCAGTAGATGAAACTTTTACTCCAAGGAAGAAACATTTTTTGTCTCCCCTTGTATACTAATCATAACAATGTAAATGAAATATTACAGTAGTCCTTAAAACTTTTTCAAAAGTGTTCTTTTATAAATATTTTACTTTACTTCCAGTGGCCGGTCCTCTGCGTCTGCAGAGGCTAACGTTCGCGTTATGTCCGTTGTTACTAAATTGTTTGAGACGACGGCAGGCGAGAACCTCGACTTTTGAACATTGAAATTGATGTCAGACGAAGCTGAGGAGAGAAAATACGTGGTTGTGGAAACGGTGGCAGAAGCGTGGTGGACGGGGATGTTGAAGCAGGTTTCCTCGGAAATCTTCCGTTTCTCACGCCGTCTACTACTCTCGTAGCTTCCCCCCCCCCCCNCCTTTTTGCGTCAACATCCCCTTTTTCACCTTTTCCATTTCCTCGCAATGTGCGGCAGTGAGTCAGGCTGAGTCGTGCTCGACCATCCCCGTTTCATCTGTTGCCTTCACGAGAAAGGAATCCTAAGTACCAAGTCGCGTCACACACGAGCATTATTTCCTCAAAGTTCCCTGCGCTCGTGGTCCCAAAGTTACAAAATGAGTTCACATATGGGGGGTTCAGTGCAGAACAAGATCAAGTCCATGTAGTTATGCTATTAAGAAACACGAGATTTTATTCATTTTTGGAAGTAACATTTCGTATACAGCTTCATTAATATTTTGCACCCTTCATGTATGTCTGACCTTGATGTTCATACTTGTACCTACTCTTGTATACTTTATGGCATAGCAATATGTGATCGTAATTAATTATAAACACACCTGTCTCGTAGTGTAAAAAAGAAGCTGCACGGCTAGGACAAAGAAAGTTAGGCAATGTCCGTTATAATTTTTACATTCTGCTGGTCATTGTTCAGCAGAGCATATTTTCAACCGACATAACAGCACGCACATTTATTAAAGAATCACCTCGGAATTAAAAAGTGTGTGAGATTTGTAGAAATAACTTGTCGCTTGTAGCCATTGTAGAGAATTCCTAATTTACATGAAAATGCAGTGTTGGGAAGCATTATTTCGCTTTAGCAGTTTTACTTTAACATGCTGTCTTTTCAATAATTATCTCTGCTGGTTTAAGCGTTTCTTCATTAAAAAATTACTTTAAAAAAAATTTGCTGTTGCTATTCCCTTTGATGCCGTTGGTATTCTTCATTAGTTGATCTTCAAAAACGCATTGTGACTCCCATTCCAGTTGCGACAACACCCTGCAATCCAAGCAAAAATATAAAATAGTAAGAACTAGATTGATGTCATATCTTAAACCGAATGAGCCATAAAATTTAAAATAGCGAAGAGTGTATTTTCTGGCAGAGTAGTTTCAGGAAGTGATCAAAACTTTGTTGTCGTGACCCTTTTTCCCTCCATCCCACAGAAAGCAAAAGATGCCCTTTAATGACACTTAATTATTTTAAGTTTCTCTCCTTGTCTAATGTTTAATATTCAATTTACTTTCCCACATGGAACCGTAACCTAGAAACATTCCTACTTTTTGTTTCACGTGTTTATCTTTCTTACATACAGATCCTCGTTTATTTTTAGTTTTTCTTTTTAATGCTAAGGTTTTCATTACACCTTATTTTGAAACTTTCTTCATATATAGTGGCAGATTGGGACCAGTTTTATACAACCTATGAAATCCCTGTCCTGCAGCAAAATCATTTCATGGAGTCTCATAAATGCAGGTGCGTGTAAATATCTGAGAGTACAATTTTTAATGTGCTACATTATCGTGTTGCAATTCAAAATTAATTTTCTGTAGTAACATGCTTGTTATAGGCCAATTTGTGATTACTTTACGTATGTTTATACTTCATAGCATTATATNATTTTCTGTAGTAACATGCTTGTTATAGGCCAATTTGTGATTACTTTACGTATGTTTATACTTCATAGCATTATAAATCAAGAAAATCCAGCGGAGCATACAATTTATTGAATCCGAAAACTATAAAAGTAATACATTATTTCGATATCAACTCTATTTGTCAATTATAATATATCGCTAAAAAAAAGTATAAAGACATTACATAAATCTCCAAAGATTTTGAGTTTAACTCCTTTCTTTTACTTTTTTTTTGTTATTAGTAAAATGCAAGTAATAAAATTTGTATTAAGTAAAATACAATTAATATTGTTAAGTTGTANTTTTTTTTTGTTATTAGTAAAATGCAAGTAATAAAATTTGTATTAAGTAAAATACAATTAATATTGTTAAGTTGTAAATGAGGTATAAATGTTAAAATTAGCGAGGCCGAAAAAACCGGTGAAAGTGGTCCAAGCAAGGCTATATATGTATTAGTTTTAGATAATGGTTGTTCCGATTAGAACTGAATTGATCCACAATCCATGAGTTTTTCGCATCTAACACAATAATATTATAACGCAGTCGTTAGATGAAATGAGCTGTGTTCCTAAAACTCCTGGTGTGCATCACTTAAAGCATGTCCAGTCATATCATCTTTAGCTGTTGTTGACTTGGATGCCCTCCTTTGCGTTAACTGCTAAACATGTTTATAGATTAAAAAATGTATGCTTTTTAGATGGGTCTTTCAAAACACTTCTAAAGTTATTTCCGAGGGAAGCGTGCGAAGAGTGTGATAAAATTGCATGAAAAATGCAGCCTACTGCTGAGTAGAAAGTTACAAAATTAACTATAGGCGTTCACAGTAAAATGAGCACTTTTTAAAGCCCTGTTTAACATCTTATTATATGCACGTTGTGTATTCTTCCGCCTAATGTAAAATTAACTTTGCCATGGGCCTCATCGCTTTATTCATGCGTCGGTCAAGCGAAACTGTGAAATTATTAGAAAAATAAATGTTTTACAAATCTGCTCATTTTTACACTTCGATGCATTAAGAAAAAATCAGAAAGCAGGAGATATAATTTACGTTATCACAACTGGTAAGCTAACACTTTTTTTCGATGCTAAGTATTGGAATTACTTTCCCGCCATCGTTACCAACATATCTGGGTGCATGTCACTTAGTGCGCCCCTTAAAATATATACAGGTAAGAGCAGTGACATTTTCAAAGGTTGATTTCAAAAGTGCTCACTTTATCGCGAACAGCCTNGATATACAGGTAGGAGCAGTGACATTTTCAAAGGTTGATTTCAAAAGTGCTCACTTTATCGCGAACAGCCTTCACGCGTGTTAACCTACGTTTGTGGTGTTTTTCCTGGACCTATTTTTCCTTCATTTCTAAAAGACATGTTTCCAAGTTTTTTGCCGGTACTTTTCTAGTGTAAATATTTATAGAATCATGAGAATATAAAATTGAAAAATTAACGGTGGCAAGGGCTGTTAATAATTNATAGAATCATGAGAATATAAAATTGAAAAATTAACGGTGGCAAGGGCTGTTAATAATTCTTGTACGAAATATGCATAACACAAGCTGGGATGTCTAACTGCCTCATAAAGAAGTCATACGCGTGTGCCGATTGTCCGAACTAAAGACGCTACGGTGTGTGTTCCTCGGCCTTCATTATGCGTGCGTTTAACGCCAGCCACTAAATTGATAAGAATGGTCAAGTGCCTACATAACAATTTATTAATTATGAAGGGTGGGAAGTTTGATCTAAATATTTTATATAAACTATATGTACTGCAAAACAATGACATATGTCTTAACTTTGCATACTTTCTGGANTTGATCTAAATATTTTATATAAACTATATGTACTGCAAAACAATGACATATGTCTTAACTTTGCATACTTTCTGGTATTTATCTAACTTAATAACATATCCGTCATCCTAACACAGTTTTATTCTCCGTAAAGAAAGGTTTCAAAATCCAACAATCACCAAATCAAAAGTCGAATGAACGCTTGTAATATTATCCACACTGAAGGGCAACGAACACCGGAAAAAAACAGTTACAATATTATGGGCTGTTCAAGGTAAACTGGGCACTCCTGAAAGCCTTAGTTATGATATTCTTGTATGCACGTTGTGTCTTCTGTCACCATATAAAGAATTAACATTGCCACGGGCCTTATCACTTTATTTATGCGTGGGCGAAGTAAACATTTAATATTACTAGGAAAGTTTTTTTTCCTTCCAATGTTGCTAATACTTACGTTTATATGCATTTTAAAAATCAGAAAGCAAACTAAGTAAGTTCAATAATGCCGAATGTTTTCCTAACACTTTTAATTCGATGTTAAGTCATTGAACAACTTTCCCTCCGTTGTAACCTACTTTACTGGGCACATGTCAAGCAGTTTGCCCATTAAAATATTTGATATTAGATGCAGTGTCATTTTCCAAAGGTTCATTTCGTACGTGCTCAAATAACCGTACANCCCATTAAAATATTTGATATTAGATGCAGTGTCATTTTCCAAAGGTTCATTTCGTACGTGCTCAAATAACCGTACACAGTCTATAATAACTAGAATTGTACAGGTATCTAGTTATTAGTTATCGAGGGTTCGAATATTTGCCGGTGGAAACGTGAGCACGTAGGCCGCCGTCCAGAAGTACCCCCGAGGCGCTGAACTTTAACAAGCAACGTAGCCCTAGCCCTTTTTATATAAAAAAAAGAGCCGTTTTGTGGAAAAACTCGGGTAACTAGGAGATGTGCTGATGTGGCCCTGCGCGGCCCAGTGAAACGGATTGGTCGTGTTAGCGGATGTGGGTGGTGGGGTGGGGAGGAGGGTGGCTGGAGAAAGAGGTGGTTGATGTAGGAGGTGTGATTTGTGCGGCGGGCAGCCAGGGGGGTAAGTTCTCCCTGGGCGTAGCTATCGCTCTCGCCTGGACAGCGGGACCGCGGCCAGGCGCTCTCAAGTTTTAATTAATTATCCCCGACACGTCGGCCGTCCCCGCCACGGAGGAGCGTGAGGTGATGGCTGGCCTTGGGAAGGAGGGGTCGCCAGGCAGTGTTCGGATGCTGCGTGCCAGAGAGGGCGCTGGCGGGTTAGGAGCGGTACGCGGAGTCGTGTAACAAGCCCAATTACCGGGCTACATGCCCGGACTCTCCCTGCCCTCCTGCCGCGAGCTGTTGGCGACGTCGTTCCCTGCGCCTATTTCCCACAGGTCTTAACTGCACCCGGCCCTTCCACCCGCGAGGAACCATTTCCCCCACTCAACCTCCCGCCAAAAAGATCGCCTCTCTATTACCTTTTTTATCCCCCTCCTTTCTGGTCACCCTGCAGTCATACCTGGATCTGAAGAACGACGTCTGGTAATGGTGCTCCGGAAACGCCCCACCATATCTGCGCATTCGGACATAAGACTGTAAGCCTGCATTGTCAACTTAGGAATTAAGCTACNCGGAAACGCCCCACCATATCTGCGCATTCGGACATAAGACTGTAAGCCTGCATTGTCAACTTAGGAATTAAGCTATGACGCCCTGTTCCTTGAGGCTTTCAGGAAGTGGACTTATTGTTGCGTTTCCGCTTTGTTATTGCCATGCAGTTGTGTCGCATTCCTCAAAAACCTACTACGAGAAGAGTTTTTTTTTTTCATGGAGAATGGTTAGATATTCACACATTAAAGTTTTTTTAAACAGAACAAGCGTGAACGAAGTGTGAGTTTCCTCGTTGTGAGCAAAAGTGGTTAATTTTTAAGTGCAAAGGCTACGAAATTTATATTCTCTGCTCATTAAAATTTTTTGCTGAAACGTTCACCACATTTAGTAAAAAAAAAGGCTACAAAGTCGGCTAAACCAGCAAAATTTGCACGTCCATACCTCTGACATGCAAACGACACTGAAATTAATGTTAATTTAAGGATAATATTTATCACACCAACTCCGCCTAGTTAGTTTTATTTTAGTTCCGTGCAGTAAGACAAAACAGTCATTGTAAAAATATTACAAAAGACTTAGACTTGCTTCTGTGCAGTTCCAAAAATTTTTAAAATACGTCAGCTTAACGCTAACATACTCAGCTTTAATTATTGTAATGTCTGTTTTTGCAATGTTAAAAACGTTGAACCTCAAATTAGTGATAAGTCTCTGTTCAACATCAACGGTTGAATACAATTTCTGCCTTTTTCAAGAAAATTATAGACTCAAATAAGTTTAGTAATTTTAGCACCGTGGTCTTTATCGCTGCCCTGTGCAGCCACTCTATCATTTCAAAGATCAAAAAAATATAAAAACAATATTGTTTCTCCTATATTAATATATTTTTCTATGTTTGGAACGTGGTACTAATGTCAAACGCGAAAACGCACACAATATTTTAAAAACAATTCTATGGAAACTAGTTGCCGAAAATTTTCGTGTGACGATTAAACTGAAATAGTGCATATTTACAACACATTGTTGTATGATACGTTTATAAACTTCCATTTTTATATAAAAATGAAAATACTTGCGTGTAACAATACGTCATTAGTTATACACATTCCACTATAAAATTTAGTAAAGTTTGCGTGAATTACCTTGTTATGGTACAAAAATAATCTTGGCGACTTATTTCCTAAGAATTCTTTGAAAAAGTCCGGACATTGTTACAGTGCAGTCGCAGTTATTCACTTTCTTAATATTTTCATGATTAGCATTATTAGCATCATGTAACGTTAATCATGCAAGGGTGAGTCCAACGCAAACCTTATGTTCAGTCGTACATTTGACTAAGCAGAGGGAATGCGACGTTACGTTACGTTAATACACAGACCCGTGCCGTGTTACGTTAATACACAGACCCGTGCCGTGTTACGTTAATACACAGACCCGCGCCGTGTTACGTTAATACACAGACCCGTGCCGTGTTACGTTAATACACAGACCCGCGCCGTGCGACACAAGTGTTCCATCGCTTGTGTAATGCATCTATACCTCAAGAAAAAAATATTTTGTGGTCGTGTGTAGCCATTCGCGTACCGCCAGCTGTAATGTTTTGTCTGACTTGAAACACGCACCACCACACCACGCTTTCATTTTGTGATGAATCTCGATGGGTTTCATTCCTTCACTTCATAAAAAAACTATACATCTGAGCTCTGCTGTGTACGCTGACAGTGCAGCCGCCATTTTGACACTACTGCGTTGTACAATCTGTTCGCGGTTTATACTTTTTGAATGGAACACTGATAAAAAAATATTGTTGTAGGAACCATAATTCTGTAGCCGTTACCCTCCAAGACTTTGAAAATAGGGACAATAGTATGTTTAGTTGTAGCTACCCTACGAATGTTGTTAAAGGTATATGGTATCGCTAGGAGAATATATTGTTAAAGGTCAGTGCGTCACAAATCAGTGACGTCATTACTTTCTACAGAGTAGAATGTTACGATTACTAACGAGTAGGGTTCTGACTACAGTTCAGTGTGGTATTCCCTACAGTGCTGCTCTGGTGTCGCTACGGAGCTGATTGTGCACCCAGCAGTAACATTTATGGTAGTGATAACAATCTCGTCTGTTGCCTTTACCGAGCAGCATGGTAGTCCTAACCACCTTGTGTGGTCTATTATAATTCCCTTGTCGCCTCAGACGATGCGCTGCTAACTGCACTTATTTTTCAGAACTTAAAAAATTCCTTGTGGAAGCTGCTGGACTTTGCATTGCTAGACGGAAGCCTTATACCACTCGGCTATTACATAATTTACGAGATTGAGGTTTTTAANGGTCTATTATAATTCCCTTGTCGCCTCAGACGATGCGCTGCTAACTGCACTTATTTTTCAGAACTTAAAAAATTCCTTGTGGGAGCTGCTGGACTTTGCATTGCTAGACGGAAGCCTTATACCACTCGGCTATTACATAAGTTACGAAATTGAGGTTTTTGAAATTTTTTATTTTACATTGTTTAATATTTTTTAAAAGCATGTCGTGTACCGTGTTTGCAGACGAATCTCGACGCGACGAATTCGCATATGAGTTAATTTATTTATTAACTATAATATTTCCTTTATTTTATATTTATATTAAGATTATACAACATTGGGTATCATCAGATACAAAAATGTTTTTGCGTGAAACGTTTGTGTTAACAGGTTTTCCTTTCACATCATATAACTTGTAGTACCAATAAAAAATATGGCGTTAGTAATTCGTTTTTATGTCCTTCTTGTGTAAGTTATATAAGCTTTGTAAAACCAAATAGGACATTCCAGCACCCTTGTTGCTATTATTGTATTTAACACCTAACATGGCGGATCTGTCAACATTTTAAAGGGTGCATAGTAGCCTCACAGATTTTTGACAACCTCCACAAAATAAACATTACTTCACAATTGCAACATTTTCCTATTTATCTTCTGTATTGTCAGTTATACTAGTTGTATAATCTTTAAAAGAATAAAAGGGTGCCTTGAACAGTCCGCAACAATGTTGTAATTACCACACTTGTTTGTTAACGCTACAATACGAGATCTGTAATCTTAACAGAATCGGAGGGTACCTCCAACAGTCCACGACACTGTTGTAGCTGTCATATTTTTTCTGTAAACGTTTGAAAAGAAAAACGAGGTGATTTCTACAGAACATTCTGANACACTGTTGTAGCTGTCATATTTTTTCTGTAAACGTTTGAAAAGAAAAACGAGGTGATTTCTACAGAACATTCTGATGCAGTTACCAAACAACACTGTTGGGTTTCCAATATCTTGTTGTGTCACCTAACAATACTGTAAGATTGAGTTCACAACACTCTGTACAGTTCCTACTATAGAAAACACAGTTCCTGCTACAGGAAAGATGGTTTCCAATACACAATAAATGTTAACAATATTTGCATTGTTCTGCTTACGATTTGGATTGTAAAGTATTACAGAACATTTGTTGCTGGCACTAAGGTTTAGTTGTTTCTACCACAAAATGCCATTACAAAACTGTTCTGTTAAATTCTCCATTCTGATTTCTTTCAATGAACCTTTAAGAAAATCCTTCCATATATGACGTGTTCGGATTTTTCTTATATATATATGTAATATCACAAATTTGTTATACTTGTGTAAACATAAAAGTACCTTATTTTTGCAAACATGAACTATAAGTCTACTTACATTTTATCTATAAATAATAATAATATTTAAATTATAATTAATATGAATAAGAACAGAGAATATAGGTGTGTTGTTAATACCTAGTAAGAAATAGTGCTTATGCAAAATACACTGAGTGCGTGCGAATGTGGTGCGTTGTTACTTTGATGTAGTTTTCTAGACACGGTTAAGCTTTGTTTGCATGAAGCGGAGGAATATCCTAAACGAAGAACTTTAACAGCGCTTCAGAAGAGTTGGAAGTTGACTACAGCGTGTCAGTTCGTTGTGCCACCTTCATTTATGCGTCACACTATGCCGCTTGAATGAAAATGTATTATTATAGTCCATTCACGGTTACTTCCATCTCTTTTTTGAAACCTTGCTAAAGTTCTTCTTCCAGGATATTCCTCTGTCTCGTGCAAACAAAGCTTAACCAAGTCTGGAAAATTACATCAAAGTGGCAACGCACCGCGTTCTTGCGCACTCAATATAATAATATTTTGCTTAAGAACTATTTCTTAATATATATCACCAACACACTTATTTTCTCTATGTTTAAGCTTATATTAATTAAATATATTAAAATTTTATAATTTGCAAATAAAATATACGTAAAATTAAAGTTTGATCGAAAATAAGGTACTTTAAAGTTATTTTACGTTAACAGAAGTAAAGAAAAAACCCTCTTGTGATAAATAACATAACTAGACAACAACTAAACACGTCAAACGTAGGATGATTTTTCAAAGGTTTGATTTATAACGTGTGAATAAACCGCGAACAGATTACAAAATGAAAATTCGTACTCTAATGTGTACAGAATCAGAAACACTTACTTCAGTGGCCATAAATTTAAACATTGCATTCGCAATACAACTCCAAGTCTTAAAACTTGTTTTCATTTATTTGCTGTTTCATTACGTGATAGGCTACCTGCCAGTGTGTGCTGTAGAATATATGCAGATATGGTCAGTAATTGCTTTTTCTAATGTTTATTTCAAAAATGCTTACTTTAAACGTGAAGAGCCTTTACATGCGAATCAGTGAGTTACTTTCCTCCGTAACTAAACGTTACGATAAATAGCTGCAGCTGGTTTTTTTCATTTGTTTCCTAACAAAAGCGCAAACATATATTTATATATATTAAAAACCGACCAATATTCTTTGTAATAATGTAGATACTTAAATTATAATTCGCTCTCAAAAATTTATTTCCGTGGCTACATCTTCATACTAAACCACTGGATACGGAGAAAGCCTGTTCAGTATAAGGAAAACGCCAACACACATTCCTCGTAGAAATAGTATTCCTCGCACAAGCTGAGGAATGGTTTGCCCAACTGAATATTTAATCGCATGTTGGAAAAAAGTGTACGCGTGCCAAATAAATACAAATTCAGGCTGGCGGCAACAAACTACGTTAGATTTACTGCCTCGCACTCTGCCAATGCACGGAACTAGGGGGAAAAATATTTTCTTATCTTGAGTCTGACGCCGAATGCTCGAAGGGCCTTAATAGAACTCAGTGGATGATGCACTCGCCCGAAAGTAGGACGAAAGCCCATGCAGATTGTGCTGGAAGAGGGAAATATAGTGAAGTTCTCAAGGGAAGAGCTAAAACGCAGCATGAAGCTGAAACGTGTCTGTCGAGACACAACCCCTCCTCGGTTAATCAAGTCGTAACGTTATACGTTGTGATACCGATTGTTGCATGATAAAATTATAACCACGGTTTCCTGTTACTAATATTTTTTTCTGCTAAACAAACTTATACAATCAGCTTTGGAAATTTTAATTGGAAGTGTAATTTGAGAAAAAAATCTATTATTTAACTCTTTCAATATGTGAAAGACCGTTATAAACACATAAAAGTTATATGTTACTTAACAACCAAAATATATTCCATGTTGTTCTTTTTTTATTATTATTATTTAACTGCCAAATGTGGTTGAAATACTTTTTAATACAGTTATGAACCCCATCGAGTCTTTTAGTTAAGGATTATGTACTTTTCAAACAAACAGTTCTTTTTTTATTTTAATAACAACTCTTCTTCAGTGAGTGTATTTGCTGTAAGAAAATGGCCACACTAGCTCGGCTCCAATTAAAAATAATAATGTACTGCCTCTTGGACGGAATTACGTGAAACTTGTGAAACATTCGAATTTCAAAATATTTATATCTCGCCAGAGCAATAGAACGTTATTCTTCAGGTTTACCGTCGGCAAATGAGATGGAATTGGAGACTTAAAAAAAATTTGACGTTATTATCAATTCGTAATTACGCTTAACTGATCGTTGTTGAATTAAAAGTAGAACTTCTCTGCAATATTATTATTGAAACTCGTAGGTGTTGTCACATAATCACCGGGGCGTCTTCTCCAGTAGCAAAAATTTCAAAATATCGCACGTCTGCTCGGTACACTTCAGTTCTTGAGTGTTCCCTAGGCGTGGAATGGAGATATTTCGGCAGTTCCTAACATCGAGGTCCTGAAAGCCGACGAGGATGAAGCGAGGTGAGTATGGAGCAACGCCGGATATCAAATACGGGACAAACGGGAGATCCCCGGGAAAACCCGTCTACCAGCGGCATCGCCGCGCACGATTCCCACGTGCGGAAATCCGGGAGCGACCCCACTCTTCTCTAGATGTACGCTTCACTGGCATATTCGGACCTGATACAGTCCCGGCTGTTAACTCACATTCGCGGATGACACTGTCTAATATGTGTCAAAATAACCTAAATATCCCGACTAGGTACTCTTTTTTCCTTTTTGAGGTTATATTTTTTTATCTATATTTATATATATATATATATATATATATATATATA
>NQII01002155.1:67825-317579 GCA_002778355.1 Clitarchus hookeri
CCGCTGATCCAGAGCCCGGAAAATCAATATCTCCTCCCTTTTACGTCAAAATATTCTCAACTTGCAAAATTTAGGTGTTCTAAATCATTCTAAAGCAAACAAAATATACCCTGTTATAAAAATATTCTTCAAACATCAATGAGTGAAAACTAATAGAATAAACACCATCGTAAATAATTACGTCAAATCAACATTAATTTTGTAATAAAGTGATTTCGTATTTAAACCAAAAATTATTACATGACGGAATTGTAAATATATGTATAGCAGCTTTCCAATACAAAAGTTAGCAGCTAAACGACTTGCAATTTAATAAGTATATTGATAGTATTAAAAAAATATTTGTGGAACAGATTTTCAAATTGTTGATGTTACAAGGTTTATTTTTAACTTTTAAGTAATATGTTGTTAAAAATGTGTAATTCGTATTATCTGTGATTTCACTGCAAATAACTGAGCTACTGTTCGCGTATTATTAAATATGCATNCTATCTGTTAGTACGACCCCATGCCGCTGATCCAGAGCCCGGAAAATCAATATCTCCTCCCTTTTACGTCAAAATATTCTCAACTTGCAAAATGTAGGTGTTCTAAATCATTCTAAAGCAAACAAAATATACCCTGTTATAAAAATATTCTCCAAACATCAATGAGTGAAAACTAATAGAATAATCACCATCGTAAATAATTACGTCAAATCAACATTAATTTTGTAATAAAGTAATTTCGTTTTTAAACCAAAAATTATTACATGACGGAATTGTAAATATATGTATAGCAGCTTTCCAATACAAAAGATAGCAGCTAAACGACTTGCAATTTAATAAGTATCTTGATAGTAATAAAAAAATATTTGTGGAACAGATTTTGAAATTGTTGATGTTACAAGGTTTATTTTTAATTTTTAAGTAATATGTTGTTTAAAATGTGTAATTCGTATTATCTGTGATTTCACTGCAAATAACTGAGCTACTGTTCGCGTATTATTAAATATGCATTGCTTAGAATATAATTTTTATAGTTTTGAATACCTTGTCTCCACCTTATTCGTCTTGCCATTGTTTCGTACAAATGCGAGTATTACGCGCTTGGTGGTAAACCGTAAGACCACTCCGACGTTTCGACGAACAGAAACACGAGGCTGGATCATAAAACATTTTTCCACCACCCTGTGCGCTTCTTTATATTTTCCGAGATTCCAGCTGACCTTTTTTTTGTTAGCAACGAAGCCGGGCTCTACTGATCCACTTGGAATAATTAATGTGCGCTCCGGAATCGCGAGCCAGTCCGTGCCGATGACGTCGTAGGACGCCGTCCGTTTCCGGGCCATTTGAATTAAAGTAGCAAGGGAGCGTCGTCCATTGTGAGCCGTAATGTGGCGTTCCCACCCCCTGCTCGGGGGTGGATGCAGAGGGCCGCCTGAAATATTGGGCGTCGGGGAGATTGAACGCCTCGCCCTTAAGAAAAGAATCTTCCTACCCAACACCCCTCCCCCCTCCCCTCTACCACAACCATGACGGAATTTCCCTTGGCAAGAAAGAAGTACCGCGTTTGAAAAGGGGCGTAACACGTATGAGGGAAGAATTCATTTGCGGTCTTGAGGAGTTGCAATAAATCCAGTGTCGGCTCTCCACCATTGCCCCCCTCCCCCCTCAAAATCCAACCCTCCTTCGCACTCCGTTTCCTTTATCCTCTTTTCAATCCGCGAAGATATTTTTTCTCGCGCGGAATTTCTCCATTCAGTATATCGAATCCCGTGATATGGTGCCGTGTGTGGAACGCGTTCCCCTTCCGTTTCTTTTACTCTTCAGTTTCTCTCGGCCCGCCCCCCTTACCATCACGCGTTACCCTTCTTCCCACGTTTGTATTAGTGGCAATAAATATTGTTCCGCTTTATCTGGAAAGAGATTGCTCAGGTCTTAACGTCTGTGTTTTATTGAATAAGCTTGCCTCAGATAAAACATTTAATCTCGGTTGGTCTACACGAAGGTATGACTGAGTACAGATGAAAGGTGGCAGGGAAAAGTGGCCGAGGTTAGTTGGAGGGGGAGGGACGGGGGGTGAATGCTGTCAGAAAGTAGCAGGCTCAGGTTTTTAACGTATTGGAATTTTGCAACTCTAAAAATACTTCACATTCCCGCTAAGCGTAAAGCGCGGCAGGAAAACTTTATTTTTACAGTGCAAAATACAGATGGAAGGAACACAAATTGATAACAAAAACACAGAATATAAGTTCAGTTATATAATTGTTTGGAAAATACAGTTATGGCAGATAATGCCGATACTAAAAAAAATCCGTAAATGCATTTTATAGCGGTGGGGTGGAAGATAAATTCAAAATGCTTCCGTTTACATAGANCACAAATTGATAACAAAAACACAGAATATAAGTTCAGTTATATAATTGTTTGGAAAATACAGTTATGGCAGATAATTCCGATACTAAAAAAAATCCGTAAATGCATTTTATAGCGGTGGGGTGGAAGATAAATTCAAAATGCTTCCGTTTACATAGAGTGAGCGAACTAAGAGTCGCGTAAACTGCATGCTCCTCATTTGTCTAGCATTCAAAGTTGTCTATAGTCTGTTCGCGGTTAACTGATCACTTTTCGTAATTCCTGCTTCATATCTACTTGTATGAACATTTGGTATTTTTGCGCCAGAAATGAAATGAACATTGCAATGGGCCTGATCACATAATTCATGCTTCTTCCAAGTGAAACTGTGAAAATATCAGATAACTAATTACTTGACAAATTTTTACTCTTATGTGCATTAAAAAAAAGCAAGAAGTAAAACAAATAATTTTAGTATTCACACAATTGTACCTAAAGTTTTTCAAATGTTAGTTTCAAAAGTTCTAAGTTAACCGTGAACAGCCTAAAGGATTAAACGATTCCTTTCTTGCGTAGGTTTCCCCACTTTACTGGCAGACATCCATTGTTATAGAAGTTAATATTCTGACCACCTACAACGTGGCTCAGCGAAAGCACACAGGCCTTGTCGCGTATTTCCGAGCCTCTTATAATCAGGAGGCTCGCTCCCTTCAGCCTATCGGCACGTGGGTGCATCATTTAAATCCTACACTACACTGTGAGCCAATTCACGTTGACCTGGATCAATGAGTTTGCTCGTCGGATGGTGCGACCGGGTCAGGTTAGCGCTAACCGATGTCGTCTTCCCTAGTCCATCTTGATATTACCTCATTATTCTGCACAGACTGTATGCAGAATTGTTGCCTTATAATTTAATTTTGTCACCCATAAATCCTTTGTATAATTGCTTGAAAAATAGGGTTTATAATTTGACGCGAAGGAAAATATACGTTGAAAACGGAGACCCGTTANTTTGTATAATTGCTTGAAAAATAGGGTTTATAATTTGACGCGAAGGAAAATATACGTTGAAAACGGAGACCCGTTAATTTTGCGAACTTAATTGGTGACAAGTGTAGAATTCTTACAGACACACTGCTTTTACTGCTATGTCTTACCTACACCTGGGTTTATTAGCACTCAAGCTCTCTTAGCCAGCAATAAACAAGGAGCCATCGTGTTACCGAATCATACAGTGTGTGTTCCACATAAAAGAAGGTTCCTTATCGAAACGGCAAATAATAAAACGACTAATGTATGGAGCATAAAGTGTAATGTGCATGCGAACATGTTGTCATAAACGATTTGCTCGAAATATCCGAGTTTCTTCTATCTTGTAGCCATAATTTTCATGTTGGAATCGTGCCGGACGATGCTGCTGGTCGGCGGGTTTTCTCGGGTTTTCCTCCCACCACTCCATACTCACTTCGTTTCAGCCTCATCGGCTCTCAATACCTCGATGTTAAGAGCCGCCCAAATCTCTTCACAGTAAAATGTTCTCGCAGTGCTAATTAAGGTCGTAGCCATGCTGTTTTGAGGAATGTATTAAAGTTAATTTTAAAAATTGAGCACCAAGGTTACAAACAGTACACATAGAACCTAAAAATTTAGATACTTTCTTACTATTCTCCTTGTGCAAACTTAACCATATTAAACCCGGTTGGCTTTACCAGTCTTCTCATGGCGGTTGCATGCTTCTCGTCTGTGTTGGCAAGGGTTCCAACATAGCTTCAGTCATCTCTACTCTTGCGAATGTGCACCATTCTCGCAATCCTTGAGTATGTGAGAGTGCTCGAACGTGCCTGTTTAGTTATTGTATTCTGATAGGTTATGCATTACTGCAATGGAGAATTGGAATTTTCCCTTGGCCGATTACGGTTAGACGGCAGGGTACATACAATCTTACCGTAGCTACATCCGACCATACCACAGCTACTGCCTGCCTGCAGCACTCTAATAGTAATAGCCTTACGCAACAGCGCAAGTGCCCTTGCCTTGGATTAGTTGTAACTAGTAAGAAGAAGTGGTGTTAATAGGAGTTTGTCCTTAAATTTATGTGACCTACTGTTGTAGTAATAATAGTAAACTGGCGAGTGTGGCTCAACAAGCGATACGGTTGGCGTACCTTCGTTTCTTTCTAAATATATTTAGAAATGTCTTAATGACTGTCTGACAGAAACGTTTATATGTCTCGTTTTACCGCACATTCCTTTGAGGGGCTCTGACGTTCTTATGTCAAGTTCTCTAAAGAAATG
Source organism: Clitarchus hookeri (assembly GCA_002778355.1). Taxonomy (NCBI): domain Eukaryota; kingdom Metazoa; phylum Arthropoda; class Insecta; order Phasmatodea; family Phasmatidae; genus Clitarchus; species Clitarchus hookeri. Next base: position 72,456 of record NQII01002155.1, read on the forward strand.
TCAGATGTTAGCTGAGAGAGTATTCTTGATAAGAGCACTCGAAGCGATTGTACTCGTGAAGTTCTTGTGACTTTTTATGCTTGATTCGTTTTACATAATATTATTTGTGACACATTTCCTTTTACTTAAAATGACGTGCGTATATTTTGCTGAAGCAATATCTCAAAACTCTCTCATGAATCTTATTAAAATTTAATGAGTTTTCATTAGGGCTAGGAAAATGTCGCTGGTTCATTGATAATCAGACAAGGTTTGTTCTCTAAAACCTCAGTTACAGATTCATTTGCTGCTTCCCCATAGAGTTGTTACTTTTACATCGCAGCAAGTAGCACGGGATTCTGTCCTTGTTTTCTTATAGGTTTGCCATAACTTGGATTCTTGCAGGGCGTGTCAAATTATCTTTCATCCCGTTGTGAAAGCAACTGAAATATACAAGCGTTTTAATTCTTGTTTGTTCTGAAATTAATTCGCGAAATTTTTCTGTCCCCTAGCTATTATGTATTTTCTCGTANGCGTTTTAATTCTTGTTTGTTCTGAAATTAATTCGCGAAATTTTTCTGTCCCCTAGCTATTATGTATTTTCTCGTAATGCCACTCTAAATACTGTGATTTCCCCTATTGTTAATAGTGCATTATAATTTACTCGTGGTTATGTTACGACACAAAATAATCATGAAACTATATTTGTTTACCTCTCTTATATTTATTATTGAGAATCTTGCAGCCTTGGCTTGTTTTTGGTATACTTTCTGTGCCTGTATAAATATGGTAATTCATGTGTGTGCCATCTTCAATTACCTGTCTTTGCATAAGAAGTAACCGGCTGTGACGTGTTAGCCATCTTCAGAATTTTTGGGTATTCGAATACAGTAGATACATTGCGTATTCCATTTCAGTTTAAGATTGTGTGCGATGAACTTCAAGTTAGCGCCTACACAACGTAAGAAATAACATTTTTCGTATTGCTTTAAGCAGTAGCCTAGTAAGTTACCGTACCTTCTGTTTGTTAACATTCAACCTTCTACGGGCCTATAGGCCTATTGTATCCTNAGTAGCCTAGTAAGTTACCGTACCTTCTGTTTGTTAACATTCAACCTTCTACGGGCCTATAGGCCTATTGTATCCCCAACAGATGATAGCCTACTAAACTACAAAAGTAAATTAACATAGTTTCCAGTGCGTAATATTACTAGTTTTTTTTTNCAACAGATGATAGCCTACTAAACTACAAAAGTAAATTAACATAGTTTCCAGTGCGTAATATTACTAGTTTTTTTTTAAGCTGGAAAATGTTTAGCGTTTATACATTCTTGAATTTATTTTTTAAACGTTTTAGATACTTTCATTGCTAACTGAATACATGAAATCGTAGATGGTAAGTGATAGCAGACAAAAGGACTCAAACTTGTATTCTTTTAAGTGGCACGCAGCATTAGTTCCTACATGGAAAGTCATTACTTGTTTCGAAATTCACGGAACATTTCTTGAGGTGATTTAGGGAACCTATTCTTTAAAATTTTCGTTTCATATATGGTAACAAGAATCTAAAGGTTAATGTATTTTGTTGTCGGGAATAACAAGTCTTCTAGTTTATTATTTTTAATACAATAAATTGTTTTTATTATTAACAGGGGTAGCAATTTAGATGTGTCACAATATCTTTATATGAGAAATGTCTCCAAGTTTTAAGCGCAAACGTTATACTAGCTACTGTCTAACTTTATGGTACGGACATCTTCCGTTATCTCATACAGCCTTCAGTTATAGCAATTTAGAAATTAAATTACATATATTATTTAGTATCCGGGACGTAGAGATTACTGTAGCTTGTTAGAATTTTGATATTACTATTATTGTGCTTGGAGGTTTCGGAACGTTTATTTCTATGTCTAAAATATTTGCGTAATTGAAATGTTATATTTATTTTTATTTGCCATTTATTTTAATGAATTTTTATATACACAAGGATTGAAAATAGTTAAATAATTTATTATCAGAATTGCTTGATAGCATTTCTCCTGTTAGCCTACTTTTATCGAAAAATATACTAATCATTTCATTGTATGTTTTTATACATACACGCATATCTCGATGTTTGCTTATGTAGTTTCATATTTCCATTTACCTTTCTTTAGAACTTATAACCCTGAGAGTATTTAAAGCCTTTCCAAAGAAATGTAACGCCAAAAATTGTCATCCGACGAACATGTTCAATAAAGTGTGCAGACTTTTCTGTAAACGATTGTGATGAGATTGATTTAAATCAGTGTAAATGGTTTCATTCTTTGTGTAGCCACTCATTTTAGTGTGATATATGACAAAATGTTACATTTGAGTACTATCACTTATCCCAATTCTTCCCATTCGGTGATTTTGTTTTAATTGCAAAAGTGTTACTTATGAGTTGTGTAACTGTCGAAAAGGACACGATTTTGCCATTCTTGTAGCTTTACCAATATATATAATAGCAACAAGGACCTAAGCTGAGTGTTTAACAATTTTTTTGTGGTAAAATGTTACCCTGAAAAATTAAGGTATACCCTTGTCAAATTGCGCTGTTTTCCAGCCAATGGTTTTTGTGATAATAAATATAATATATGTTACTACTTTCTTGAGAAAACTTTTTTCGAGAACATTATAATGAATGTAATAAACTGCCTTCCATTTATGATTATAATATTATCTGATAGCTTATATCTAGGAAAGTGACACAAACACGCCCATTGCTATAACAATTGACCTGTCATAAAAATAGGTAAAAATGTTTGTCAATATATTATATTAAAGCTGTTAATTTCTGTTTATAAAACTTGTGTATTTAGGAGAGACTGTCTGGCCTTACCCATTAACATACACAAAAACTGTATGCCTCAACGAACAAAAGCAAAAAAAAAATAAAAATTCTAATACTATAAAAATAATTAAGCAAATTTTAATTAAAAATATATGATACACAGCGAATTGAATTATGAATGCTCAACTAATTTTAATAACAAATTATTAGTTAATTTTTGAATTAACAAATGACAAATTGATTTTAATTAGTGTGTAATTGGAAATTGCAATCTAAACCAACGAGTAGAAAATTTAAAAATTAAATTTTGAAAAAATATTCTATTTTATGTATAGACAACCTGCAAATGATAAATAATTTAATATGCAAAAATTAAAATGCTTGTATCTTCGTATAAAATGTCTANAGTAGCCTAGTAAGTTACCGTACCTTCTGTTTGTTAACATTCAACCTTCTACGGGCCTATAGGCCTATTGTATCCTCAACAGATGATAGCCTACTAAACTACAAAAGTAAATTAACATAGTTTCCAGTGCGTAATATTACTAGTTTTTTTTANCAACAGATGATAGCCTACTAAACTACAAAAGTAAATTAACATAGTTTCCAGTGCGTAATATTACTAGTTTTTTTTAAGCTGGAAAATGTTTAGCGTTTATACATTCTTGAATTTATTTCTTTAAACGTTTTAGATACTTTCATTGCTAACTGAATACATGAAATCGTAGATGGTAAGTGATAGCAGACAAAAGGACTCAAACTTGTATTCTTTTAAGTGGCACGCAGCATTAGTTCCTACATGGAAAGTCATTATTTGTTTCGAAATTCACGGAACATTTCTTGAGGTGATTTAGGGAACCTATTCTTTAAAATTTTCGTTTCATATATGGTAACAAGAATCTAAAGCTTAATTTATTTTGTTGTCGGGAATAACAAGTCTTCTAGTTTATTATTTTAAATACAATAAATTGTTTTTATTATTAACAGGGGTAGCAATTTAGATATGTCACAATATCTTTATATGAGAAATGTCTCCAAGTTTTAAGCGCAAACGTTATACTAGCTACTGTCTAACTTTATNTGTCACAATATCTTTATATGAGAAATGTCTCCAAGTTTTAAGCGCAAACGTTATACTAGCTACTGTCTAACTTTATGGTACGGACATCTTCCGTTATCTCATACAGCCTTCAGTTATAGCAATTTAGAAATTAAATTACATATATTATTTAGTATCCGGGACGTAGAGATTACTGTAGCTTGTTAGAATTTTGATATTACTATTATTGTGCTTGGAGGTTTCGGAACGTTTATTTCTATGTCTAAAATATTTGCGTAATTGAAATGTTATATTTATTTTTATTTGCCATTTATTTTAATGAATTTTTATATACACAAGGATTGAAAATAGTTAAATAATTTATTATCAGAATTGCTTGATAGCATTTCTCCTGTTAGCCTACTTTTATCGAAAAATATACTAATCATTTCATTGTATGTTTTTATACATACACGCATATCTCGATGTTTGCTTATGTAGTTTCATATTTCCATTTACCTTNCATTTCATTGTATGTTTTTATACATACACGCATATCTCGATGTTTGCTTATGTAGTTTCATATTTCCATTTACCTTTCTTTAGAACTTATAACCCTGAGAGTATTTAGTGCCTTTCCAAAGAAATGTAACGCCAAAAATTGTCATCCGACGAACATGTTCAATAAAGTGTGCAGACTTTTCTGTAAACGATTGTGATGAGATTGATTGCAATCAGTGTAAATGGTTTCATTCTTTGTGTAGCCATTCGTTTTAGTGTGATATATGACAAAATGTTACATTTGAGTACTATCACTTATCCCAATTCTTCCCATTCGGTGATTTTTTTTAATTGCAAAAGTGTTACTTATGAGTTGTGTAACTGTCGAAAAGGACACGATTTTGCCATTCTTGTAGCTTTACCAATATATATAATAGCAACAAGGACCTAAGCTGAGTGTTTAACAATTTTTTTTGTGGTAAAATGTTACCCTGAAAAATTAAGGTATACCCTTGTTAAATTGCGCTGTTTTCCAGCCAATGGTTTTTGTGATAATAAATATAATATATGTTACTACTTTCTCGAGAAAACTTNAAATTGCGCTGTTTTCCAGCCAATGGTTTTTGTGATAATAAATATAATATATGTTACTACTTTCTCGAGAAAACTTTTTTCGAGAACATTATAATGAATGTAATAAACTGCCTTCCATTTATGATTATAATATTATCTGATAGCTTATATCTAGGAAAGTGACACAAACACGCCCATTGCTATAACAATTGACCTGTCATAAAAATAGGTAAAAATGTTTGTCAATATATTATATTAAAGCTGTTAATTTCTGTTTATAAAACTTGTGTATTTAGGAGAGACTGTCTGGNAATGTTTGTCAATATATTATATTAAAGCTGTTAATTTCTGTTTATAAAACTTGTGTATTTAGGAGAGACTGTCTGACCTTACCCATTAACATACACAAAAACTGTATGCCTCAACGAACAACAGCAAAAAAAAAATAAAAATTCTAATACTATAAAAAAAATTAAGCAAATTTTAATAAAAAATATATGATACACAGCGAATTGAATTATGAATGCTCAACTAATTTTAATAACAAATTATTAGTTAAATTTTGAATTAACAAATGACAAATTGATTTTAATTAGTGTGTAATTGGAAATTGCAATCTAAACCAACGAGTAGAAAATTTAAAAATTTAATTTTGAAAAAAAAAATTCTATTTTAGGTATAGACAACCTGCAAATGATAAATAATTTAATATGCAAAAATTAAAATGCTTGTATCTTCGTATAAAATGTCTANGTATAGACAACCTGCAAATGATAAATAATTTAATATGCAAAAATTAAAATGCTTGTATCTTCGTATAAAATGTCTAGTTATAACTCGGCATAGATATGAAGAACACGCAGACAGAAGCAGGTGAAGGAAAATTTTTTATAAATATAACTGGGGGAAAAACAAGAATTAAAATAATCTAACTGATTTCATGTAAGTACTATAACAACTTGGCATCTCATTCACACTATATGTCATAAAGTTACATAAATGTGAATCACTCATAAAACGCTTAGCGCTCACTATCTTTCAGATTTATGAAATGAATCAAGAATTTTTCAATTCTGATAAACAATCTGTAACCTATTGTAACGTGTACCATTTCCGTGCGACTTTACTTATGAATTTGAAAAGTTTGTTGTAAATTGCTGCTAGTCCAGTATTTGAAGGACTAGAAAATTCACTGTTAAGTATTCCTTTACTATGTAACATATTTTATCAATCGCAATATTATTGTAAGAAAATACTTTTAAGAAGCAAAATAAATGAAGAATGAAGGCAACTGAAAACGAGTAACTAAATATTTTAGNTTGTAAGAAAATACTTTTAAGAAGCAAAATAAATGAAGAATGAAGGCAACTGAAAACGAGTAACTAAATATTTTAGCACATTCAACGGAAAATAAATTTAAGCAATCAATATGGCGTGAAAAGGAAACGTAATCCATAAAAAAACTGTCAGTTAGTGCACAGAAGACTTAGAAATTTATAATTGTAATAGTACTTTGGATTGAGTTTGTTTTTATTGTAGGCACGTTATGGTGGAAAGTTGGGTACAAGTCCTTCCGCGATTTGTAGTATTATTTAGCGTGAATAGATTTAAAAGTTTAATTTATGTAGTGGGTGATGTTTAAACAACATATTTTCGGAAAAAAGTATCGTTAAAATGTTTTAATTGTTTTATATTTGTGTGTGTATATATATATATATAGATATATATATACACACACACACGATATATAATAAAAGGTTGTAGTTTAGAAAATTCCACTCGTAATTGATTAATAACTGTGCCAGGAGCACATGCACATTATCCTTATAGAGTATTTGGAAACAGGTCCTCCTAACAATATGTTTCTCTACCCTCAGATAAGCCGCTAGTTTGTTATTTGATGTTGCTTTATAATGATAATATTAATAATGGTTTTAGGTGCTGATTAAAATAATGCTCTACTTGTGGGGCCTCCTTGAGGTAAGATGTTCTCCCATATATTTGATTACCTGACAGTTGTCAAACATTTTTTCGTGTCTGTAGTTGTAGAAGTTTAAAGAAAATTCTTAAACACGGACTATACTAGAGTGGGAGGAAATCATTTAAACTCCAGATTCACTAAACTTTGCCCCAGTTATACTTTGCCACTTGGTATGGGTGATATCTTGTGCGTAGTAATAGTCGGCGCCATTTTACTTATGTTCAGTGTCGGTTTGCGTGTGTTACCGCCCTCGACACTCCCCGTCGTAATTAACACTCATCTCTCCGCCTTCTCACATCAGCAAGTCTTCCCAGATAGCATCGTGGTCTTACACTCAGACACTACACAAAATCACGCCATAAAAACTGTATTACTCCTCTTGATATTGCCCATTAAGATTCAACGAGCCGATAGCCAGAACGGCTGTGCATGACTGCAGCGAACTTCCTCGAGTAACAATATGGATAATTAACCGTTTACTATCGGCTGTTTTAGACCCACGGCACTTGTTCGTGGCCAGGGGCTGCTAAATAGTGCTTTGAGGACCAAGACGAGAGCATTTACATGTAGAACTTATACTGCGTGAATCTTTCTTTCAAACTGAATTTTGTATACTGTAAATGCCATTACCATCATGTTTTAAAGGCAGCTTTTTGCGCCATTCATAACTACGTCAAGAACCTATCGTGATAGGGTACTAGAACTAGAGGTGTGTAACATGGCGTCAATTGTATGGCTGTGTCTTGGAAGTAATGTTATAAGAAAATGTGCTTACTGTATATACTCCGTACAACATGGTGTGTCAAGCAGCATTAATAGAAATGTAATATCTTTAGAGCTACATCGCCGTTTCGTTGAAACATCTAATAGTTAACGAAAAATTTTCTAATATGAATGNAAATGTAATATCTTTAGAGCTACATCGCCGTTTCGTTGAAACATCTAATAGTTAACGAAAAATTTTCTAATATGAATGACTTCAGTGTTACGTAATTTTTCAATACGTTTTCGATTTATTTAGGTGTTTATGTTCCCTATAAGTCAAACAATGTAACCGGAGGTAAAACGTTTAATGGAAAAAATAACAAGGAATGGCTCTGAGTTGCATGTTTCATGTGCGCCATGACTGATTGAAANGTAAAACGTTTAATGGAAAAAATAACAAGGAATGGCTCTGAGTTGCATGTTTCATGTGCGCCATGACTGATTGAAATCTTTGTGTTCATTCAATGTTTTTAGGAACTCTTTCTCGTTTGTAAGAAGGGAGAATCAGCATTTGAAAATCGGTACGTAGTGAAGTCTTCTTTTTCTGTGGGAGTAAAATACTTTAATACTTAATGTAGTAGTGTTGGATGAATTCAGTAAAACTGCCAGTGCCAGTATTATGACGCAATAAAACTGGTCAGAGAGAGGTTTACTTGCCATCAGAAACGCAGTCAAGAGAATGCTATTTGTAGGCAGGCGATTGCGATGAAATATCTAAAAGGAGAAAGTGCTGGTTGCACTTTCTTCGGGAACACGTGTTTGCAAGTGCCGCAAGCCGCTCAAAAAAAGAGCACAAAGATGTCTTATTTCTTTCGCTCTGGCGACAGCGTAAGATATTCAATCCGTCCGGCGCTTGAAGGCTCCGCTGTCAGGGAACACACGGGACGCAATAGCTACCGGACCCCGGGAAGGAATTCGTCGATATTGTGAAAAGTCGGGGGCGGTGTAAGGAGGAGGGTGGAGGATGTGCCGGGCGGGACGTGTGTCTGCTGGCAGGAGAGAAGATACAGTGAAGGTGACGCCAAGGATACCACCACACCCATGCCAAACTTTCCCCGAGCCATGTGTTCCCACGCCGGAGATATTAACCGCCCTCAGCTGCATGTTCCTCCAAGCGGTGCCGTCGCTCGCTGACATACTATATGGTTGGTCTNGGAGATATTAACCGCCCTCAGCTGCATGTTCCTCCAAGCGGTGCCGTCGCTCGCTGACATACTATATGGTTGGTCGCGCACCATCCTACCCCTGCTGTCTGCGGCGTTCAGTTCCCGTCCTTTACCGGTCATATGAACCCTTCAGTACTTCACTTATTTGTTACTGATTGATAAACTTATTCATTAAAATAACAAGTTACAGGTAGCCTACAATGTAACATTAAGAAACAATTATAGTACAGAAAACGTCATGTTTGCCAATCATATATATTTTGCTGTTGTTGAAAGTAGGCACAATAACTCCAACCAAAAGCATTAATTGGAAACAAGAAATAATACAATTAGAGAAGCACGGGAAACTAACAGAAACTACAAACGGGACAATAATTAAAATAAATATACAAGACATCAGCAAAATTTTTAGTACTTCTCATGTTTTAGGAGGCATGTTTTTACCTACTCTTTACGTTTCTAATATGTACGTTTTCCGCGCATAGAAGCAAAATATTTTTTTTCCAGGTTGTTTTAAGTCTTAAAACTATACTGCGGTATATATAAATTAACAGACACTGTTAAATAACAGAACATTTTACGCAATGTCAAGAAAATATGGAAATGGGATTCGTAAATACAAAATATATAAAGCCTCCATATTCCTTATAGCTTTGAATTTCAGAAACGAACAATGCCGAGTCTATACGAAGCCTTCTTAAGCAGTGTAACATAATAATACAGGATATTCCTTCAAACATCAAGAAGTAGGTGAGGCACTTGCAACAGTTAGCAACATTCAAAGCGCCCAAGCATTACTAGAAACTAAGAATGTTACGTATGCGGCACTGCTATAAAAATCAAAGTTATTAAAGTAATTTCGTAAGAAATCATCAAGGTGTCAAAAAATTAAACAACATATATTAAGGCGAAATAGAACAAAGATTATGTACCTATATTCTAGCTGTCGTACATCCATTAAATTAAACGACGAATCGAGAGATTTTTCAAGACTGGTAGACTAATTGTAAAGTATTAATAATAAACGCTATTTTCCTAGGGAAATATTATTATATATACTATAGCAGCAATCATTAATATTGAAGACTAGAAATAAGAAGAGAATGAAATATTTAATAATTTGAAAGCAGCAATAATGAACTTCAGGCATATTAAATCCTGAGAGGGAATTAATAATTTAGGAATTATTTGCTAGCTACTGAAATTTATCAGTGGCAACCTTTTGTGCATTCGCCTTGCCTATGACCTGTTTCTACAAGCACCATTTTTATAAATTCTAATTTGTATACTTATTTTTGCGAAATACTTTCGGCGCGAATTTCAAGTGCCGGCATGTCATCACGCGTTTTAGAGGCGACCAAGTTCATTTCCACAGCTTTGATTAGGGAAGACGGTCGAAATTTGGAACAACGCGTCCTTACATAGTGCCATATGACGAACCATACGTAAATAAAATTTAATGTTTTGGTATTTCTTCGAGTGCACATTGCCTGTGTGAATCTACAAAAATTAAGTTTCTACTCTACTAGTTCGATATAGTTGTTCTCTTACTATACGGTATTCACGGAAAAGTGAGCACTTTTGAAAGCCCTCTCATTTTGGAATGATAGTAAATATACTCCATTTTAGTTTTGGACGTTAACTTCAGAGTGCGGTGGAATAAACACACTGTGTTTATTACTTATATGGCAATATTTATTTTAAAAACGTGTTTGATGTATAAAAAAATTGCTGAAAGAAAAAAAGTTACTATGGTCTCAAAATTGCTCACTTTACTGTGAATAGCCTTTATCGTCTATTGTGTTCTTCGTAGCTTTATTGAATGACAGACGTACATTTTATCAGAGAATATTTTTGTATTATATGGGAAAGCGCCATGTTTTCACACCTGTTGGTTTAATTAGAATTGTGGCTTTCTCTCTATTACTGGCATTATCACAATTGTCTCACCAGCCTCCAAATATTCCGCTTCTTACGTCTGAGTATTTCATAACAAAAATTTTTTTTCAAATTTTTTTCTTTGTTATAAATATTGTCGTGTTTTGCCTCCCTCAGGAATATAACCAGAAGTTTTATGGCCCCATATTTTCTTCATTTTTAAAGGTTAGCTGAAACCGCTCCATGGAGGAGATGAGGTGGATAAGACACTTCTTTGTATAATTGTTGGTATTCTCCTCAACTTCTATTTCTGCAAGACGATTTGTTACAGTCTATGACTTACACAACATATCATTTTGATGTTCCCATCGAAATTTTACTAAATGAACCTCGAAACCTCTACTAATTCAAGGTTTTCGTACTATAAGATTGCCTTATTGTAACATGAATGTTCACAAGGAAAACTTTATATGAACAGTCAATTTATCTCAGAATTATTTTTTCCCGCGAGCCGAGAAGCTGATTTGGAGTTGGTAGTGAATGTTGAAAATTCTGTCTATGCTGCACAGTATTTTCGAATAATAAATGGCAGTAAATTTCTTTAGTCAAATTTTTTTATAAAATTTTTAACTTTTAGTTTTACCATAATATTTTGTAAAGGAATATGTTAGTATGTAAAAAGCACCTAATATTTACAATTTTCTTCGTAATAAAATTTAAACTGGTTATTAGTTACTGAAAATAATAATATGCAACCGTATTATTGATGAGTTATTTAATTAATTTTACTGTGTGTTAAATAAGTTTCACGTGTAAAATTGTTAAAATTATACCATTCATTTATATTTCTGGAAATGTTTAAGTATGTCACCAGCCTCATGAAAGCTCGCAGTAAACGTATAGTATACTTCATTACTATGTACTGGAAAATTTCGCGAGTTCATTTTTCAGCTACGCTAAACTTTACAGTCCTGNGGAGATATTAACCGCCCTCAGCTGCATGTTCCTCCAAGCGGTGCCGTCGCTCGCTGACATACTATATGGTTGGTCTCGCACCATCCTACCCCTGCTGTCTGCGGCGTTCAGTTCCCGTCCTTTACCGGTCATATGAACCCTTCAGTACTTCACTTATTTGTTACTGATTGATAAACTTATTCATTAAAATAACAAGTTACAGGTAGCCTACAATGTAACATTAAGAAACAATTATAGTACAGAAAACGTCATGTTTGCCAATCATATATATTTTGCTGTTGTTGAAAGTAGGCACAATAACTCCAACCAAAAGCATTAATTGGAAACAAGAAATAATACAATTAGAGAAGCACGGGAAACTAACAGAAACTACAAACGGGACAATAATTAAAATAAATATACAAGACATCAGCAAAATTTTTAGTACTTCTCATGTTTTAGGAGGCATGTTTTTACCTACTCTTTACGTTTCTAATATGTACGTTTTCCGCGCATAGAAGCAAAATTTTTTTTTTCCAGGTTGTTTTAGGTCTTAAAACTATACTGCGGTATATATAAATTAACAGACACTGTTAAATAACAGAACATTTTACGCAATGTCAAGAAAATATGGAAATGCGATTCGTAAATACAAAATATATAAAGCCTCCATATTCCTTATAGCTTTGAATTTCAGAAACGAACAATGCCGAGTCNGATTCGTAAATACAAAATATATAAAGCCTCCATATTCCTTATAGCTTTGAATTTCAGAAACGAACAATGCCGAGTCTATACGAAGCCTTCTTAAGCAGTGTAACATAATAATTCAGGATATTCCTTCAAACATCAAGAAGTAGGTGAGGCACTTGCAACAGTTAGCAACATTCAAAGCGCCCAAGCATTACTAGAAACTAAGAATGTTACGTATGCGGCACTGCTATAAAAATCAAAGTTATTAAAGTANAAAGCGCCCAAGCATTACTAGAAACTAAGAATGTTACGTATGCGGCACTGCTATAAAAATCAAAGTTATTAAAGTCATTTCGCAAGAAATCATCAAGGTGTCAAAAAATTAAACAACAAATATTAATGCAAAATAGAACAAAAATTATGTACCTATATTCTAGCTGTCGTACATCCATTAAATTAAACGAAGAATCGAGAGATTTTTCAAGACTGGTAGACTAATTGTAAAGTATTAATAATAAACGCTATTTTCCTAGGGAAATATTATTATATATACTATAGCAGCAATCATTAATATTGAAGACTAGAAATAAGAAGAGAATGAAATATTAAATAATTTGAAAGCAGCAATAATGAACTTCAGGCATATTAAATCCTGAGAGGGAATTAATAATTTAGGAATTATTTGCTAGCTACTGAAATTTATCAGTGGCAACCTTTTGTGCATTCGCCTTGCCTATGACCTGTTTCTACAAGCACCATTTTTATAAATTCTAATTTGTATACTTATTTTTGCGAAATACTTTCGGCGCGAATTTCAAGTGCCGGCATGTCATCACGCGTTTTAGAGGCGACCAAGTTCATTTCCACAGCTTTGATTAGGGAAGACGGTCGAAATTTGGAACAACGCGTCCTTACATAGTGCCATATGACGAACCATACGTAAATAAAATTTAATGTTTTGGTATTTCTTCGAGTGCACATTGCCTGTGTGAATCTATAAAAATTAAGTTTCTTCTCTACTAGTTCGATATAGTTGTTCTCTTACTATACGGTATTCACGGAAAAGTGAGCACTTTTGAAAGCCCTCTCATTTTGGAATGATAGTAAATATACTCCATTTTAATTTTGGACGTTAACTTCAGAGTGCGGTGGAATAAACACACTGTGTTTATTACTTATATGGCAATATTTATTTTAAAAACGTGTTTGATGTATAAAAAAATTGCTGAAAGAAAAAAAGTTACTATGGTCTCAAAATTTCTCACTTTACTGTGAACATCCTATATCGTCTATTGTGTTCTTCGTAGCTTTATTGAATGACAGACGTACATTTTATCAGAGAATATTTTTGTATTATATGGGAAAGCGCCATGTTTTCACACCTGTTGGTTTAATTAGAATTGTGGCTTTCTCTCTATTACTGGCATTATCACAATTGTCTCACCAGCCTCCAAATATTCCGCTTCTTACGTCTGAGTATTTCATAACAAAAATTTTTTTTCAAATTTTTTTCTTTGTTATAAATATTGTCGTGTTTTGCCTCCCTCAGGAATATAACCAGAAGTTTTATGGCCCCATATTTTCTTCATTTTTAAAGGTTAGCTGAAACCGCTCCATGGAGGAGATGAGGTGGATAAGACACTTCTTTGTATAATTGTTGGTATTCTCCTCAACTTCTATTTCTGCAAGACGATTTGTTACAGTCTATGACTTACACAACATATCATTTTGATGTTCCCATCGAAATTTTACTAAATGAATCTCGAAACCTCTACTAATTCAAGGTTTTCGTACTATAAGATTGCCATATTGTAACATGAATGTTCACAAGGAAAACTTTATATGAACAGTCAATTTATCTCAGAATTATTTTTTCCCGCGAGCCGAGAAGCTGATTTGGAGTTGGTAGTGAATGTTGAAAATTCTGTCTATGCTGCACAGTATTTTCGAATAATAAATGGCAGTAAATTTCTTTAGTCAAATTTTTTTATAAAATTTTTAACTTTTAGTTTTACCGTAATATTTTGTAAAGGAATATGTTAGTATGTAAAAAGCAACTAATATTTACAATTTTCTTCGTAATAAAATTTAAACAAGTTATTAGTTACTGAAAATAATAATATGCAACCGTATTATTGATGAGTTATTTAATTAATTTTACTGTGTGTTAAATAAGTTTCACGTGTAAAATTGTTAAAATTATACCATTCATTTATATTTCTGGAAATGTTTAAGTATGTAACCAGCCTCATGAAAGCTCGCAGTAAACATATAGTATACTTCATTACTATGTACTGGAAAATTTCGCGAGTTCATTTTTCAGCTACGCTAAACTTTACAGTCCTGNTATAGTATACTTCATTACTATGTACTGGAAAATTTCGCGAGTTCATTTTTCAGCTACGCTAAACTTTACAGTCCTGGGACCGTGGTGGCTGAGCGGTTAGTCTGCTCGCCCCCCACCAAGGCAAACCGCGTTCAATCCTCGGCCGGTTCACTCCCGGATTTCCGCATGTGGGAATCGTGCCGGACGATGGCCGCTGGTCGGCGGGGGTTCTCGGCGATCTCCCGTTCCCCCCGCCCTTGCATTCCGGAGCTGCTCCATACTCACCTCAATCATCCTCATCGGCTCTCAAGACCTCGCTGTTAATAGTCGCCCAAATCTCTTCAGCCACTCGCTCACTCTACAGTTCTCTACACGCCTCATGCGCGCCATTTGTTCATTTTCTGCTGCGTGCATGTAGGCACAAACTTAACTGTGTACTGGATTGTACGTGATTCGCTCGGTATCTTTACAGATTTAATGATTTTCGATATTACAGAGTGTCTCAGGAAACAGTGGGGCCCAATCACGAAAGCAACAACAACCTAATAGTGTTTAAAAGCTTGCTTAAAACTGCTTGGACTGAGAAATTCTTAGGTATCTGACCATCACGCCATCATTTTTAGTATTTCGTATTTTTTTGTTTCCTAGAAACATAAGTTAATAATTTTAAGTCCTTGGTATTAAAGTGGATAATCATTTGGAGATATGACAAAATTTGAAGTAATATTTCCACCGTAAATTTTTCCGGGTTTTAATCTTGTGCGCAGATTTTAATTAACACTGTGGTAAATGTACTTCATTTCATTAAACACTTTTGCGTACGGCTGCACAGAAGAAATTGTNGATTTTAATTAACACTGTGGTAAATGTACTTCATTTCATTAAACACTTTTGCGTACGGCTGCACAGAAGAAATTGTAACGATTTCCCATCCCAAGTTTGAAATGTACCGTGAGGAGGTACAGTAGCGATACTTTACCTCTACAGAAGTAAACNAACGATTTCCCATCCCAAGTTTGAAATGTACCGTGAGGAGGTACAGTAGCGATACTTTACCTCTACAGAAGTAAACAATTTGCTGCCATTTGTTGCTAACCACGGCATAATATACATGCGCCTGCGTTGTTTGTAATTTAAGGTTTGTATATTGTAAATGGGTTTTTAATTAACCCATTGCGGCTATAATATTTTCAGCACGAAATAGGTCAAAGTATTTTAACTTTTCAAAATGACTTAGTACGGTAGCCTCTCAATCAGCGGCGTGTAGTGAACTGTTGCATTGTAGGCTGTGTTTTCTCTTGTGCTAAACCTAATCGTTTGTTAGGTTACACATCAGCCACTTAAACGTAGTAGTGCAGATGACGTCACAGCACGTGAGTGGCCGCAATACATTCAGTTTCTACCAGCCCCACTCTGGTTACTGGTTCCTACTGCTTACGCCGAATGTGTGCAGCACTGAGCAATCAACAGCTTACCTTACAACACTTCGCCAGACGCCACTGCTCTCAAGACCCCAATGGGCCGCTCAAACCTCTCCTCTCTTCTTTTACGGTAGGTTTGAGTGTTGGGTAAGCGCAGTTTCATAACGAGGCGACTGTCGCTGGGCAACAGTCGCTCATAGGGCAACTCGCTGGCCAATGCCCGTAGTGGTAAATGTGGAATCAGGTGAAGATGTTATGTTGATGCTTCTTAGCAGGGTGGTCAAAAGAAGGAACTGTTAACATCTGCGCACAATGCACATTAACCATTATTTGAAAGAGAGGCTATAACGTTCGAATATTCTTCCATTGAAACATTCCACAATAGAGGATGTTGCTCAGTTTCTGAAATAAAATCTTCAACATTCATCTCGTCAGCAAAATTCACCATGGTGTAAACAACGGGCTCTATCATCTTTGTAAGTAGAACTCAACTGGAAATTTTGGGGTTGGTTGCCACGACTAAATATTCCAAAGCAAACTCATGTCTTGCTGGATTTCTATGACTATGTAAACGNCTTACCTTACAACACTTCGCCAGACGCCACTGCTCTCAAGACCCCAATGGGCCGCTCAAACCTCTCCTCTCTTCTCTTACGGTAGGTTTGAGTGTTGGGTAAGCGCAGTTTCATAACGAGGCGACTGTCGCTGGGCAACAGTCGCTCATAGGGCAACTCGCTGGCCAATGCCCGTAGTTGNAGGGCAACTCGCTGGCCAATGCCCGTAGTGGTAAATGTGGAATCAGGTGAAGATGTTATGTTGATGCTTCTTAGCAGGGTGGTCAAAAGAAGGAACTGTTAACATCTGCGCACAATGCACATTAACCATTATTTGAAAGAGAGGCTATAACGTTCGAATATTCTTCCATTGAAACATTCCACAATAGAGGATGTTGCTCAGTTTCTGAAATAAAATCTTCAACATTCATCTCGTCAGCAAAATTCACCATGGTGTAAACAACGGGCTCTATCATCTTTGTAAGTAGAACTCAACTGGAATTTTTGGGGTTGGTTGCCACGACTAAATATTCCAAAGCAAACTCATGTCTTGCTGGATTTCTATGACTATGTAAACGNTTTTGGGGTTGGTTGCCACGACTAAATATTCCAAAGCAAACTCATGTCTTGCTGGATTTCTATGACTATGTAAACGGATTGTACCCATTGTCGAAAATATCACCGAGAACAAAGCCAAGGAACCAAAAACCAGACAAATCCCGGGTAATGAACAACAAGGGACTATAGAAGATCCTAGCAATCTATAGAACATGCACCAACGAGCGATTCTATGACAATCGTCCTGCCGGGCGACTATCGCCATCATTCGCCAGCAGTGAGCATCTTCGTTTGTTGGCAGGCCGACGACTCTAGGAAGGTCCCTAAATTTTGGAGACTGTATTCAGGTGCTTCGTGCTTCACTCTAACAATTTATTCGCAAATGTACCACATCAGTGTATACGTATAGTGAGAAAGAGCAAATGGTGGTTTTTTTACCCTCTACATATAATATTATGGCGTTTCTGCATTTTTTTTAGTAAATGTGAACTCACAACCTTCCGACACATCCGTCAGTCATTCGTCTGCTTTCGTACGTCGGTTGAATTTTAAATTCCTGAATCAACTCCNCAACCTTCCGACACATCCGTCAGTCATTCGTCTGCTTTCGTACGTCGGTTGAATTTTAAATTCCTGAATCAACTCCTAATATAATCACATATCCACCGCCTTGCATTTTGTTTCAAAGTGCGTATCTACGTCTTCGGAATGCGGTCAGAAGGCGGTGGCCCATCCGTCCGCCCATCGAACTTTAAAGTTTGAGAAATATTTAATGGATTGACGAATAGAAAAAAAAAAAGTTGCCCTGCGATTTGTTGAACATCACGTGACCGCAGGACGGACGTGAGACTGACGGATGCGACGGATGGTTGAGAGTCCAGCTTAAAGAGTCAAATCCGTTGCGAAGTTCCTAACATTTTGATAATAATGGAGCTAAATACGCCAATAATAGCGGCCTGGTATTTGGTATTATTTGCATATACTGTGTAAGTTAGAACCTTCCTTTACAGCACAGGAAGTTCGCTGGAAAAAGGTTAACAGCGTGTGCTAGTGAGGAGCGGCGCACCAAGCCTGCCAACCCAGTCACCTGTCACCCGCCGACCAACTTCCGGTCTGGCCCCAGAGGAACTGAGGTGGGGCCGGCTCGTTCCACGCGGCTGGACACCTTCCTTTTTAACCCCGACAAATTATCTCCTTCAAGGACGCCAACTGAAGACCGCTGCTGCGGTAAGGCTTTGCACGCCGCGCAGCTTTTTCACTTCACCCTCCGAACATAGCAACCACAGTCTCCTCTCTGGCCAGTTGGTTTCTAATCTCTTATAGCATGGGCTGTTCATTGTAATCTGTGCATTTTGAAAGACCTGCTAATGNCTGGCCAGTTGGTTTCTAATCTCTTATAGCATGGGCTGTTCATTGTAATCTGTGCATTTTGAAAGACCTGCTAATGATGTATTTGAATGCGCATTGCGTATTCTTCCACCATGCGTAAAATTAATATTGCTAATTACCTACCTGATGACTTTATCATGCGTCGGTCAAGTGAAACTGCGTAATTATTAGAAAAATAAATATAAGAAAAAATGTATAATTATTTAACGTATATATATAAAGAGATGAAAGCAAATAACAAAATTTTTATATTCGTGAATGTTTATCTAACACTTTTAATTGGACGTTTAGACATGAAACTACTGTCCCTCAATCGTTGCCAGCTTTACATGGCACACGCCAGTCAGTGTGCCCAGTAAAACACATGCAGATAGGGGTAGTGACATTTTTCAAAGGTTAGTTTCAAAAAGTTCATAATTTTAAACCTTATGTGCAACTACACAAATGTGGTCAACTTGGCTGTGTGGATGCGGTTCCTATACGAAGCAAGGAATTTTGTAGTTTGTGGAACTGGGTGGGTTAAGGGCCCCATCTGTCTAGAGGTATTTCGCATGTCTGAGGCATAGAAGCGCTAAGGGCTAACACGGTGTTTGCATCGAATCTCCGCTCACCTTTACGCGCGAGGCACTGAACTGAAGTGCAGTCTTTCTCTTATCAACTTGCGTCTATAGGACTTTCGTTTTATGGTGTAATAATAAAAACAATGTTGTGTTGTGTGTTTCAATAATCTTTTAAGGGGAGCCTTTGCCTTCCATATGGATTATTGGTTTTTATTTTCAATCTCGTTTGTGTTTGAAGAATAAAATTCCGAATGTAATTATTGGGGCCGCGGTGGTGTAAAGGCCAGACAACTCGCCTCTCAGCTAGTTGAACCGTGTTCGTTTCCCGGCGAGTTCGTTCCCGGATTTTCGTACGTCGGAATCGTGTCGGACGATGCCGCTGGTCGAAGGGTTTTCTCAGGGATTTTCCATGTCGCCCGACCTTGCAATACGGCACTGCTCCATACTCACTTCGTTTTTACCTTGATCGGCTCTCAAGACCTCGATGTTCAGAGCCGCCCGCCGCCCAAATCCACTCCGAATGTATCAATATACCCAAATAGCTGTTGCCATTATTCATATAAATTACAAATGAGATAATATAATTTACAGCGAAAATGTAATTTAAATTTCAATTAAACGAAAAATACTGTATATTTATGTTAACACTAATATAAAACGCCTGTGATGCATGGGACATTTAGGAAACAACCAAACTCATCATATGGGGTGAATGCTCAAAGGTTTGATTCAAAAAGTGTGAAGAAACCGCTAATATACTATACTGCACGATATTTGCTGCTATAGTTGCTCTTGTGCGAGCTTATGTAATGCCTGGTGCACAATCGGGAATACCAGCCAATGTGCGAGCAGCAGACATGGCAGATTCTTTATTCACAACAAAAGCTGATCGTCTAGCAGGAGGCACACTTGGTGAGTGTGTCACCGGAACTACGGACCTTACTAGTTAAACTGGTAAGTCTATAACTCGTGTGTTAGAAGTTAAACTAGCAATCATCAATATTATTTTTTACTATCGATAACTAAACAGTTTAAAGGGTGTTGAAATATAAAAAGCTTATGCAGTATTTTTTTAGAAGTATTGGCCTTATTTATATTATTTCGCGAAATGTATATGTTGATCAACTTATTTATTTTTACTATAACGTTACATTAGTGTTAAATAACCGAAATTCATTTTTTTTAACAAGATGTTATTCAGATGAAAAATGCATAGCAATATTTTGTGTATATGTAGAGGATTGAAGTTGAAATAATAATGGGGCAACTCAAATCGATCAACGTTTATGCCCGTAAAAGCGAGAAATCGTCTAGCGTAGACGTTGCGNAATAATAATGGGGCAACTCAAATCGATCAACGTTTATGCCCGTAAAAGCGAGAAATCGTCTAGCGTAGACGTTGCGCCTTGCTGTTTTTAATATTTCAGCATCTCTGCAATGGCATAAGCGAAGTAAAATAGAAGAAAGCACAATCGCTTNCGCCTTGCTGTTTTTAATATTTCAGCATCTCTGCAATGGCATAAGCGAAGTAAAATAGAAGAAAGCACAATCGCTCGTAGTAATATTATTATTTTTAATATAGTCAGTGCTGTATGTCTAATATGACTTCAAACTAACTGTCAAGAACAAATATTTGAATTTGTCCTATTATAAAGTTGTCGGAATAAATTCCAACTACNAACCTTCCGACACATCCGTCAGTCATTCGTCTGCTTTCGTACGTCGGTTGAATTTTAAATTCCTGAATCAACTCCAAATATAATCACATATTCACCGCCTTGCATTTTGTTTCAAAGTGCGTATCTACGTCTTCGGAATGCGGTCAGAAGGCGGTGGCCCATCCGTCCGCCCATCGAACTTTAAAGTCTGAGAAATATTTAATGGATTGACGAATAGAAAAAAAAAGTTGCCCTGCGATTTGTTGAAGATCACGTGACCGCAGGACGGACGTGAGACTGACGGATGCGACGGATGGTTGAGAGTCCAGCTTAAAGAGTCAAATCCGTTGCGAAGTTCCTAACATTTTGATAATAATGGAGCTAAATACGCCAATAATAGCGGCCTTGTATTTGGTATTATTTGCATATACTGTGCAAGTTAGAACCTTCCTTTACAGCACAGGAAGTTCGCTGGAAAAAGGTTAACAGCGTGTGCTAGTGAGGAGCGGCGCACCAAGCCTGCCAACCCAGTCACCTGTCACCCGCCGACCAACTTCCGGTCTGGCCCCAGAGGAACTGAGGTGGGGCCGGCTCGTTCCACGCGGCTGGACACCTTCCTTTTTAACCCCGACAAATTATCTCCTTCAAGGACGCCAACTGAAGACCGCTGCTGCGGTAAGGCTTTGCACGCCGCGCAGCTTTTTCACTTCACCCTCCGAACATAGCAACCACAGTCTCCTCTCTGGCCAGTTGGTTTCTAATCTCTTATAGCATGGGCTGTTCATTGTAATCTGTGCATTTTGAAAGACCTGCTAATTATGTATTTGAATGCGCATTGCGTATTCTTCCACCATGCGTTAAATTAATATTGCTAATGACCTACCTGATGACTTTATCATGCGTCGGTCAAGTGTAACTGCGTAATTATTAGAAAAATAAATATAAGAAAAAATGTATAATTATTTAACGTATATATATATATAAAGAGATGAAAGCAAATAACAAAATTTTTATATTCGTGAATGTTTATCTAACACTTTTAATTGGACGTTTAGACATGAAACTACTGTCCCTCAATCGTTGCCAGCTTTACATGGCACACGCCAGTCAGTGTGCCCAGTAAAACACATGCAGATAGGGGTAGTGACATTTTTCAAAGGTTAGTTTCAAAAAGTTTATAATTTTAAACCTTATGTGCAACTACACAAATGTGGTCAACTTGGCTGTGTGGATGCGGTTCCTATACGAAGCAAGGAATTTTGTAGTTTGTAGAACTGGGTGGGTTAAGGGCCCCATCTGTCTGGAGGTATTTCGCATGTCTGAGGCATAGAAGCGCTAAGGGCTAATACGGTGTTTGCATCGAATCTCCGCTCACCTTTACGCGCGAGGCACTGAACTGAAGTGCAGTCTTTCTCTTATCAACTTGCGTCTATAGGACTTTCGTTTTATGGTGCAATAATAAAAACAATGTTGTGTTGTGTGTTTCAATAATCTTTTAAGGGGAGCCTTTGCCTTCCATATGGATTATTGGTTTTTATTTTCAATCTCGTTTGTGTTTTAAGAATAAAATTCCAAAAGTAATTATTGGGGCCGCGGTGGTGTAAAGGCCAGACAACTCGCCTCTCAGCTAGTTGAACCGTGTTCGTTTCCCGGCGAGTTCGCTCCCGGATTTTCGTACGTCGGAATCGTGTCGGACGATGCCGCTGGTCGAAGGGTTTTCTCAGGGATTTTCCATGTCGCCCGACCTTGCAATACGGCACTGCTCCATACTCACTTCGTTTTTACCTTGATCGGCTCTCAAGACCTCGATGTTCAGAGCCGCCCGCCGCCCAAATCCACTCCGAATGTATCAATATACCCAAATAGCTGTTGCCATTATTCATATAAATTACAAATGAGATAATATAATTTACAGCGAAAATGTAATTTAAATTTCAATTAAACGAAAAATACTGTATATTTATGTTAACACTAATATAAAACGCCTGTGATGCATGGGACATCTAGGAAACAACCAACTTCATCATATGGGGTGAATGCTCAAAGGTTTGATTCAAAAAGTGTGAAGAAACCGCTAATATACTATACTGCACGATATCTGCTGCTATAGTTGCTCTTGTGCGAGCTTATGTAATGCCTGGTGCACAATCGGGAATACCAGCCAATGTGCGAGCAGCAGACAAGGGAGATTCTTTTTTCACAACAAAAGCTGATCGTCTAGCAGGAGGCACACTTGGTGAGTGTGTCACCGGAACTACGGACCTTACTAGTTAAACTGGTAAGTCTATAACTCGTGTGTTAGAAGTTAAACTAGCAATCATCAATATTATTTTTTACTATCGATAACTAAACAGTTTAAAGGGTGTTGAAATATAAAAAGCTTATGCAGTATTTTTTTAGAAGTATTGGCCTTATTTATATTATGTCGAGAAATGTATATGTTGATCAACTTATTTATTTTTACTGTAACGTTACATTAGTGTTAAATAACCGGAATTCATTTTTTTTAACAAGATGTTATTCAGATGAAAAATGCATAGCAATATTTTGTGTATATGTAGAGGATTGAAGTTAATAATAATGGGGCAACTCAAATCGATCAACGTTTATGCCCGTAAAAGCGAGAAATCGTCTAGCGTAGACGTTGCGCCTTGCTGTTTTTAATATTTCAGCATCTCTGCAATGGCATAAGCGAAGTAAAATAGAAGAAAGCACAATCGCTTGTAGTAATATAATTATTTTTAATATAGTCAGTGCTGTATGTCTAATGTGACTTCAAACTAACTGTCAAGAACAAATATTTGAATTTGTCCTATTATAAAGTTGTCGGAATAAATTCCAACTACGTGAGCTCATCAAGAATAAAAATGGGAGGCGTCTAATTTTAGATTAATCACCAAATCCCTCTTTGAAGTAGCCATGCGGGTGCGCTGGGCTCTGGAATTATGTGACTTGCCAAGTACGAGATTCGGTAAGCAGCGCTGAACAGAACATGGCGGCAGATCCTGTTATCAAACGTAGGACGAAGTCCAGCTATGACAGGCGATGATTGCCACGATGCCTGCCGTCATTAGCTGCAACAACATCTGCTGTTCATAGACCTCTCTCAAGCTTGTACGGAATATTCCGTGTGATCTGGTCATAAGGCATCACGCTTCTGTGGCGTGGTTGGCAACCCGGCCACGGCGTGACTCAGAATTTCATTACCGACTTTCTGCGCCGATTGATCAGAGACGGCGTAATCCGGAACTTCGGCCGGCTTCGCACTTCCTGCAGATAACCGCGTGACGTGAAACTCAAGGCGGCAAAAAGAAAAGAGATGAAAGTATACTAACTAAACGATAAATCTTCTTCCTCGCGGTAATCTCCTTACTTTTACCATTTACGTTCATAAAACAAAAAAAACACTATAACAGCGCGTACTTTTTTCTGCGTCTGTGGTGGGGAAACTGTGCAATGAGGCGTGGTACTCCCAACGGTTACTTCCTGTCATCGTGTGCCCTGATTCAAGAGATTGGTTTATAAAAAGACCGTGCGCATGGTTAGAATTACATTGACTTGAAAATAAGACTATCGCAAAGTGACATTCTTATGCAGTGAATGAGCATCATTCATGCTGGAGTTACTAAAGAAAAGAACTGCAGACTTTTCAGAAACCGATGGAAACTATCCTAGTTAATTTCACTATCATTTTGGTCCTATTTCCATTTTATATATTGTGTGATCTGGCTGATTTCACCGTGACTCCCTCAAGTGCAAAATGGAAGAACTCTGCTTGTCTGTGATCGGAGAGTAACTAAGTGAAGAAGTAAAGTGGAACATCGCTATAATGGGCTTCAATTATGACCGAAAAGACTTAGAAACATTGAAAGCTGGGCTTGCGCAATACAGTGATATGAGATTGTTTAATATATATAATTATTTGTGCGCTGTTGTAATTTTAAATAGAATGTGAACGGGTACGAAAACATCTTGCGTAAAGTATTAAACAAAATCCTTTATTAGTTACGAGAAAAATAAGCTTGCTTCTCATTCAGGTAAACTCCCCGTTCAATGAGCTAAACAAATGAAAAAAATATATATCTCTTAAAATATTTATGCAATTTTTTTTAGGTGGACATGTTTTTTATATTAAACTATATTTCTTTTAATTCTTCAACAAAAAAACTTGCAAATAGTGCTAAAACTATACAAAAATGGTTCGTAATTCTAAGGAATGTGCAAGGTATTGTGTAAAACGTAAATTTAAGTCTCCGCATGATAATCGGATAAACATTTTATGCTACGTTAATAAATTCAGAACACTGTTTAAAAAAAATTCTTGCATTTTACGGAAAAGTGCTGGTAAAAATTTCCCCAGTCGTGTCCGTAAACCCTCCCTAAACTTAGACACGTTGCTTTCAAAAAGGAACTTTTCGTAAATTTCACATAACTTTCCTTGTATTCATTGAAGTTCTGCATCAATTTTGTATTTAGTTTTTTTTCTTAAAGTTTAAAAAAAACTATATTGAAAAAATTTCAAATGTATTTATGGGTTGTAATATGTATAAAAGAGACATTTTAAAAAGTTAAAATATTTTCTACTTGAGGGAGATATGAACTCGAGTCGAAGAATTCGGAAATCACGACTCTAACCTCCCCCATACGACTTTCATGTGGAGTTTCGGGGTATAACTTTAGTATTACCACGACAGCAACATAATACACTTTTTCAGCTTNACCGTGCGCATGGTTAGAATTACATTGACTTGAAAATAAGACTATCGCAAAGTGACATTCTTATGCAGTGAATGACCATCATTCACGCTGGAGTTACCAAAGAAAGAACTGCAGACTTTTCAGAAACCGATGGGAACTATCCTAGTTAATTTCACTATAATTTTGGTCCTATTTCCATTTTATATATTGTGTAACCTGGCCGNGGAAACTATCCTAGTTAATTTCACTATCATTTTGGTCCTATTTCCATTTTATATATTGTGTGATCTGGCTGATTTCACCGTGACTCCCTCAAGTGCAAAATGGAAGAACTCTGCTTGTCTGTGATCGGAGAGTAACTAAGTGAAGAAGTAAAGTGGAACATCGCTATAATGGGCTTCAATTATGACCGAAAAGACTTAGAAACATTGAAAGCTGGGCTTGCGCAATACAGTGATATGAGATTGTTTAATATATATAATTATTTGTGCGCTATTGTAATTTTAAATAGAATGTGAACGGGTACGAAAACATCTTGCGTAAAGTATTAAACAAAATCCTTTATTAGTTACGAGAAAAATAAGCTTGCTTCTCATTCAGGTAAACTCCCCGTTCAATGAGCTAAACAAATGAAAAAAAATATATATCTCTTAAAATATTAATGCCATTTTTTTTTAGGTGGACATGTTTTTTATATTAAACTATATTTCTTTTAATTCTTCAACAAAAAAACTTGCAAATAGTGCTAAAACTATACAAAAATTGTTCGTAATTCTAAGGAATGTGCAAGGTATTGTGTAAAACGTAAATTTAAGTCTCCGCATGATAATCGGATAAACATTTTATTCTACGTTAATAAATTCAGAACACTGTTTAAAATAAATTCTTGCATTTTACGGAAAATTGCTGGTAAAAATTTCCCCAGTCGTGTCCGTAAACCCTCCCTAAACTTAGACACGTTGCTTTCAAAAAGGAACTTTTCGTAAATTTCACATAACTTTCCTTGTATTCATTGAAGTTCTGCATCAATTTTGTATTTAGTTTTTTTTCTTAAAGTTTAAAAAAAACTATATTGAAAAAATTTAAAATGTATTTATGGGTTGTAATATGTATAAAAGAGTCATTTTAAAAAGTTAAAATATTTTTTACTTGAGGGAGATATGAACTCGAGTCGAAGAATTCGGAAATCACGACTCTAACCTCCCCTATACGACTTTCATGTGGAGTTTCGGGGTATAACTTTAGTATTACCACGACAGCAACATAATACACTTTTTCAGCTTNATACGACTTTCATGTGGAGTTTCGGGGTATAACTTTAGTATTACCACGACAGCAACATAATACACTTTTTCAGCTTTTATTAAATTTAGTGCATTTTGTTTTTAGTGTTGCTAAATGTTACCCAAGCATGATGCTAATCCTTGATGTTTGAAAGAAGAGGTCTAAGTGGCGTAGAAAACCTAACTGCCGCAATAAACTGTAATTTTCTGGAAATCTTCGTGTAGACACGGCATTGTTCGTCCCCGAAACCTCAAGCTATAGGAAATACGGAGACTATACGTATTCTGTATTTACGGAGCACAGAACCGTTTTTCGTCACTGCGGATTGCGTTTCCGTATATCTACGGTACATTTCCATTAATATACCCACATTTTTAACAGTAAACACGTTATGGAAATATAATTTTTATTAGACTTCTATCGGTATAGTATGAACGTTCAAATAATCACAATTGAAATCTCGGGGTGACTTTAATGTTGAGTTCCACTGCTTTATGGGCACAGCTGCTGGCAGGTACCGTCACTTAAACCATAGTTTTAAACTAAAAAATTGCTTTGTACAGTCTCCCATGAGATAGAGAAACTAAAATATAGGGGATTTGTTAAATAGCTTGGCTTAGTTTCTGTTAAGCAGCTTTAGAAATGTATTCCACGTTCATTGGGTGTACGGATTTAATCAGCACGCTTAGGCGCATTTAAGTCTTACTGTGCGATGCACTCTTTGTTAAATATGCAGCTTATAGGTCTCGCAGTTAGTAATTGCCTGATCATTTGTCTTTAACGTGGTCCGCTTGACGTTGGTACATGATCAATGTCTTATTGTATGTTATATAAACTTCNCTGATCATTTGTCTTTAACGTGGTCCGCTTGACGTTGGTACATGATCAATGTCTTATTGTATGTTATATAAACTTCCAGTTTGCAGTTTCTCGAATACGTAATATACAACTAGTGCTTCCCTTTTGTACAGGTACTAGTAATATTTCGTTTAATTTTTTTAACTAGATTTTGCGATTACTGGAGATGGATTAAACTAAAGAGAGCTACTGCGTCAGTCAGCTATGCGCAGGAAAAAAAAAGAAAAAGAAAATTTGTTATTTCGTGTAAGTCTATACATATAAAATACATAAGTTATTGTCACATCTTGTTTAAACATATTTCGGATGAATATGTTTTCGTTATTGAAANAAGAAAAAGAAAATTTGTTATTTCGTGTAAGTGTATACATATAAAATACATAAGTTATTGTCACATCTTGTTTAAACATATTTCGGATGAATATGTTTTCGTTATTGAAATAAATTAGCAATATAAGTATGCATGTTTGTGATTAAAAACCGTGGTTTTTACACAATTACAACCATTTTTTATTTTGTCTTTGCGGATGAGTTTGCTTTGTTTGAATTGAGCAAAGAATGATTTTAATAATTTTTTTGATAAACTAGTACGCATGTAACAAAATATGAAATTGGCAGTTGCAGACATTTTTAAATTTTAATCTATACTGGAAGGAAGTTCAGCAAGTTTTTAGCTTCCATATTTTGCACTGTTCTGAAATATCAGTGTCAGGCGCGGTGGAAAGAGAATGTGTTCCATTGCCAAAGGCAAGCTCAGCGAGAAGAAGTAACGTTTTGTTACGAAGTGCGAATAAACGATGGTGGCTTATGGGACGGCACTAACCGCAAGTTTAATGCGATCACGGCGACGTGGATCGGATGGTGCTCGGTGATGAGGATGTACAGATGGGCCCGCGCCGAGTCCGGATAATCAATTCCGGCGCTTATCGCGCAAGTGACAAATCCGGGAGATTTATGTGCTCGACTCCGCGACGATGTAATTCCTCATTTCGTTAAGGCGGTAGCGCAACGGCGGTTTCCACTCACTGAAAACTAGCGCCTGAAAATTGGATTCTGCGAAATAAATGATCAAACCCTTCTAGAGGAGATATATTTTTTTTTTTTATAAAAGATGTGAAAAATGCCCCCTCGCAAATATTCTTTTCGTTTCCTATAGGTATTCTCGCCGGTTTTATCTTCCGAGACATAAATATACCTGGAACACATTTCCGTTTCGCAGCTCGCGCACACATAACCAGGAGTGATCGCATTTCTTTAATTTCCTGTGTCGCTAATGCAGATGTTCGAATTAAGCTACTCGAACATCCGCAGAAAGGAAATTTTATCGATGAGAGAAACAAATAGGTACAAATACATTATTGTGTAAAGTTTCAAATATTTTACTGTTTTGGTTCTCAAACTGTTATCGAGGTTATTAACTTAAATTTTAATACTCATGATAAACTTCAGTCTCGAGAAAAAGACTTGTGATTTTATGAAATAAAAATAACGGAATTCTCCTTTATTGCGGTCATATAATTTCCAGAATTATAAAA
Source organism: Clitarchus hookeri (assembly GCA_002778355.1). NCBI lineage: Eukaryota > Metazoa > Arthropoda > Insecta > Phasmatodea > Phasmatidae > Clitarchus > Clitarchus hookeri. The sequence goes on from NQII01002155.1 coordinate 101,641, forward strand.
CTGAACTATACTTACAGATACTTTCATGAAACATTGTAAATACAACGCTGATATGGAAAAATTTCTGAAACGATTTGTGTTTTATATACGTTGTTAGGTAGCTCCCTGCAGAATTTGGAAATAAATTTTTTTGGGATTTCGTAGTCAGGTTTAAACAAAATCATTCTATATACGAGCTATATAAATATAACAGACTTAATATATAAAATACATAATACAAACAGGCGACGTGGAAGGAAATTTGTCAGAATCGGCAAAAGATTAAAATAAATGTACCTAAACTTGTTTCGAAAAATTTAGAAATTTACTGAACAAAACTGTAGTGCTTTATGTGAATTACTTGTAATACGATTTTTCGTAAAATAAAAAAAAAACACTCTTTTCGTTTCCAAAATATTGTAAAACATTTTAAGGCTGAATTTTGTGGAAATCCCTTGAGTACACTATTATGAAAATTTTAATCATAACAGGCCTTATGGTTTAAACAAATCATAATTAACCTCGTGTATAAAAAAATTGCCGCATCCAGAATGAGACGCAGAAATGGAATGAAAGTTGGCAGAAACAATTAAGGATAATATAAATATCTGATTACAACATTAAGACAAATAATCGTTTATTCGGAGAAAATTTTACAGTAGCATCTTCACTGTAAAAGATTATTTGGTATATTACCATGCCGGGATATAGAAATGATGACAACGTGTCTTTGGTAAAAGGATTTCCCATGCATTTATACTACGATTCCTACAAATGTTCTGAAATCGTGAAATGTGCGTGAAAAGTACGAAACATGTTTGGGATTATTACTAACATACAGTAGTCTGAGGAAATTTTCGGTTACGGAAGGCAGTGTTCGGGCACGTTCGGGTGCAACAAGGAATATGATTGGTTCTTTCGTCGATCGTCGCATGTCTTATGTCCGCTGTGCGAGAAGATGTTAGCCTCGCCATTCTGTCTGGTGTTTGTGCTGTTTTAGAAGATTGAAGAAATAATAGTTTTTCTCATCAAATTCCGGATACCTTATAGGGTAAGTTACTAACAATATATACATTTACTCTTCACGTAATTTTTGCGTCGTAGAAATGTTTGATGAGTGTTTGAATGCATGAACACGTGGCTTCAGTTTTTGTCTGTTTCGGTGTTGCAAATTATGTTAAACTTATTGTGTAAAGGTATTGCCATTCTTTCTATTGGTGTGCAAACTTGTAAAAAAAATATTTCTTTAAAAGATTGCTTTCGTATCTCCTCCACACAACTGAATTCCGGAAACTGAAGAGTGTGCATAAGAAAATTATATAAACTGTGAAANCGTATCTCCTCCACACAACTGAATTCCGGAAACTGAAGAGTGTGCATAAGAAAATTATATAAACTGTGAAATTACTGAAAACGTAATTTTAATACCTGGTAAACAAATGCAACTGTGTAATTATTTTCAATTTATCACTCTATACTTAACCTCATCTTTTTTGAATGTCTGACTTTATTAACCCAAAAATAAATTGGCCTAACCTTAAAATTATGCTAAGATAGTTGGGGANCTTTTTTGAATGTCTGACTTTATTAACCCAAAAATAAATTGGCCTAACCTTAAAATTATGCTAAGATAGTTGGGGATTAATTTCTTGTGTGCAACGTTTCTGGCACGCACAAAAAATGACTTTATTGTAACATAACCATTAAAAATCATAAATAATTTTTAAAAAGTCATAAATTATTATTTAGAAAACTGCATGATAGTATAATAAGATAATTGAGTAATGATAAGTTGTAATTTATTGAAATAGGACCATATTTTGTTGAAAGTAATAAATCATTATTCTCCCACCTTCAGAAAAANATAAGTTGTAATTTATTGAAATAGGACCATATTTTGTTGAAAGTAATAAATCATTATTCTCCCACCTTCAGAAAAATTCCATTCGGGATGCAGCTACTGTAGTCACAATTAATAGTGACAAACAGCATAAGTAAAAACCAAAGAAAAATTTCAAGTTATAACATTAACCTCTGGCTTAGTCCCTTGGCATATGGACACTATTGTTAATTAAGAGGTACTAATCGAAGCAATCGTAATGAAAATGCAAAAAATAAGCTAATGTGTTGAATGTACCAAATAGGTTGTTATTGTACCCGCTGCACACTATATAATTCCTTATAATTTACCAGTAACCTAAAAGTGTCCCTTTAAAAGCAGCGTGTAATACTGGTATAGCTTAAGACTGTCAGTTCTTTCAGTGTAGGCCTATATTTGTAGCAGGTTTAAGAAAAGTACTAATGAATAACAGTAAAATAAATACCTAAACTTCAAGTTATGTTGTAATTATGAAGTTTTAGATATGTTTCTGTGGTAATTTTCGGATCTTCCAAATTCTTAAAGGATGAGATTGTGTGTTCATAGTATGAAATGAAAAATCAACACAGTAGTTTGGGTTATAGAAATCAGCAAAAATCTGAGGTTAACACACAAAAAATATATGGAATTTTCATGGAGAAGCTTGAATTATAATATCCCTTTACAATATCTCTTTACACAACATTCCTTATGAGAATTCCACAAGCAAATCCTGTTAACACACTGAGCTCTGTTTCATGTATGTGTAGTAAATATCGAGATTTCCCGAGATGTACGTGTAGTGAAATTGTTGTTAGTAAGTGTTTCTCCACCACAGCTATCAGCTGTTTTGCAGCCTGTAAATTCAAAAAAGTTTGCGGGTAGTTTTCAGTTAAATTTTAAATATGTTAGGCCTTCTTGTTAAAAACTACATACGTGCGTTGTGTACATACTTTAATATACATATGTAGAGAATATAAATTTGGTAGTCAGACGTGTAAATCTCTTGAAAATGATATATGCGTTTTAAAATATAATTCAACTCATAAATGTTGTTACTATCAATGTATAAAGTTACAAATTTCAAATTTGCTTACTATTTTTTATCAACATGGCAATGTACATCCAGCAACTAATCACATGACGAGTACTTATCAAATTGAAACATGTACTGTTTACATACATGCTATAGCCTACATGTTGGTTACAGGCACTGTAAAAATGTCGTGTTGTACTTGCAAGAAACAGAGAATATCTTTGCGACTATGTTCACAGATATCTATACTATAGTAACCGAATAAGTAAAATAAACATTTTTGTCTGCAAACATCATACATCACACAATGGTCATTGTAATACCCATTGTTACATCTAGATAGTGGCTGCAGTTATTGTATGAACGCAGAGTGTCAGAAAAACTGTTGATAACCCATTACAAGTACACTGTGTGCTGCTTGAGTGAGAAATTATCAATTGAGGTAAAGCACAGTAATATCTTTTTGGTTCCCATATACGTAGCGTTTGTAAATAATTGCAAGATTTCCGATTTAAATTTAATAATGATTTCTCGCATATTATTTTCCACGTTTTGCTATATTTGAAAACATGTACTAGTTGAGTTTTATCTTAAGTGAAGATGTAACTAAAAATTAACACTTGAATCAAGTGTACGGTAATTATTCAGAACAGGGACTTTTCCGAAAAAAAAACTACCTAGAAAATGGTATATATCGACATTACTTATCACACAGAACACGAACTTACTAGGGGCATCACAATATTCGCAGTGCATGCTACCAAATGCGAGAGTGGAGAGGGCTATGAAGATAGAGGAAATTGTTGGGTTAAACACATAATTATGCATAATTTATGTAAACAAATTTGGTTTGGTGCACTAAATGCAGGAAGATCTAACCTGTCTTCATGTAACATTGTTGAATCACAACAGGTGTGTGTGTGTGGGTGTGTGTGTGTGTGCGCACCCACACACACACACACACACACACACACAATTTTTTGTTTATATGGCTAACTCCAAGCTCCGCGAATGCAATAGCACTTAGAGCTTAATACTTACAAAAACANACAATTTTTTGTTTATATGGCTAACTCCAAGCTCCGCGAATGCAATAGCACTTAGAGCTTAATACTTACAAAAACAGCTGGCTGGACTTGAATCACGGTTTTTTGGATTTTCTCCTCTGCTGACGCTGGGACTCTGGCTCGGTGTGTAATGTTTGTGTTTTGCTACGCTTGAACAGTATGTTTCAGTGAGAGGGGTTTACGCTTGAATATCATTTATACAGAATTACAGTAAAAACTACAACATATTGTGAATTTATATTTAATTTTATTAGGTATTCTGCATTTGATACGGCTAGGCGGCAGCAGTACGTAGGACCTTCAATGCAATACTAGTCAGTACAATTCACTACATTTACTTTACACCCAAAAACTAGAGAAAAAATTACGTTACTCACCCATGTAAGCGACAAATTTAGCTCCTTGGTGATTTATTGCCTATAAATTGCGCGTAGGACACTTTAACAGCTATTCAATTNGTAAGCGACAAATTTAGCTCCTTGGTGATTTATTGCCTATAAATTGCGCGTAGGACACTTTAACAGCTATTCAATATGTCGAAACTTCAGAAACACTATATTTCCGCAAAATAATTATATTTTAACATTTCATATCGACATAAATGCAAAGAAACGCTCTATTTTTGAACATTAATTTGATTTAACACGTCAAATGGAGAGAGACGCAATAAAACACGTTTTATAGCACTTTTAAATCACAAGCNGTAAGCGACAAATTTAGCTCCTTGGTGATTTATTGCCTATAAATTGCGCGTAGGACACTTTAACAGCTATTCAATTTGTCGAAACTTCAGAAACACTATATTTCCGCAAAATAATTATATTTTAACATTTCATATCGACATAAATGCAAAGAAACGCTCTATTTTTGCACATTAATTTGATTTAACACGTCAAATGGAGAGAGACGCAATAAAACACGTTTTATAGCACTTTTAAATCACAAGCNACATTAATTTGATTTAACACGTCAAATGGAGAGAGACGCAATAAAACACGTTTTATAGCACTTTTAAATCACAAGCCTTCGCACAGTCAAATTCACACGGTACACTGAAACAGCGCACTCTCCCAGCGTACAACCTTCACGTGAAATATGTAAAAATTAAAATCGATGCGCGTTTGATTCATGTGTCTGTGCATTATTGTTCAACGAATGTATAATGGCAATACATGTTAACTGCTTGTAAATAACACCTGTTAACGTCANGTCTGTGCATTATTGTTCAACGAATGTATAATGGCAATACATGTTAACTGCTTGTAAATAACACCTGTTAACGTCATTTTGTATATTTTTTCTACTACTAATATGCTACGTAGTACAATCCTCTAGTGAATATAGACGAGGTAAGCCTTGAAAAACATAATTAAATGATATTCCGACACTGCTTGACTACCATGGTTTATATACCTGTATAACCTTAGCATATTGTCAAAAACATACCCTGTGAATAACGTTTTGTAAATTAATGTTTCGTTTCCAGAGGTGTTCTTGCATTTAACACAACTCAGCAAAATAATATTCTTTAATAAGAGTGACGTGAATTTTGTTTCTGCTGAAAATCTAGGTCTGCAATTAAACGTAATTTATTGTGACAACAGATTTTATGTAATGTTTGTTGAGTTTGAAAATAACAGTACAAAATATGCTAAATGTATTAACGTTTGTAATACATCTGACTATGACAAACACAAGTGAAGCCAAATTTGCACATCGCTTAGCCTGTTCGCGCACGTTTTATCGAATACACCCCCCAAAGTGTTAGTTACAGTGGTTGGAAAAGCAACTCAAAACTTATTCCAGCTGATTGACGTCTAAAATGGTAACTAACTTCGTAATTTTTCCACAGATGGTACTTCAAGTCAAGATGGCCACCTTTTTGGCGCTTTTGGCAAAATGCGCCAAATTCTGACGTTTGACCTCAGTACAGCAATTTACAGCATAAAGCTAATGAACTAATAATACATATTCAGCAACAGATTAAAAAATGTTAAAATGAAGCTATACCTNGTTTTATCGAATACACCCCCCAAAGTGTTAGTTACAGTGGTTGGAAAAGCAACTCAAAACTTATTCCAGCTGATTGACGTCTAAAATGGTAACTAACTTCGTAATTTTTCCACAGATGGTACTTCAAGTCAAGATGGCCACCTTTTTGGCGCTTTTGGCAAAATGCGCCAAATTCTGACGTTTGACCTCAGTACAGCACTNCAAATTCTGACGTTTGACCTCAGTACAGCAATTTACAGCATAAAGCTAATGAACTAATAATACATATTCAGCAACAGATTAAAAAATGTTAAAATGAAGCTATACCTGTATAAATGTGTACCTGTATTATTGATAGAAATTTACTTATTTTTTACTCTGATATTCGTTTTGCATGTATTACAGTGAGGAGTGACCAGACATTTGTTCATTGGTAGAAATCTATTTCTGCATCTTATGTTGAAGCTAGCACACGGATGCGGTATTGTTGAGTAGAGGAATTTAGTGAAATAAATCTCTCAGCAGCATATGCCTTGGCTATTTCAGATTAATGTAAGCCAGATATTTCCAAGCCATTTTATATCTCATGTACTTTTATAAAATAAAGTGAGTATGGAAATCAAGATTATCAGCTTTTAGGTATCAGATTGGTACAATTTTTACAGCAGAACTTGCATCAGTATATTCATTTTTTTCACTATCGGGCCATTACTGAGTGGCAGTATAAAGTTGTCACATTTTCAAAAGTGTCATTAAGTGTTTGCCTTTTTTTGTATCATTCTTAATTATATCCCCATTTTGTGATCGTACATAATGCTCAGGCTATAAAATTTGTAAATTATGTAGTTAATTTTGCAATTTTCTATGCATCATTTATTTTCTCATAAAGTAAACTTATTTGTATACAATATTTTTTTATGCCAGATTTTAGAATTTCTTAACACCTATCTTCCTTTCACTACAGGTTTACTTATTAAATGTCTTTTTTGTACCAAGATATATTCAATAATCTCTAAAATATTTCTCATTAAAATATGCAAATATTACACGTGCTCATACAATACCTAAGAGAAAACTACATGATTGTTTGTTTTTCATATATTTGTGCTATACAAACATAGTGTGTACTTTGTTTATATATGCAATAATTATATTTAATNTTAAATGTCTTTTTTGTACCAAGATATATTCAATAATCTCTAAAATATTTCTCATTAAAATATGCAAATATTACAAGTGCTCATACAATACCTAAGAGAAAACTACATGGTTGTTTGTTTTTCATATATTTGTGCTATACAAACATAGTGTGTACTTTGTTTATATATGCAATAATTATATTTAATGCTGAGGTTGTAAGATCGTTCAACCTCGACTTTAGGTATCTTCAATACAAATATCTGTTTTCCCTATTTGAGTTTGGAGGGCCTATTGCTACATTTTTGCATCTACATAACCTTTTAACCACTGTATATATCAAACATTATATATCACATCTCACAAAAAACTTCAGCTTGGTGTAACAAAATGGCAACCTAGTTTATTATAATTAAAAGTATTACCGCTAGCGCGCTCCCATGTTCACTACCTTTACTATTTTGTCCTATAAAACTTATTCGTTTGTGGTCGGATTGTTTGTTTCAATTTCTACAATAAATAGTATGTGCCAGTATGTTATTTCTGCTGGCGAGTTTCGTATTAACTGTATAAAAATAAGTGTATCTGAAGCCTTTTGCCATTAAAACAACTTCATACTACATAATAACTGTACGTCATATTAAACAAAGAGTATCACGTTATATAACCTATTTANGTACGTCATATTAAACAAAGAGTATCACGTTATATAACCTATTTAATTTCATTAAACTGTAAAATAACTTTGCATAAACTAGAGATTTAAGCGTAACAATATTAATGAGGTTTGGCTAAATATCATATTATATGAGCACAAAGTAAATCCGTCACCGAACTTTGCTTGAAGAAAGCCAACTTGTGATTTCATAATCTCAAAATAAGTTGTNTTCGTATTAACTGTATAAAAATAAGTGTATCTGAAGCCTTTTGCCATTAAAACAACTTCATACTACATAATAACTATACGTCATATTAAACAAAGAGTATCACGTTATATAACCTATTTAATTTCATTAAACTGTAAAATAACTTTGCATAAACTAGAGATTTAAGCGTAACAATATTAATGAGGTTTGGCTAAATATCATATTATATAAGCACAAAGTAAATCCGTCACCGAACTTTGCTTGAAGAAAGCCAACTTGTGATTTCATAATCTCAAAATAAGTTGTACCAGTCACTATTGTGATTTCATAATTTCAAAATAAGTTGTACCAGTAACTGTTTCTCAATTATTCATAACCAGAGGGCACTATGCGAAAAGTATTTGGGTAGAGCTAACCGATTTAACTTGGTCACGTGGTCTAGACAAGTAAACCAGTTTTAAAAGTAACCCAAACTTTTGAAATGGCAGGAGCTCAAAATGCAAACTTTGAGCATTTGGTGCATTTGTTAAGTGCTGTAATAGGTAAAACAATTTGTGACATTAGTATAAAATGTGGTTTCTGGACTCTTTTTTATTGGTTGAACTAAATTTTGTTCGTCTTGCTCATTCAAACGTTTGAAAACTCATTTCCTCAGCCTTATCAACTTGAGAAATGCCTAAACTGTGTTTTGTTTTGGCTAAAGACAGCAGAGCCAGCTCAGAGTTGATCAACTACTGAGTTAATTATCAGGTTGACTTGGTAAACTTCTCCAACTAAGACCGATTAGTTTTCAAACAAACAGTGTAAAAACTTTAACTCTAACTGGGTTATCCTGGGGGTATATTAACTAACTTTTCGCAGTTAAGGTAAGTAAATTGAACACACTGGATCTCTTACAAATAACATCGTGGATTTGGTATTCACTGTGCACTCTTTTTAAGGAAGTTTTATCAATCGTAAGGCTTGTGTTAGTATATTTGGCAACGTGGCATTATGGCCACCTTGAAGGCGCTGTTGTCTGCTTGAAGTGTGAAATACCTCAAGTGCTTGATTATCAAACAAGAAGAGCATAACAGACTTGCATTGTATTCTCTTACCACAGTGCTCCAAAATGTTATGTATTTTCTGTGGCAAAGTAAAACGTTCGCGCAAGCTTTCAATATATTGTTAATTTACAACTAATTCTACGAAATTGTTCAGTAAATTATTATTTTACAGACTATAGGTCCTGAAAAGTTTTCAGGCACTGAAATATAACAAATAATGTTATTATTTCTGATGCGTATGTTGGAAAGCAAATGTACAATAAAATCAACAAAATCTTTTTAAGTACAATTTTTTCCATAATTAGTTATAAGTAAGTGTAAAATCATGAAATAGTTTACATATGATTGATTTTTTCTGTACTTTTTATTTATCTAACTACCATTTTCTTAATAAACAATTTATTTCATTCGATTATTTTAAGAGTAAACAGGTAATATTTTTAATTAAAGAAAAATATTGCAAATATTATGAAAGTAATTATATTTTTCATTTGCGGGGTCTATCGTTGCTATATGTAAACTATTAATCGTGATAAAATTTTTAATATGACGTGACGTGTACTTATTTGTTACTTACAAATATTAAAAGCAAAGAAAGATATTAAATATTTTAAAATTATATTTAACCACGTTTTGAAAAATTTATTTATCTTTCTGCGAATTTCACGTGAGCCCTAACTCAATTGCAGAAATATCCGCCATTTTTCGAAACNAAAAATTTATTTATCTTTCTGCGAATTTCACGTGAGCCCTAACTCAATTGCAGAAATATCCGCCATTTTTCGAAACATGTAAGGTCAGCAGCGAGCCAAAACTACTTCCCATACCACACCTTAGACTATGGTTCGTAGCGTGCAAGGTAAGGNTAAGGTCAGCAGCGAGCCAAAACTACTTCCCATACCACACCTTAGACTATGGTTCGTAGCGTGCAAGGTAAGGCATTTTAACTGCTTATTGAAACCACCAGAATTATATAAGTCAATAAAATTAGAAACTTGTCTACATGTAGCTTGGATAAACTTTTAGACTTTACAGATCAGTCCAAAACAGTAGTTTATTTTATAACATAAATAGTTGTTTTATTTAGTGGCTAAATGTTTTCTCACCTTTTTCCTTTATATATTTAGTTACTATAATGCCGAAATATGTAATAGCTCAAAGAATAAGGCACTTGGATCAAATATATAATATAAACTACAGTAAGGGTCAGTNTAAGGTCAGCAGCGAGCCAAAACTACTTCCCATACCACACCTTAGACTATGGTTCGTAGCGTGCAAGGTAAGGCAATTGAACTGCTTATTCAAACCACCAGAATTATATTAGTCAATAAAATTAGAAACTTGTCTACATGTAGCTTGGATAAGCTTTTAGACTTTACAGATCAGTCCAAAACAGTAGTTTATTTTATAACATAAATAGTTGTTTTATTTAGTGGCTAAATGTTTTCTCACCTTTTTCCTTTATATATTTAGTTACTATAATGCCGAAATATGTAATAGCTCAAAGAATAAGGCACTTGGATCAAATATATAATATAAACTACAGTAAGGGTCAGTGGTTGGGATTTATCATTTAGTGATTTTTTTTTTCCTTTTAAACAAGATGTATTCTCAAGAGTTACTGAACAAGCTACTATATATTTCTCACTAAATAAAAATATACTTTTTAAATTGTTCTTATTTATGTCATAATTGTCTGTCTATTTACATATATTTAACAGGATTGAGAATATATTTTGCAGTGAAATTGTTTCCATGTGATTTGTGGAAAAATCTGTAGCAAAATTCACTGCAGTTCTGTGCACAGGTTCTGTGGAGAAGTTCGAGTTAAAAATGTATGTTACCAAAATTTACATTTTTTTGGATATGCTGAAGGGTTTTAAAATAATGTATACATACAGTATAGAAGTTGCAGTGAAAGATTTATTCTGTACTTGAAGTAAGACTATATGGGAAGNAAAATAATGTATACATACAGTATAGAAGTTGCAGTGAAAGATTTATTCTGTACTTGAAGTAAGACTATATGGGAAGCATGGTGTTATTTCTTTAATGTAAACACCAAATGATCAACAATGTTCTTCACACTCGAGGCATATGGACACTTTAAAAGTTTGCACTTTTATATCGTTTAATTTTTCCTGTGTCATAATTAATTTCTGTATGTAGTAAATCGATAAATATGCCTAAAATTCAAAATGTGTTATTGGTAGACATGCTGTCCTGTTAATTAGTATGCATAATAGCAAACTGTTTGTTGTCCATGACGTAAAGTAAACAATTACTGAACATTTAATTGAGGGTCACAAGTAAGCCTCTAGGTTACCAATAATACAGGTTGCTCGGGAATTCCCCTTACAAACTCCTTGGACTTGTAGACGGGACTGAGTAGACAATCTTTTGAATAGGAGCCCATGTCCGGAAACGTACCGTTTACGTGCTACAACCATTTTAAATAAGGTGTTTCACGCGTCCACTTCGGCGNGAGCCCATGTCCGGAAACGTACCGTTTACGTGCTACAACCATTTTAAATAAGGTGTTTCACGCGTCCACTTCGGCATACGTATTTTAATTATGTGTTACTCATTACATTACATTTCTGCCAATAAAAATCATTACGTGAAAATGCCACGGGAACACTAAATACACGTATTTATTTATCACAATATCACTTTAGTCTATAGTTAAACGCAACAATCTGTTTCTGTCTTCTGCAAAGGATGTGTAGCATACGGTATTGATCCGTTACAACTGTGGCTCGATGTGGCGACCACCAACGTCGTTGCACACATTGTACCTACAAATCATGTTCCGGTAAACTCGTTCCTTCACACCTGGTGTCCCGTCAATCTGTTGTGCAGCGACCATAACTCATGCCAGTAGATCTTCCTCTGTCTCTACAAGAGTCTCGTACACCATACCCTTCATACGACCCCACAATAAATAGTTCATTGGAGTTAAATCTCGCTATCGTTTGGGCCACGTGGTTAGACCACATTGGCCTATCCATCTTTGCCCAGATGTGCGGTTAAGATGTCTCCGAACGTCACGTGTAAAGTGAGGCGGTGCGCCATCGTCCTGAAACCACATTACTTTATGGACGTCCAATGGCACAGCATCCAAGAACATGGCCAATACTTATTGTAGGAAGATCAAGTCCGCGGCACCCGTTAGCCTGGGTGGAAGAAGGTATGGCCCAATCACATGACTGTCCAGAATACCTGCCCACACATTGATAGTAAATCTGTGCTGAAATCCCTGGATATGCGTGGCATTAGGGTTTTTGTCTGCCCAGACATGGCTGTTTGAGAATTGAGAATACTGTCCCTAGTGAATTTACATACATCTGTGAACAGAATGCGACGTGGGAACATGGGCTCGTTGGTGCAGCGGTGCAGGAACCACGTGCAGAATTCAAAACGTGGTGCAAAATTCGCTGGTCTCAAAGGTGGTAAGCATGCAGTGGTTGCTCATGCAGAACCTCCCAGACGATGCTGGGAGCAACGCCCATTGCACGCATTGTTCGCGCACTCATTGACGGGGTCTGTTCAACGCGATGCAATACAACTTCTTCCAATTAGTTTCTGTCGGAGGTGAAGGTACCTCGTTCTCGGAGCCGTTGCGTAATTGTGGCACAAAGAGTATGCGATGGCATCGTACATTGTGGATAACGCTCTTGATACAGCTGACGAGCTGTTCTTCCATTACCTTCGGTTGCGCCATACACAAGGATCATGTCTGTGTATTCCGCAAACATGTACTCAAACATGTTAATCGGAGACACAAAGGCACATAAATNTACACAAGGATCATGTCTGTGTATTCCGCAAACATGTACTCAAACATGTTAATCGGAGACACAAAGGCACATAAATGGGGCTCAATGCAGAATGCCGAGCAGGGTAGACGTCATGTGCAATTAGGTGATCGCCTGACGTATTGTACTGCCTACCCGGTTGCATATCAACACAGACCCATCCGAGTCATTGCTCTTTCCCTCAGCGTAAGTGGACGAGTGATACACATGATTTGAAATGGTTGCAGCATGGAAACGGTGCGTTTCCGGACATGGGTTCGTATTTAAAACATCGTCTACTCAATCCCCTCTACAAGTCTCAGGAGTTTGTAAGTGGAATTTCAGAGCATCTGTATATAAAAGTACAGAAGCACAAATACTCACATAGTCAACAATCATGCAAAAAGTCGCGACTCATCTACTGTTGGTTATCTTAGTAATTTTCAGGACCATCGCCTCTAAAATCCTAATATTTCAAGTATAAACTGTTTTCGTATCTGTTTGTAGGCTATTGCATTATTAATATGTCTCAAGTTTTACTTAAGATAAAAATTGCACTTGAGATACTGCAAGGAGTTGAACAAATATTAACGTTATAAGCATGAAATGAAAAATATAGCCATTGTTATATGCAGGAAATGAAACAATGAAGCCTTACGGAGAAATGGTGGGACCATGAAATAATAGTGTTATATGCAGGAAAACGTTATATGCGGGAATGTTATAACAGGGTTCTACTGTATAACTGAACAATTAGTAATTTATTTTGGACCTGAATTTTTGCAGATGATACGAAATTACATGAAAACTTGTGAAAAACTGCCAATTCAATGTGAAAATGTTATATTGGGCTGTGGTAATCCGAAAATAATGCAGTTTTTAAATTGGCTATATTTTAATTAATTGACATTTTTGTTGTTAATTCTTTGATTGTCTTTACTGTATGAGCAAATAAAAAATTTATAGTGATTTTTAGTGAGTTTTTGTAATACTTCGTATGGTTAGAATAAAATGTGGAGGAAATAATTTATTTTATCCTCTTAGAGGTAAGGCTGGTTCTCTATTACAGAACATGGCATATTCCCACCCGGTTCCTGCTTCTATAAACAATTTGGTCAGATTCTAATGACCTAGCTGTTAGAGATGTTGAGCCCAACATATCGTTGGTAGGTTATTTTATTCCCCTGTAAACTTACCTTTGGTGAGAGCAGAAATTGTTAAGAGTTAAATTCTTTAACTCACAGTAAAGAAATTCACTTACACAAATGATGTGTGTTCAAGTTAGCCTTCAATACTGACACGTTAAACATGTATCACCAACAAGTCCTTGAATGCTGCAGCTTCACCCAGATTGTGCAGTTTGATATTTTGATACACTTTGCTACCAGCTTACTTTTCCTCTTCACCAGTGATCTGAGTCGCTGCCTTTGCAAGCCGAAGCTGTGTACAATATTAAAAATTCAAAACCACATGTTTATTTTTACTCTGCAATATTAAAAACATACACAAGTTATTTTTCGAATAATGTTATCTCATATTTGTTTGTTACAAGTCTTGACTCTTGTGTCTAATTATTACTATAGTATATTTACGGTTACTTCCAGCTTTCCTGAAGCCCTGCTTAAGTTCTACTTTCTAGCTATTGCTCCGCCTCATGCAAACAAAGATTCGCCAAGTATAGAAAACTACACCAAAATGACAACGCACCACATTCGTGCACACTCAGTGTAATGATATTTTGCATAAGAACTATTCCTTACCAGGCATTACCAACACACACATTTTCTCAGTTTTTTAAATTAATTATTAATGAAATATTATAATTAATAGACAAAATACACAGAAAATTTTTAAATAACCAAAAATACGTACTTTTATGTAATTTTATGTTAACACAAGTATAAAACGCTTGTGATTTGTAATATAATAATTGAAAAACCAGGCCCGTCATACATGAGGGTGATTTTTCAAAGGTTCAATTCAAAAAGTGNAGGGTGATTTTTCAAAGGTTCAATTCAAAAAGTGTGAAGCAACTGCGAATAGTCTGTAAGTGTTGTGTTGTGAGAGTAATGTCTTAATTTGATGTGTTTTTGTGGTCTTTCAGTGAATGCTATTTATAATTAGGGTTGCTAGATGTGCAGATTTACCGAGAACAATTCAAATTTTGCTCATTTTGTTCAGCGCACTGGTCTTGTCTGTAACAGTTCAATGTTCCAATTTTTAATTTCAACTGCACAACCTAGCAAAAGTTAATTTGATTACAAAATCGTTATAGAAGCATCCTTTGAAGAAGAAATGTTTATTCTTTTCAAACAATTTCATGGAATTTAAATAATTTGATTGTCACAGTCCCAATACATACCATAAAATGTATTATCTTGCAAAAAAATGTAATATCATTAGCAACTATTTTCGTATTTAAAATATTTACAATTTGGTTCTGTTTAGCACATATATGAGACAATTAATTTAGGTTGTGCCATAAAAGCAACTTTACCAATATATGAACCTACTTTCCTTTCTGACTATCTGGCAACCCTATTNATTTAGGTTGTGCCATAAAAGCAACTTTACCAATATATGAACCTACTTTCCTTTCTGACTATCTGGCAACCCTATTTAAGTTGTAGTAAGAATAATACGTACACATTTTATACTCATTTTAAATATGTTTTGTTTGAGACAATTTCTGGACATAAATTCATGACACGGGTAGGAATACAAAGCAGCAACAGTGAATTTGATTTTGCATCAGAAAACTGCAAAGCAGTGTGACGAAAGTAAACAAAATGTATTTTCAAGTGTTTACAAAAATAATTACTATTTTACTAGCTGCTTTTGCCAGTTACACGGGATACTATGTAAACTAATTCTAATTCCTTTTGATTGTTGTGAATAGTTATTTTTATCAAATGATAAAAATACTAGTGTTATTGCAACTTTTGGAAACAAACATGGTTTATCAAATGCATTTGTGGTGTTTGCTTCTGTTTTTTATTTGTATGTGCATTTCCTATTATTTTTTATGAGATTTGCAGAGAGAGTACACTTTTTATGGGAATATTNGTTTTTTATTTGTATGTGCATTTCCTATTATTTTTTATGAGATTTGCAGAGAGAGTACACTTTTTATGGGAATATAACATAGATTTGGTTATACTTAATGTGGCATTTGTCATACCCAGGGAAAGTAGGAAAGTGTTACGCAAACAAGTCTGAGTAAAAGATATTCTAATATTACCAACCTAGACAAAAATGTTTTTCATGAAGTCNAAGTGTTACGCAAACAAGTCTGAGTAAAAGATATTCTAATATTACCAACCTAGACAAAAATGTTTTTCATGAAGTCATGTATTTGTGTAAATAGGGAAATTTCCAATGCGTTTGTACATCTTTATTGATAAAGATGTGGCACATTATGTCCTTTCACAGTTCGCAAGTTCAATTTNTTTCCAATGCGTTTGTACATCTTTATTGATAAAGATGTGGCACATTATGTCCTTTCACAGTTCGCAAGTTCAATTCATCATGTAAAATGCATTTATTGATTTATATGAAATTAAGTGAAACTGCTGCTGTAGAGTTAAAAAAAAAACATAAATTACAAATACACCCAAGTTGTATGCTTTATTTCTGCTTTCAAAGTATTTTGCTGGATTTGCTTTATTTATTTTGTTATAATCTGTATTGTGGATTCATTTCTTTTATAATATCATTAATGAAAGATTACAGTTTACATTGNATTTATTTTGTTATAATCTGTATTGTGGATTCATTTCTTTTATAATATCATTAATGAAAGATTACAGTTTACATTGTGTATTAACTAAATCAAATCAACAATTTTCAGTCAAAAGTGCTTAATTTATTTCTCTAATTTCTTTGGAATAGGCTTCCTAAATTTAAAATAAAGTTCCTACATGATCAAAACTGTGCAATGAACAGTCTGCTGAACTGATAATGAGCTATTCCTATATTTTGGTCTTGTAAATTTGCCATCCATATATTGACATTTCCTGAAATCTCACTATTCCGTACATATATAATTTTTAGGAAACTTTCAACACATACGTAGAATAAATAACCTCTGAAGCAGTATGGTGTAGTTCCTCTATATCTAGCATTCATTCAATTCTGAGATTTTGAAGACANAATAAATAACCTCTGAAGCAGTATGGTGTAGTTCCTCTATATCTAGCATTCATTCAATTCTGAGATTTTGAAGACTAACTAGACGAGGGGGTCTTTTTCATTCCTGTACACATTTCTAGTAAAGATATCATATTTGATTGGCACATAATAAATGTTAGTGTGAAGTCATTTTTAGAGGATTAACACAATTCAGAACTTAACAATTAAGACAGATAACTTGAAAATTGTTTCTATTCCTTGGTTCATTCATAAATATACATTTGAAATTAAACATGTGCAGTAGAGTGTGGCATGTCACGGTACATACATTGGCCTGACTCAAGGCGATAGAACAATTTAAAAGTACCAATTCTTAGTAGCTTCAGGTAGAAGGAGATGGGCATCCAATGAAGCATTGCGCCTGACTGTACAACATTCACAACTAGTTAGTAGGCACACTACCAAACTTATCAGAAAGGTACCATTTGTGTTGTGTATGAAAGAAGAATGCATATATTTTGTATAATTGTAAAATGTATTGCAATCATTTACTTATTTGCTTTAAAATCACTTAATAAGACTCTATTTGTAATCAAAATTTAAGCGTGTGTTCATTCTATAAGCTTGAGAAAGAACTTTTTTTTTTAAATATACGAAGCAGGAGTGCCATAATTACGGTAATTGTATTTTGTTATAAAATTGAGTTATAATGTTTAAAATATTTTATAATTGATTTCTTGCACATCCATTTCAGCCACAAGAGTTTTATAAGCGAATTTGAATGTGCTTTATAAAGCATCCAAAATGTAAATATGCTTACATTTTTATTAAAAGTTATCTTTAATTGTTATAACATTTCTAAAACATTCAAATAATTAGATTCTAGTATAATATTTTTCATTGATACAAAATATATGTCTTCTTATAATATGCAACATCACATTTTTCTGACATTTTGGTAGTGTGTGTACTACTTATTGGTGAGCTCTGCATGTTGCACAGTCAGTTGCCAGGAAGCCACTCGCCTTCTGCCTGAAGTATTTATTTGTGCAAACTGACTTATTCTTGTTTGATAAAGATACTACAGCTACCATTATGATAAGTGATCATTCCTATACATATGCATGGTAAATGTACCATCATTGCATACTACACTTGCCAATATGGTGTGTGATCATTCTTATACATATATCTGGTAAAGATACCATACCTGTGTTCCACAGCTTTCAATATGGTAGGTGATGATTCCTATACATATGTCTGGTAAAGGTTCTATACGCGTGTACTACAGCTGCCAATTGTGTACGTTATCATTCCCATACATGTGTCTAGAAACAGTACCATACTTGTATAGTACATCAGCTAATATGGTTTGGAATTGTTCTAATACAAGTGTCTAGTAAATACAATTAAGTTGTATGGTACGATTTCAAAACATTTGGAAATGTTACCATATATACGTATTGTATTTTTTACATATATGCATAGAAACATTTCCATACATGTATTGGAATGTTCCAAGACTTATGCATTTTAAATGACTTTGAAATGAGTGCTACTACCATTGTCCAACTCTTCCAACATTTCTACCAGCAGTTTAGCGAGTATACAAGAAACTCGCCAAGTTCTACCACAGCCCCCTCAACTACTCAGGAACTGTGCTTTCACAGTAATATCTAAAAACAGGGTGAGAGCAAGAAGAGAAGTTTCGGGCGACATGCAAGTCACAGGATAAAACCAGAGATAGAAACTTTGAAATTGTAACTTAGTTTGTCGTTTCATGCGGAGGGACTAATAAATTATAATTCAGTGCCTCATAATTGGGGTTCACGTGTGAAAAAACTGAAACAGTGTTTAGTCTTTACTGGAAATGGAGACTGAATATCACTCGGGAAAAAAAAATCCATCTCCAGTGTTGTTGGTTGATATATAATTAATATATAAACCAGGGGTCGGCCCGCGGAATCCGCGGGTTCACTATCCTTGGGTGAGACAGGTAAACGGGTGCAATTTGAAACCCACCCTTTTTTTTTTGACAGAGTGTAATTGTATGAATGATTTTCTAAGTTGCCCGCATAACCCGCGTTCTTACACAAGAGCATGTACATGTGTGCAATTTGAAACCCAGGACATAAATACGGCCTGCGATAAGCTTGGTAAGTGTAGAGTTCATTGCGGAATGAGTTCCGAAATGATCGTACCAAATACCGATATGTGTGGTGCAGATCTAATATGTATGTCCCAACCATGTTCATTTCAAGCTTAAATGTAAAATAGACGGTGCAGAGTCTATTACAGTACGAATTTTAAAATTATCGNAATAAATAACCTCTGAAGCAGTATGGTGTAGTTCCTCTATATCTAGCATTCATTCAATTCTGAGATTTTGAAGACAAACTAGGCGAGGGGGTCTTTTTCATTCCTGTGCACATTTCTAGTAAAGATATCATATTTGATTGGCACATAATAAATGTTAGTGTGAAGTCATTTTTAGAGGATTAACACAATTCAGAACTTAACAATTAAGACAGATAACTTGAAAATTCTTTCTATTCCTTGGTTCATTCATAAATATACATTTGAAATTAAACATGTGCAGTAGAGTGTGGCATGTCACGGTACATACATTGGCCTGACTCAAGGCGATAGAACAATTTAAAAGTACCAATTCTTAGTAGCTTCAGGTAGAAGGAGATGGGCATCCAATGAAGAATTGCGCCTGACTGTACAACATTCACAACTAGTTAGTAGGCACACTACCAAACTTATCAGAAAGGTACCATTTGTGTTGTGTATGAAAGAAGAATGCATATATTTTGTATAATTGTAAAATGTATTGCAATCATTTACTTATTTGCTTTAAAATGACTTAATAAGACTCTATTTGTAATCAAAATTTAAGCGTGTGTTTATTCTATAAGCTTGAGAAAGAACTTTTTTTTTTTAATATACGAAGCAGGAGTGCCATAATTACTGTAATTGTATTTTGTAATAAAATTGAGTTATAATGTTTAAAATATTTTATAATTGATTTCTTGCACATCCATTTCAGCCACAAGAGTTTTATAAGCGAATTTGAATGTGCTTTATAAAGCATCCAAAATGTAAATATGCTTACATTTTTATTAAATAGTCAGTAAATATTGTTACAGGCCGTTCACGGTAATTTGAGCAATTTGGAAAGTCCGTGTTTGAGATCTGTTTGCATGCACATTGTGCATTCTTCCGCAAAGTTATCGTTAATTGTTATAACATTTTTTAAAACATTCAAATAATTAGATTCTAGTATAATATTTTTCATTGATACAAAATATATGTCTTCTTATAATATGCAACATCACATTTTTCTGACATTTTGGTAGTGTGTGTACTACTTATTGGTGAGCTCTGCATGTTGCACAGTCAGTTGCCAGGAAGCCACTCGCCTTCTGCCTGAAGTATTTATTTGTGCAAACTGACTTATTCTTGTTTGATAAAGATACTACAGCTACCATTATGATAAGTGATCATTCCTATACATATGCATGGTAAATGTACCATCATTGCATACTACACTTGCCAAT
This sequence comes from Clitarchus hookeri, assembly GCA_002778355.1. NCBI lineage: Eukaryota > Metazoa > Arthropoda > Insecta > Phasmatodea > Phasmatidae > Clitarchus > Clitarchus hookeri. The sequence continues at coordinate 122,113 of NQII01002155.1, forward strand.
ATGGTGTGTGATCATTCTTATACATATATCTGGTAAAGATACCATACCTGTGTTCCACAGCTTTCAATATGGTAGGTGATGATTCCTATACATATGTCTGGTAAAGGTTCTATACGCGTGTACTACAGCTGCCAATTTTGTACGTTATCATTCCCATACATGTGTCTAGAAACAGTACCATACTTGTATAGTACATCTGCTAATATGGGTTGGAATTGTTCTAATACAAGTGTCTAGTAAATACAATTAAGTTGTATGGTACGATTTCAAAACATTTGGAAATGTTACCATATATACGTATTGTATTTTTTACATATATGCATAGAAACATCTCCATACATGTATTGGAATGTTCCAAGACTTATGCATTTTAAATGACTTTGAAATGAGTGCTACTACCATTGTCCANTCCATACATGTATTGGAATGTTCCAAGACTTATGCATTTTAAATGACTTTGAAATGAGTGCTACTACCATTGTCCAACTCTTCCAACATTTCTACCAGCAGTTTAGCGAGTATACAAGAAACTCGCCAAGTTCTACCACAGCCCCCTCAACTACTCAGGAACTGTGCTTTCACAGTAATATCTAAAAACAGGGTGAGAGCAAGAAGAGAAGTTTCGGGCGACATGCAAGTCACAGGATAAAACCAGAGATAGAAACTTTGAAATTGTAACTTAGTTTGTCGTTTCATGCGGAGGGACTAATAAATTATAATTCAGTGCCTCATAATTGGGGTTCACGTGTGAAAAAACTGAAACAGTGTTTAGTCTTTACTGGAAATGGAGACTGAATATCACTCGGGANAATTGGGGTTCACGTGTGAAAAAACTGAAACAGTGTTTAGTCTTTACTGGAAATGGAGACTGAATATCACTCGGGAAAAAAAAATCCATCTCCAGTGTTGTTGGTTGATATATAATTAATATATAAACCAGGGGTCGGCCCGCGGAATCCGCGGGTTCACTATCCTTGGGTGAGACAGGTAAACGGGTGCAATTTGAAACCCACCCTTTTTTTTTTGACAGAGTGTAATTGTATTAATGATTTTCTAAGTTGCCCGCATAACCCGCGTTCTTACACAAGAACATGTACATGTGTGTAATTTGAAACCCAGGTCATAAATACGGCCTGCGATAAGCTTGGTAAGTGTAGAGTTCATTGCGGAATGAGTTCCGAAATTATCGTACCAAATACCGATATGTGTGGTGCAGATCTAATATGTATGTCTCAACCATGTTCATTTCAAGCTTAAATGTAAAATAGACGGTGCAGAGTCTATTACAGTACGAATTTTAAAATTATCGTACAAAATACCGAAGTTATGGTACATTGTATCATNGTACAAAATACCGAAGTTGTGGTACATTGTATCATAATTATGGCACCCAAAATATGGACAAGGTGGATTTGTACCATAGTTATGGTAGATATTATGGTACGTCATTATGTTACCGACAATTATTCGAAAGGGCCTAACTAACTGTGAACCGGGGGAGTGTCCAAAGAGACAGCCTTTCCTCAAATCCTGGCGAAATTGACCGAAAACGGCGGCTTCCAGAGACGAAAATTTTTGAAAACCGACCCCTCAGGTCTCNAAACTTCCGTTCTTAATTAATGAGTATGTCGCATGACCTTCCGAATACCAACCAGCCATACTACCGCTTGACCAATACGATTGCTTATTTTTTTGTTAATATCTTAACTCCTTGTTGACAGCAGTAGTCATTAGACACGGAAGCGGAAACTTTGAGTGATATTGCGTCCTCTGAATTCAAGTGAGTTGTATGGATTTTGCCGTAACATTATAAGTACATCCGAATTTCTTTGAGTAAACGGATGAAGAAATTTTATTTCACCAGTTATTTTCTTGGGGATTTCTGCAATTTGAATTTTCATCAGCGGTACTCAAAGTTTAATATACTCACATGAACAGGATAGATAGTATATAAATCTACGTGAGAAAGAACATTTGACTGGGACACTTTCAACTCAGCATTATATTAGCTTACACCCGGCCATTAATGAACTGTTTACAGTAATAGAAAGCGTCTCCGTTTTGTGTGACTAATATGCGAGTTAAAATGGCGGATGTAAATGGGAATAAAAGACCAGTAGAACCGCCGATTATGTAGTCGTAAATATAGGCGACTCGCTCATAGCTTTTCATAATGGCGAGAAGTTTGAAAACAATGAAAAAACGAAATCAAGATCTCTGGACCGAACCTGGGGTCCTCCAAAATGCGAGCATTTTGCCACACCGCACGGGATTTTTTTTTTAGGTTTTTGGTAACTACGATGTTAGCGTAAACTGCTATGCGCTCTGTAATGAATCAACTCTTTAACGTTATGTACACAACAACACTATTAACGAAATTGAACTACACCAGACCAATTACCGATATAACCCATTCCCGTTTACTTCACACTTTGCTGAAGCCCTGCTAAAGGTNGAAATTGAACTACACCAGACAAATTACCGATATAACCCATTCCCGTTTACTTCACACTTTGCTGAAGCCCTGCTAAAGGTCTACTTCCAGGAAATTCCTCCGCCTCGTGCAAACCAAGCTTAACTAAGTCTGGAAATTACACCGAAGGACAACGCGCCGCACTCGTGAGCACTCAGTTGTAATACTATTTTGCATGAGAACTATTTCTCACTTGGCGTTACCAACACGCGTGTTTTCTCACTGTTTTAAATAATATTCATTGTATATGAATATTATGATCTATAGATAAAATATTAATAACATATAAATTTAACAAAAAAAAAGTTATACTTGAATGATAACAAGTATAAAACGCTTGTGATAAATTGAATATTTATAAAATAACTAAACACGACTTACATGGAGTGATTTTTCAAAAGTTTGATGTAAAAAGTGCGAAGAAACCGTGCATAGAATATAGTATTTTATCAGGTCAGTTTGCAGCAAAATTGCCTTCAGTATATAAGTGTAAAATTTTACTCTGAATTTTACAATGTATGTTTTCAATGATACGCCGAATATAAAATGTTTGAGCTAACTATCAGAACCGTCATTCAATGTGACAATCCGTGATCTGGTACTTCTATGATTTAAGATAATCCACGGCAGTAAAAAATGGTTATAATAACAGNCAATGTGACAATCCGTGATCTGGTACTTCTATGATTTAAGATAATCCACGGCAGTAAAAAATGGTTATAATAACAGTAACGTCTTGTACTAGTAACTGTGCTACAAATCTCTATCACACCAGAAGTTCTTATTTTTATACGCAAGAAATTTCAATGAAAATAATGTATGAACTACAAACAACGCTATGCGTTACAAGCATTCTTTCAGAATTATTTCAAATGTTTTATTTTCTTTTTTGAAAGTTAAAAATTAAATATAGCCAAAGAGTTGTAAAATTATCCTGTGTGTTATGTAGCAATATCATTTTGTGCAAAAACATTTATGGTTTAAAAACCGTACAAGTTAATTTCATCGTCACTGAAAGTACCGAAATGTAAATAATTGTGCATTTTGACTGTCTTCATTTAATAAAAAAATGCTGACAGCTTTGTAAATAAATTTTACAAGTGAACTCAAGTTGACTACTAAAATTTTAATAGNTTTAATAAAAAAATGCTGACAGCTTTGTAAATAAATTTTACAAGTGAACTCAAGTTGACTACTAAAATTTTAATAGTACTTTTAGTAGTATTTAGATTATTTCTTAGGGCAGTTCTAATGTGGGGCCTTCCTTGGAGCTTTTTTTTATAGCAGGTTTTTACAAGAATAAGTTTCTATTTTATAAAATTTATTGCACATTTTAATTTAAATATATTTTGGCCGCATTGATTCAAAGCCCTAGACAAATGAGTAATAAAACGAAAATATCAGATTCTTTATTTATTCGATTTCAAATTATNTTTTATAAAAAAATGCTGACAGCTTTGTAAATAAATTTTACAAGTGAACTCAAGTTGACTACTAAAATTTTAATAATACTTTTAGTAGTATTTAGATTATTTCTCAGGGCAGTTCTAATGTGGGGCCTTCCTTGGAACTTTTTTTTATAGCAGGTTTTTACAAGAATAAGTTTCTATTTTATAAAATTTATTGCACATTTTAATTTAAATATATTTTGGCCACNAGAATAAGTTTCTATTTTATAAAATTTATTGCACATTTTAATTTAAATATATTTTGGCCACATTGATTCAAAGCCCTAGACAAATGAGTAATAAAACGAAAATATCAGATTCTTTATTTATTCGATTTCAAATTATGCATATCCATTCTCAAGGTTTTTCCTGTGTACTGTTTTATTTTTATCTTTCTATAAGTGTATTGGCACGCACCCAAAATAAACCTAACAAGATGTTTATTTTTCACGTACTATCATACAAATTAAATTTTCCGTGCATTTTTTATTTAATAAAAAGTAGATATTCCTTAATAAATGTGTATTGATAACACTACTGGAGATTTTGTATATAGATGTAGTTTTCTTGCGAAATCTATATAGCTTGTTCTTAATCAGTAGCTTATGTGCTGTTGCGTGAAATTGTTGTACGAGGCATAGACATTGACAATGTCCAGCTTGAAATCAGTTACACCTCATCGAGATTGGATATTGTTATACTTAGTTTCAGGCATAGGATATCAGAATTAGTTAGCGAGACAACAGTCACTGGTTTGACGACCATGGGGGTATTAAATGCATTCTCGCGTGAACATTACTGCTTTATTAAGAAAGACCATACAGAGTTTAATTACGTTTTTTTTTTCTGGGAATCGCGTTAGGGCTCTGCCTGCGCGGGTAACACAGGAACTAGCGTATTTCTGATAACCGTATTTGTCGTGTCGTCAGAGCACAGGGCTGCGTTTTTCTGCGACTTTTTTTAAGATGTTGACACGTGAAACTTGCATTAGGAAGTTGCGGTGAGGTCAGAAACCTTACTCCGGAGTTCAGGTGACATCTTGTTGAAAAAAAGAGTGTTCTTACATTAGTCACATTACGTCTGTAAAGTAGTCAGCCATTCTTGCTTCAGAACTCGTTGCCAGCGTGTAGCTTACTTTGTTGTTAAAAGTTAATCAAGGTTTTTGTTTTCATCGATTTTATTTCTTGTGTCTCTGTTTGTATACCTGTAGTCCATATGCATATAGGCTATTCACGGTATAGTGAGCACTTTTGACAGCCATCTCATTCCGAAAAACAGTCAATAAATAACATTTATTATAGCCTTCGTTGTAAACTGCCAAGTGTGGTGGAATGTACACGCTGTGTTTATTACTTACAAGGCAATGTTTATTTTAATATCAATTAATTGGTTGAAGGATAAAAAATGGCTGAAAGGTAAAGTGACTAGTGCCTCAAAAGTGCTAACTTTAGGGTGAAAACTCTCTCTCTCTCTCTCTCTCTCTCTNTATATATATATATATATATATATATATATATATATATAAACACACACACACGCAAAATTGCACATTTATAGTGACTTTGGAAGTACAAATCCTAATACTGATAGTTAAGAAAGGGCGCTACGGTACATACTGTAAAACATTCGGCCAAATTATACGTAATTATTGTATTTATTGTGAGAACTCGTGTTTATCAAAATATAAAATTCTTCTTAATCAAGAAAAATTTAAGTGACATTATTGCCATTGAGCTTGGTATTGATTGACTTTCTTCTTTTAAGAAATACTGTTTTTATGAGAATGTTTAATAATTTTATAAAATTTCCAAATGTACACACAGTAAATACATAGTAATAAATATTTTAACTAGTTGTTTGTAGCATACAAGATATTCGTAGCTACAGGATTATTTTACTCATATTTCTAGTAAACAGTGTAATGTTAACCGGCGGATAAAATTCTAAGTTTCTTTTGTTTTGTCATATGTTCTTTATTTCTACATTACTATCAGCATTTCTGTTTTCCGTGACATTTTGTTTTTAATTTGCAGACAAAAATTTTAATTAACGTTATTAACATAATGGGTAAATTCATATATATAAATTGTTTTCGATAAAATGAGATCGTGAGAAGTGTTTTATTTAAGGACAGTAGTTTTGTGACATTGAAATTTCTTCGCAGAAATTGTCACAGTTGTAAATTCTAATAATTGAGTATTAAGTGTTAAGTTTAGTAATAATGTTACAGCGTCTCACATCATACGCGCTAGAAATCATCATATCAAACTTTTGTTTAGAAAGACAACATAGATGCACTTAGACTCCTTTACCGTATGAGAGTTCGGCATAATGTTATCACAGTTCTTTCTTCTCCTTACGAATTGGGTCGTCGCTAGGGAAGTATTCCTTTGTGCGCACGGGAGACGCGAACTGATAACGAGCAGCAGCGTAACGGGAAGTTTTCACCTCGGCACAAGGAAGTTTGGCGTGGCCCAGATGGAATGTGAGCTGCGTTAGTTGGCAACGCCGCCTGTGCGCCGCTGTGCCCGTCACCTCGCCCGGTGTGGGAGGAGCTAATGACGTGTTCCGGAGTCATGGTTCGCTGCGTTGTTCCCATGGCCTCCCTCTTGTCTCCCTCGGTGCAGTGTTGAGCTGTGTGACGTGGCCCCGTGCCAGCCCGGCTCGCACGAGGCGGCGAAGCCTTGCACTGTCTTCATCTACTCTATAGTCCATTCTCTTGTTACTTCTAACTTTTCAGAAGCACTGCTCAGGTTCTACTTCTTGGATATTCCTCCTCCCCCCAGCAAACAGAGCATAACTAAATATAGAATATTACACCAGGCGGAAAACGCATCGCATTCGTGCGCACACTGTGTAATAATATTTTACATAAGAACTTTTTCTTACTAGACATTACCAGTACACCTATTTTGTCACTGTTTTTGTTCATATTAATTATAAATGAAATATNAACTTTTTCTTACTAGACATTACCAGTACACCTATTTTGTCACTGTTTTTGTTCATATTAATTATAAATGAAATATTACTTATAATTTATCTATCAATAATAAAGTTTAATTTAACAAAAAATAAGGTACTTTTATGTTAACACAAGCATAAAAACGCTTTGTTATATGGTATAGCTAGGAAACAATCAAATGTTATACGTGCGGTATTTTTTAAAAGTTTTGATTAAAAATTGCGTCAATAAACCGTGAATATACTTAAACTTAGCGTCCACCTGACAAAAAAGTACACTTTAAATTTTTATGTGACCTTACCCATGCCTCATATTTATTGTTTAAAAACAGTAATTATATTGATTCTTCTTATGCATACAGGCAAGTAAAGAATTTAACAAAGGACTTCAGGAAAAAGCAGAACTGGTGTTTTTCTTACGAGGCTTTCTATCTTTATTCATCGCAAAAGCTGATGCCGCCTTATAAGTGCCTTTCAAATTCCTCACCTTATTAGCTTATGGATAGCTGATTGATTGGCTTCAGGATATTGCAGTTTTCTCGTTGTGCCTTCTGTTTCAGAAATTGTATAACAATTTTTGGGGTGACAGAGCACAGATTATGCTTTTTCAAACTTTCTGAATTTGTTGTAGCGTCTCTGTGTTCGTTACTTTCTAACAGGCAACAGCTAAGGAAGAAAAAAAATATGCAAACGGCTACAGAGATGATAACACAAAGAAAAACCATACGTACCATATGTATAACGTGACCATACGTCCCGTTTTTCAGCACTCTGTCCCGTTGTCCTCGATGAAAGCTTTGGGACACCCAAATGTCCCGTTTTTATCAAGCGAGCAAAGACATTGATTTACTGATCATAAAAATAATTTAAAGATTGTAAATTTACCATACAAATTGAAACGTCTGAATGCTGCTTTATCCGCGGTTGTCAAATTTCTTCTTGCTAGTATTTTTCTAGACGCGCGGACGGGAGGTGTGGTTCCCTCCCCCCTGCTCCACAAGCGCGCCTCTCCGACGCACGCATTATTCGTCGATTGTTCTCCACCGGAAGTGCATGACAGTGTCTACTTATACCTACTTACGAGCTCGATTTTCTGAACGTGGATTTGTGAATCGCGATGCCTAAACGCAAATGTACGTTTAATGTTAACTTACAAACGAAATAGAAAAATGCCGTACTGAATTTGTTCATCACAAAAATTAATATTAAAGAAACCTGCCAGGAATTTTACTCCTACTTAAAATCATCGCCTAATCTAATAAAGCAAATTTGAAATTTAGAAAAATATAAAAATAATACATAAGTAATATACGTATTAATCCTGATAACATGTTTTTTTTCTCAATCTTCGTACTCACAGATGACAACGGACTAGTGTCCCATTTTGAGAGAAAAAAAAATGGTCACGTTACACATGCATAATGAATCACTTAAAACGTGCACCGCAAATATTTTAGATATGAAAGGTGCTATTGATGAGCTGGTTTCAAAGAATTGAACTTTCGACAAGAGCTCATAATTGTATCCCAAACACAGATTTTAATGCCTGTTAGGTTGTGTAATTCTTGGACACATTTATATTTTTTCAAATGAAACAATGCCTGTTAACATCTATAAAATATAACTAGATGATATTAGAACGTCAAAAGCGTTTTTGCAGCATTGTAGTGCGAGTACCTTACGTGCTATTTTAATATAAGAATGGTAGATAAGAATGGTAGTATACAAGCAGATTTTTCAGTTATATGTAATATGGATTTAGTTTTATGACATCATTGCCTATTGTTGCTAGTACACAAGGCTTGATTTAAATCAGTTGAATGGTTTAACAGATACGACATATTACACTAAAATATAATGAGGCAGCCGTTTTGAAAATATGAGCCTAATAATTATTTAAGTGTATAAATTATTCTCCAGAGAACCAAAATTGGATGGAACCATTTGACATACGCCTGCGCTACTGAGAAACGTAGTTCCATTTTCCTTTTACTGCAAATTGATTACCAAATAATTACAAGAAACTACAAGTATATATACTTCACGTACGAATCGAAATCCGTTACTTGTGATATTTACATAAAAGGCATGCTGATATTGTGGTCAGAATTCCCAGCACACCATGTCAATTTAAATGACGTCAACATATATTGAAATACGCATTTCATATGGATACTGTATATTTAACATGTCCCTTAGTATACATACATATATAAAGTATCTACAATGTCCACATGTTTACATAAATTGTTTTTGTATACATTTTGAAAGTTTATATTTACTATGTAAGATGTATGTGTATTCTATGTCAAAATTTTATTTATATCTGAGCGGGCTATAAAGACATAACTCACATGTATAATAGATAAAGCATATTTACTGGGTAGTACGTTTCCAGTAAAGTTCGCAACGATGTGAATAAAAGTAGTTCAAAGATTTATCGCTTCATTAAAATAATAATATTGTAATTTTTCAACCCTCAACTTATTTTATTTCATTTATGCTTGTTTCGTACACGTACAAGTAAGAATTTTTATGAGTATCATATTTACAGACTTCGCAATATCACAATTTAAAATGATTCATGCATGAATATAGTGTTCGGGTCTAAGGCAAGAATAATATTGCATGTGGTAGAAGGATATAACATGAACTGGATGTAGATCTTGAGGACTTTGAGAATTATATAATGAAAAGTAACTTAGCACAAACTTCTGAGATGAAATTATTTTTGCATAAAGGCCGACAAAAATGCGTGAGTGCGTTTTGTAAATTCCAGATGCTGTCCCCACATTTGTGACTTACTAGACCATTTTAAATGTAATCTTATATAAACAACATGGAATATAAAATGTTCTTGACCTACGATTCTGTAACTGTGGTAACTTATTTGTTTTTTTTTATTTGACTTTTGAATTATTTACCTACAACCCTTTGAACTTTAATCAATTTATTAAGATACCATCCTATGTCTCTAATAACCATTAATTGTTTAATAAAACGTGTGCACCAATTTTGATAACATATGTCAGACATTCCCATCACTCAAAGGCGTAACATCCAAAGTTTTCTGCATCTGTATATTAATATTAGTTACTTTATTTTTTTTTACCTTAATTTAAAACTTTTGAATATATCGAGAACAAATCGAGATACGACAAATAACCATTCGCTCGAAACAGTCGGTTCTGTGTTGAATCGCGCCATCGAAATAATACTCCTGTAAATCTCGTTTGAAGTATACCTCTAATTGTTCGGCAAGGAGTTTTCAAACAAATGAGTTTCTGTTAAATAATCTACTGATATTTAATTTCACTAGTATAAGTTATAGTACTTCGTTTACTCAATATTTAGCATCGCTAATTTATTGAAGGTGTCATTGGAAGGAACTTATACGATCAAAATTTGCTCAGCGAAATCTGTTCTGTAATAAGTTAAGTTTTTCAGTGGATGTTTCCACCCATTTCTTATGCAGAGATTTATTGAATCATAGCTGAGAAGCCGATTCTCTGAATGTGTTGGGAGCAAAACGCAATAAAAACAATCTTTGCTCATTTGCAAAATAAAATTGATCACCATGAACAAATCGCGTGATTTCAACGAAGTTTGCCACAGAGCATCGTCATAGCACGACATGTGTCCCATCACTTGCGTTTAATGAGGTTTGCTTCCGTGGATATGCCGTTAAGTGGCATACATATCCCTCCATCATTGGCAAGTCACCGAATAAGGCCCTTATAGCAGTGTGATCCATAGAGTGAAGTTCAGTGAACACGCAGCATGCCACGACAGCGCATTCGAGAAGCTTTTTTGCCCTGCTGGATTATTAGTTGAGAGAGACGGTATTGTCGGCCTCCGAGAAGGCAGGTTGGACGTTTTGGCGTACTGTTCGCTAATTGAACCGCTCAGCCTATACTGCGAGCTGGTGTTGGACGCAGTTAGAATAGGAGGGTACACATACNCTGTTCGCTAATTGAACCGCTCAGCCTATACTGCGAGCTGGTGTTGGACGCAGTTAGAATAGGAGGGTACACATAGTCATCGAGAAGGCTTGGATCGACCCCGGGGAATCACCAGCAGGGAGGATCTTTTCATGGTGGGAAAGGCTGTAAGCACTCCACGGGCGTCCCTGCACACCGTCCAGGGACACGTCATGGTAACTGAGGACACGCCTGTGTCCACCAGTACCATACCCAGGCGGCTAGCAGAGCGGGATTTGTCGTCGCGGCGTCCCTTACGACTCTTACCATTNTGTCCACCAGTACCATACCCAGGCGGCTAGCAGAGCGGGATTTGTCGTCGCGGCGTCCCTTACGACTCTTACCATTACAACCTGAGCATCGCCGAGTACGTGTGACCTGCCAAGAACGGGCAGCATGGAAGCTTGCGGATTGGCAACGAGTGGTGTTCAGTGACGAAACACGATGCTGTCTGGATATAGACGACCACCGAATTCAAGTCTAGTGACATCATGGCCAGAGCGCCATGATCCACACTTCGTTGTAGAGTTGCACATCGTTCCAACGAGAGGTTGCATTGTGTTGGGTGCCATTTCCTACTATTCCCACACTCCACAGGTGGTGATAGAATGAACCCTGATGGCGTGGCGATACGTCCAGGAAACTCTGCGACTTTGTGGTCTCCCCTTCCTCGTGCAGCTTGACAACCGTATTTTCCAGCAGAATAATGCCCGGCCACTTACAGCCTTTGTGATGTCAACATACTTCCTTGGCCAACAATGCNCCGTATTTTCCAGCAGAATAATGCCCGGCCACTTACAGCCTTTGTGATGTCAACATACTTCCTTGGCCAACAATGTCCCCAAATATCCTTCCCATCCAGATCATTATGGACCAAGTTTGACAGCAACTTCGGCCGGCGGCAACTACGGTGAATTTGGAGGGTCAGTTGCGCCAGTTGCGCTAGCTGTGGCATGAAATTCTTCATGAGAACATCCGACGTCTATACGCCTCCATGCCCGACCGTTTCGCCACCCGCATCCGGGGTCGAACATTATACTAAGTACATCGTGTAAGTGTTGGTCCCCTGCAATACATGAATGGTGTGGCACAATATTTGATATTTCCTGAATACATTATACTATGTCCTGTACTTGTGCCCACTTAGGTGCTTCTTTGATGGCGCCTTTAAGGAAATCAAATTATTTTGGTAACGAGTTTATATAATACATTTCCTTAAGCAAAATATGATTTTATTTACCTGGTCTCCAAAGGGGGACTTATTGTGGTTAATTCTCCGGCTAGATTTGTCGGCAGGCTGAAATCTAAATTATTTCTTAGATTTAAAAAAAGGTATTGTTTAGCTTTCCATAAAAATGCTGGTTAAACCAAATATTGTTTTCTATTTTACGTGATAATTCTTTAATTCATTTTTTATATATATGTTAATGATGAGTAAAGTAATTTTTTTTAAATATTTTTTACTGAAGTAAGACTAGATTATCCTTAACAGCTAAACGAATTTAGAATTTTATTTTCTTACTCAAATGAATTTCCATTTTCTTATTGCGTGTCACATGCACTCCCATCTTTTCCAACCACAAATAACTTATTTAAGAAGAAAAAAAATAACCACAATNTTATTGCGTGTCACATGCACTCCCATCTTTTCCAACCACAAATAACTTATTTAAGAAGAAAAAAAATAACCACAATACTACGTATAATTACTACTTCACAAATAGCAATTTAAAACAAAATGCGAATTCGTTGTGTTAATTGAAAGTTTCACAATTCGCTTTAACAACAAAATTCTTTTTTAAAAGTTTCTTTTCTTAACTTCCCTTTATTAAGTGATGACCTTTAATTAGCTACAAATATGCTTTTATTTGAGCAAGCTAAGCAACTGAGGTAGTTATCCTATAGCACATAGAAGTACGTCGTTTTATAGACGCCCCTTAATAAAAGCCACATTTACGAAGGTAAATCTATTCTTCTCTCAGAGGAAACTGTCTCAGCGGCACCGCTCATTGCGTGAGTTACTTTTCTTTTGAAATGTGTTTGCAGTGGAGGAAGTTGCTTGCAATAGTTGCCAACACAGCGAGCGGAGAGTTTTAAAAAGGCTTTCAGCTAACTGCGCCGCGTTTCAGGGGCAAATGGACTGCCGGCATTACAGCAACGCAATGGGCGACGGGCGGGCGGTGCACGAGAAGAGGAGAAGATGGCTGAGAAAGTCGGAAGGAGCGGAAGTCGCAAGACAAAACAGACGCGCGGCGAACAAAAGTCTTCTCGAGAGGGCGGGAGTGGTTGTTGCCGCATTGAAGACGCTCCTCTAACTGTTTCCCCTCCCGGAATTTACTGCGTGATTTATTTTGCCAGAACATGTAATGAAAGGAAATATTGTCGCCGTTCTGCGAAGGTCAGTGTGCTCAAAATCTTCCTTGTCGAATATATCATTTCATTTTATTTATGTGCCCTTTTATATCTGAAGAAACGTGTAGTCATTTCATTTTATGGAAAAGTAAAGCAATATTCTTGAGAGAAAATGTACAGCTGAATCTTTTAACTAATAATACGTTGTCTGGAAGACGTGAGTCATGTTACATATTGTGACTTAAAATTTCAAATCATAAGAGTTTTATTATTGTGTCCTAATTTAGTTATATTACTCTTTTCGTATCAGTTCTCTACTGCGCGGTTAGGCCTATGAATTTGATTAAAAACTGTTGTACAAATTCAATACAATTTCAAATTCACAAAAAATTATCAATAAATCACATAAACGAAAAAAAAAATTTCAACACAGACCTTTACAGAAATAAATAAAAAAATATGGCGAATATAATGATTAACGCGAAAGGTTTATTAGATTTTTTACCTTCCTGTATGTATCACTCATCTCGGTAAAATTCCAAGTTCATACTCGTTTTATGAAGTATCTTCTGCGTTTTATGAACAGTGAGTAAATAAAATCTTACTGCTGAGTTCTGTTTTATAATAAATATACATTTTGGTTAAAATAATAGTTTTGTTGCAGTTTACGTATAAAAAAACTGGGTTCTTTCAATCTTAGCTCGGTGAAATTCTTGGATTATCTTATTTCAGTTCACTTATTTGTAAAAAAAAATTTTCAACGTGCAAAATGGAAACTCAACCTTTGTCACAAAATTCTTTAAGTCCTTGACTTTCAGTGAATTTTAAGCATGCTTCAGAATTTAAAAAAATCATTTTTCTTTCACAAAAATATTACTTTTATAGTACAATAATAATTACATTCCGTGACGTCAGAATATGAACCTATTAACGGTAAGTATATTAAAAATACGCTACTACAAAAGAATTAAATTGGATTTTTAGAGTTAAGGGCACTGCCTATTGGCTGGCAGCTGCAAAATTTCAATAGGATATCCCATTTTAAGGAAATTTCGCCTCAGTGCGTTAATTTTAAAGATAGGAATTTCAAACTAAATGTATCCTTCGCAAATTTTTTCGGATAAGTTCCATACAGCGGAGATATTTCCATGGCATCTAAAGCCTGTTTGCAAGGAATTTTAAAAATTTATGTTTTACAAAAAAGTACATACTATACGCCTACCTATATTGAAAATATACACTCGTAGAGATCTTGTCCTAAAACATTCGTGAAGAAAGCATTATTATTTTTTAAACGGTTATCTTTAAAATTAACACACTGAGGTGAAAATTCCTTAACATTTAATTTCCTATTTAAATTTCGTTGCTGCCAGTTGGTAGCCAGTGGCGTTAAGGTATTTGAAAATAGTCCTATCAGTGTCACTTTATTATGCACTCGTGTCTCTGAAGCCATAACCGAGCTTTAAAAATAAATGAAATTAATATTTAGTATCTAAACACAACCTTGATACTAAACCACAACACTTAGAGTATTTCTTAATTCCAGCGTCTTTATCCGAAAACCAGTAGAAATAATTAATATCTACTACCACCACAGCTCGTAATCCGATTAAATATACCTCCACATTATAGTAAAAATAATGTAAAATTTACTGAGTTATTTCTAAGCTATATATTTTCTTAAATAGTTCAAATACTGAACTGCAATATCTTAGAATATAAAGAAAAACCTTTAACCACTTTCTGTTCNTATTTTCTTAAATAGTTCAAATACTGAACTGCAATATCTTAGAATATAAAGAAAAACCTTTAACCACTTTCTGTTCGCAAATAACGTTTTCGCAGTGCGGTTGATGGTGTCCAAATGTACTATTTATGCAATTTTGTCTGTATAGGATTATATGAAAATGTCAAAAACTACGATTTTAAATTGTACCGAAGCGAAACTTAGCATCATTTATATTTCTACATTCATAAGTTTGCGCTCGAACAGTACTCGTCGTATTCCAACAATTTTTTTTTTTCGAGGACTTTCGACTGGTAGCTCAAAGATCCGGGTTTTAATTTCCCTTCTGGCCGGTAATTTTCCAGGCATTGGAAAGTTCTTTCACAAGTTCATGTCCTCCCTTCAGAAGCAACACACAGCAAAATCAACCTACTAAGTCCGTCTTGGGTGTGCTGAGATGTCCATCATCGTGAATTTTGCCAGTTCTCAGGCAGATGACCTCTTACTGGGTTTGCAAATNTATTTTCTTAAATAGTTCAAATACTGAACTGCAATATCTTAGAATATAAAGAAAAACCTTTAACCACTTTCTGTTTGCAAATAACGTTTTCGCAGTGCGGTTGATGGTGTCCAAATGTACTATTTATGCAATTTTGTCTGTACAGGATTATATGAAAATGTCAAAAACTACGATTTTTAATTGTACCGAAACGAAACTTAGCATCATTTATATTTCTACATTCATAAGTTTGCGCTCGAGCAGTACTCGTCGTATTCCGACAAATTTTTTTTTTCGAGGACTTTCGACTGGTAGCTCAAAGATCCGGGTTTTAATTTCCCTTCTGGCCGGTAATTTTCCAGGCATTGGAAAGTTCTTTCACAAGTTCATGTCCTCCCTTCAGAAGCAACACACAGCAGAATCAACCTACTAAGTCCGTATTGGGTGTGCTGAGATGTCCATCATCGTGAATTTTGCCAGTTCTCAGGCAGATGACCTCTTACTGGGTTTGCAAATNTTGGGTGTGCTGAGATGTCCATCATCGTGAATTTTGCCAGTTCTCAGGCAGATGACCTCTTACTGGGTTTGCAAATATTAAAAATATAGATGACTCACTAAATCATTAATCGAGAACTGCATTAGGTGGAAGCTTTCATTAAACAATCGTATTCCCATTTTTCATTTACACATTAAAACGTTATTTGCAAATAACTATATTCAAATCAATATATGTATTAATTCATTTTTAATAAATATTTACGTTAATCTGCAACAAAGTAGAAAATCCCGTTCACTATGACAAACAGAAAATAGAAAATAGAAGAAACGCTGTGAAAGCCAATAGACATCACAATAGCGTCTTTGTTTCCGACTGCACTTAATAATCGGGTTTTGGTTATGTCAAGTACATGGCTGCGGGTTTTACGTGAATACGTCTGTGTTGGCGGGTAATATTTTCTATGAGATTTGGGGGTGAAATTAAAACAATTAAATATATACTTGTCTTAAATTGACACGTATATGCGATGTTTTTCATTTGGCGCCCTTATCAGCTCGTTAACGCAGTGGGTTCGCGAGATATACTGCCGGGAAATTTTTGCCCACGCCAAAAATTGTCGCCATTCGTTGCCTCCCCCCCCTCCCGCAACTTCACCTCACGCATGCGCGGTGCCTGCTCAATATCATGCTCACATCTTAGTCGTATACACGATTGAATGACGGGACCACATTTCTTTCAATTTTATAAGTAGAGACCCGGAAATTTCGCGAGTTCATTTAAGGACAAGTTGAACTGTAATCACATGTAGCATATAATTTCCGCACGTATTGGACCTCAGTGTGTTACACGCCCCGGACGAATTTCGACTGATAACGTACATGTAGGGAAAACAGGGACCGAATCCTTTCTATCTGGTCGGTGGTTAACCTGGAGCAACAACCAATGAGAAACTGGCTGACTCGCGAGTGCACAAAATATTGTGGNTCTGGTCGGTGGTTAACCTGGAGCAACAACCAATGAGAAACTGGCTGACTCGCGAGTGCACAAAATATTGTGGAGTCTAGCGTGTTGTCGCGTGAATTCGGGAAATTTCCGGCTCTCTACTTATTAATCACGATGATAGAGTTTCAGAAAGGATTGACTTTCTAACTTACATCACCGTTTTCGTCCTGTGGAGGGATTCTGTAACGCGTTATTCTCTAAATGAATAAATTCGTTACTTCCCTGGTAACGAAATTCGTAGGATGTGTCGATTGCCGCGTACCGAAGATGTGATTATGCGAAACAAATGGGAAACGACCAACCGAAAATTTTCGTTACATTTTCTGATACCAGTCTTTTCAACTAAACGAAGTTTGACACGAATAACCGTCCTATTGCGGTTTACGAGACGTGAACAAGAGAATACCGTAAAAAGATGCAGTTAAATATATTCAAAAGGAAAGTGTTACAGTAAGTTGCAAATATTTTTGGAATTATTTATAATTAAAAGCAAAAAAAAATGTACGAGTAGAACGCCTGTATACTGTACGACGGTCTTATACCTGGCAATTTTCTCTGTCAATATGATGAATACCGGAATACACGTATTTATCAAGGTAGTACGAAACGAAGACAGTTAGACTGTTTGGTATATAAAAATTATAAAAAATCTAATTTCTATGCATTAAACATTTAACTGATTTAGCAATATGTCACGATNCATTAAACATTTAACTGATTTAGCAATATGTCACGATAGCGTAGTTGGTCAAGGCGTGGTGTACGATCTTTGTCTTTCGCGCTCAAAACCCAACCGTTCCAATGGCAAAAATGGCATTTTTAGAGCTTGCCTGCACAGTTTCCTTAAAAGTTAGGAGAAAAATAAAACTGTATGGCTGTAGTTTAATCTGTGGGCTTTCATCGCGTGTAATAAGACCACGCTGTTATCGATCTCATTGACACAGGAAAGCGTAACGACTGAAGCATCGCACGCAGGTTCAGGACCTTGTGCGTAGGAGCGATGNAAACAAATGGGAAACGACCAACCGAAAATTTTCGTTACATTTTCTGATACCAGTCTTTTCAACTAAACGAAGTTTAACACGAATAATCGTCCTATTATGGTTTACGAGACGTGAACAAGAGAATACCGTAAAAAGATGCAGTTAAATATATTCAAAAGGAAAGTATTACAGTAAGTTGCAAATATTTTTGGAATTATTTATAATTAAAAGCAAAAAAAAATGTACGAGTAGAACGCCTGTATACTGTACGACGGTCTTATACCTGGCAATTTTCTCTGTCAATATGATGAATACCGGAATACACGTATTTATCAAGGTAGTACGAAACGAAGACAGTTAGACTGTTTGGTATATAAAAATTATAAAAAATCTAATTTCTATGAATTAAACATTTAACTGATTTAGCAATATGTCGCGATAGCGTAGTTGGTCAAGGCGCGGTGTACGATCTTGGTCTTTGGCGCTCAAAACCCAACCGTTCCAATGGCAAAAATGGCATTTTTAGAGCTTGCCTGCACAGTTTCCTTAAAAGTTAGGAGAAAAATAAAACTGTATGGTTGTAGTTTAATCTGTGGGCTTTCATCGCGTGTAATAAGACCACGCTGTTACCGATCTCATTGACACAGGAAAGCGTAACGACTGAAGCATCGCACGCAGGTTCAGGACCTTGTGCGTAGGAGCGATGNCGATCTCATTGACACAGGAAAGCGTAACGACTGAAGCATCGCACGCAGGTTCAGGACCTTGTGCGTAGGAGCGATGGGGCGCCGAGCGCGCGTATTACTGTCGCCCCTATTATTCTGCCTCAAATGCGAAAAAAAAAATCTCGGAGTCATGTACTTTAAGGCCCCCACCTACCTGGCTCTTGAACTGCGGTGCAGTGTGTAAATACTTATTTCACGTTTTTCTACGAAATCATTAAACGTTCATCCAAAGTGCTGATCGACGAAAATAACACACCTCAGACGAGGGCTGTTGAGTGGTTTCGAAACGTCTCATAAAATGGAAACACCTATTTTGATTACTCCAAAATGACTCAAAACGGATATTTCAAAACACTTTATCTCAAAATATACCTATCAGATCCATACGAAACTACTCACGCTCGCTGCATTGTACCTTCCTACATGCTTTCCACCAATACAATAATGGCGTCGCCGCTAAAAGTCACGTTAGGTACACGCGGTGCGACGAGAACATTGCACGCCAGTTCAAAGTCTTGCGCTCAGCGGCGATGTCAGNAGTCACGTTAGGTACACGCGGTGCGACGAGAACATTGCACGCCAGTTCAAAGTCTTGCGCTCAGCGGCGATGTCACGCTTGATGGGCGAGGCAACGTCGTCTTTATCGCTCCCTCGTCTCTCTGCCTCAAACGCGGAAAGAAAGCAGCAAGTAGGCGGGAGTTTTAAGCCCATGGGAGATTTAGCCGATTTCTGGCCGTTTCGTGGGCGTTTACGTTTTAGCAACTCTGAGAAAGGTTGGTGGAGTTTGGTATTGACGATATTTGTAANAGTCACGTTAGGTACACGCGGTGCGACGAGAACATTGCACGCCAGTTCAAAGTCTTGCGCTCAGCGGCGATGTCAGGCTTGATGGGCGAGGCAACGTCGTCTTTATCGCTCCCTCGTCTCTCTGCCACAAACGCGGAAAGAAAGCAGCAAGTAGGCGGGAGTTTTAAGCCCATGGGAGATTTAGCCGATTTGTGGCCGTTTCGTGGGCGTTTACGTTTTAGCAACTCTGAGAAAGGTTGGTGGAGTTTGGTATTGACGATATTTGTAATGTTGTTAAAATTGTTTTGAGAAACAGCAATGAGATCACTAAACAAGAGAACAGTAAATAGTTAGTAAAGAACTGGGGAACTGTGGTCTACGGACACTATAACAGCATTATGTGATTATGGCAGACGTTCGTACTTTTTTCAAACAAAAAAATCCAATTATCACAACATAATAAGACGCTGTGCATTGACGGATACCGCAGAAGCTGTGAGAGAAGTTTGTCTTGAAATCATAATTGCAGAAGTAAAATGAAAACGAATGATGCAGAATCTGTGAGCGAAGTTCATCCTAAAATCGCAATTGCAGAAATAATATCAAAACGAATGAACTTGCTTTTACGTGCGTGGCAGCAAATATAGCGTGACAGGTTATTCGGTAGAAACCTCCATACAGACTTGTATGCAGGCTCGGATAGCAGGTCGCATAGGGGCTTCTGCCGGGGCTTGTACAGTGCATTGTAAGAGTATCAGGGCACACGTTTTATCTTCCACCCCTTCCCCCTTTCATTCCTATTAACCATTCCACACAAAAACCATCAAGTCAGTNTTTTCAAACAAAAAAATCCAATTATCACAACATAATAAGACGCTGTGCATTGACGGATACCGCAGAAGCTGTGAGCGAAGTTCATCCTAAAATCGCAATTGCAGAAATAAGATCAAAACGAATGAACTTGCTTTTACGTGCGTGGCAGCAAATATAGCGTGACAGGTTATTCGGTAGAAACCTCCATACAGACTTGTATGCAGGCTCGGATAGCAGGTCGCATAGGGGCTTCTGCCGGGGCTTGTACAGCGCATTGTAAGAGTATCGGGGCACACGTTTTATCTTCCACCCCTTCCCCCTTTCATTCCTATTAACCATTCCACACAAAAACCATCAAGTCAGTNGGGCACACGTTTTATCTTCCACCCCTTCCCCCTTTCATTCCTATTAACCATTCCACACAAAAACCATCAAGTCAGTGACTTCAAAAAGTAACTGTATGTCCACAAGCACCGGCAGGAATCGCCGACTGGAAGAAGAGATTGGATCACGATGTACCAGTTCTTGCCAGTAGAACTGGCAAAACCATGTGATCAATGACGTGGCGTTTATTGTCCTAATTCTTCAAAGATAGCATTTTTTTACAATGTATTTTGCATGTAGTTCTTACACCCTTACTACATTGAGCGTGGTATTCATAGCTACTTTTACGATGGAGATGTGAGCCACATTAGGGTACGTATCTGGTTTTGGTAGGAAAACGATATTCTTAAACGATAAGCGAGCAGTTTACGTGTTATTTACAGTTGCGAGCACTCTCAAAGTTACGAGAGGCCTTGACCTACCTTAAACGACTCGTATCCCGTTAACCTCTCCTTGTACTTGCAAAATTAGCGCATGCCTTTCATCGTTTTGATAATTGAGATGCAGTGATTCATTGGCAGATACAATTATTTCAAAGTGGCGACAAACTGTTCTTGACTTATATAAATGGCGGAGTGAAAATAATACAGAAAATAAAAAAAAACCTGAAACCTATACATTAGTTACGATTATATTTATCTTTTACTCACTCGTCGTATCGTGGTTTGATACAGCACAAGTCTTACTTTAAATGATAACCAAGTAAATGTGTAAAAAAAAAAGTTGCTAAAATTGGGAATAAAACAGTTTTCTATGTTTATGAGAAGGCCTACTTATTTTTTCTATATAGGATTTTACAAACTTTTGTAGGTTTTCATGTTCGTTTTATAAATTTTAAAGTAACTGTTTTATAATTTTACGTCACACTAGAGAGAATGATGCCTCGGCAGAACATATAAAAGAAAGTGTGAAATGTTTCATATTTCATAAGCACATTTGTTTAATTTTTCGTTAGTACGCCGACTTTAGTAGCATACACATAAGTTTACAAAACATTTTTAACAACGCATGAGCTCTTCAGTGAATCCATTTTAGTTAAATCCTTGTTCCTAACTGCCGATAGCTGGAAACGTGCTTTGAAATTTTTACCTTGCACACATGACTCAGAAAATCATCAGATTCTCAAACGCCTCGCGCAAGTAGCCTCTCTTCTGCGAGGAGTTTGCGAGACCGCAAATTAAATGTTTAAGAATATCACTCTAAAACTGTTAACAGGTATAGAGTTTATTTAAAATGCATGGTAATATTAATCCCAGCTACATTATTTATGATAATTCTAGTGGCAAAACAGTCTTTTATTGTTGGGACAGAAAAATTTGCAATCGCGCAGCTGACGAGCTCGCTTTACTCTAAATTCGCTATCCGGTTTGAAAATAACTTAGTGATTAGCTGGTTCAGTGTTATTTTAATATTAAATCAATTTCAAACAAACATTTGAAAAAAATTCTCCGACAAACATAATTACCATATCTATATCTGTCTATTTTAATGTATTTTGGAAATGGCGCAATAGTAGATTTACGTTGGTATTAATTTGACATTCATTGGACGAATGCATTTATATCAATCAAAATATGTTGTGTACTGCTAGTATTTACGCATGTCAGACGTACAAAAAGGGTGCAACAGAAAATTTGTGACACTGGAATCACAGATTTCGGACAGGCTTCATTCAGTACGTTGGAGACAAAAAATAATTGTATCGTTTGTTGCATTTTCGCAAAAGAAAGTACCTTTCTTGGTGGCCTTTAGCTTTCGAAATAAAACATGCTAATGATTCGAATAAAGAAACGTTCGTACACAACATTATTCCCATTATGTTTTTTGCAACTGTAATCAGATTTAGTTGTTGATAAAGATATGATAAACAAAATTAATTCCGTAAAGCAGTGTGCAAGTAGAGAATGTACAGTGATGGTCAGATTGTAGTCTAGCTGCAAAGTTAAGTACGGAACTAAAGCGGGCAAGATTAGTATCATTTCATACCGTCGAAATTTATTTTGCACGCGCATGTTGACTGTTGTGAGCAGAGCATTGCGAATGCAGTGAACCAGGCCAGATAGTCGGGAAAATGTCTCAAATTGATGTTTTCACTGCAGGAAATAGGCGCATATCTCACTAACAGATTTGAGGAAGGAGGGAAGGTAAATTACAGGTAGGCACCTTATCGCAGTCAGGGATTAGCTGTAATACGAAGAAGTCGTTTGGTTTTTCCAACTCTGCGAGCAAAATGTGATTTCCAGTGACGAAGCGAAGCATTTCCTTTTTTCCCAGTAGCGTAGTGCGTTTGTTGTCCGTTAAAATAACAACTTCCGGTCCCTGAAAGGATTCGGGATGTAATCTCTTTTGTTGGTTGATGTGTAACTTAATCTCGAAATTACAATGCTGTTACATTATGCACTATGTTTGGGCGGTAATATTTTTTTACGTACCAACGCTACGTACTACTTCTCGCAACAGTAAAGGGATCGCTGCCAGACATGGATTGTGCGAGTGTATATTGTTGTATTTATGCCTTGTTTAATTTGAAACGTAATTTTCTCCAGTAAAAGCTGTAGAATAATTACCACTCACGAAATATTCTCTTCACTTAAAAATGTTTTCAATGTTTGTGTTTATAAGGGCGCGCGGTTAATGAAGCATTCAAAAAAAAAAAANTCTCTTCACTTAAAAATGTTTTCAATGTTTGTGTTTATAAGGGCGCGCGGTTAATGAAGCATTCAAAAAAAAAAATCTTGCCCGAATCTATATTAAAAATGAAGTTCTTAATGCCGCATAAATGTTTCCTCTCTCTTTCGNAAAAAAAAAAATCTTGCCCGAATCTATATTAAAAATGAAGTTCTTAATGCCGCATAAATGTTTCCTCTCTCTTTCGTAGAATGTAAAGAAAGACTTGGTTTAGTAGGAGTTTATAACAATTAAATAGTATTTCTTAAAGGGGATCAGTCCCCGTCCTTTTTGGACTTACGGAATTTTCGCCATAACTTGCATCACAGATTTTGTATTTTATTTTGGCATTAACAAGTAATAGAGCATTGCTTTGCGTATGTTTTAAAACATGGAATTATAGACTCCTTTTGCCAGAATAATTTCTGCAACCACCAGCAGGAAAAAATTGCTTATTTATTGCTGGCAGTGACTAGTCAAAAATAAAATAAAGGCAGTATAAATGTAATAGTTTGATAAAGCTTTAGAAGCTATTAGTTAGGCCATGCTGTGCGAATAATTTCGTTAAACAATCTTAAATGGTACTTATGGCGTTCGAAAAATATTTTTTTTCCTTATAAAATATTATTTAAACTTTTTGGTTATGCGAAAAGTGATCATAACATAAATGCTTGGGATTAAAAAAACCAATGCTTTGTATTCAAATAATTGTTATTTGTTCCTGGGCCTTGCTGCCAAATGTTTGCATGTTAGTTAAATTGGCGTGTTCTGCACATACATTCTCAATTCTCTAATGTGAGACTACCACTACAAAGGTTAATTATGTTTTGAGGTGCTAAAAAAAAATTGCAAACTTTTATATAAATGAAGATTATTCAGCCATACCAACTGTTAGGATCTAACAAGTTTTGTATATACAATAAATTTATATTGTTCTAGATGAACATAATTTCTCGTTAGTTATATTACATTTTAATTAAACAGACATTTCCCACGATAAAAACTTTTCAAAGAAAGTTAAACATAAAATATTTCGAAAATCGCTTCTGAGTGCAGTTTAAAAAGACGCCACATTATTTCATACTATTGCACGTGCGCAGTTGGGAAATTATTTAACAAAATAATGCTCAGTTGATACAGTCCTTGTGTATAATTTCTGAATTATTGTGACGTACGATATTTAGGGTGTAAGTGAAGAACCAGCTTTCCGTAATTCGTTCGTCTTTACGGTGGTATAAAACAATAAAAAATAAAATATTTTTTAAGAGATTTACGCACCTGTAAATATGCTAGAACACCTTCATACATTCACTCATGCACAGTAAAGTGACCTCTATAATATTTATTTCTAGAAAAAAATAAGGGAATGTGTGAAATATTCAAATAGGTTTCAACATTCTATTCAAAAACGAATTTAAATTATTAAATTATAAGAATGTACGAATTTAAATATTGCTATATTTTACAAGGGCACACAATCTTAGATAATTTATCAGAAGTGAAATTTTTCAATTGGGCTAAAATCAACAGCTTTGCTATTGGCTTTGTAAATTATTTTTCCATGAATTATCAAACTTTTTAAAATATCACTACCAGAAAGGTTTTTCTTAACGGAAATATTTATTTAGACAGGATAGCCTTCAAGGAAACAGTGGAGTTCAAAAATACGTCCAACACAACGGTATCGACCAAAGTTACGTCTTTACCGTAGATCAGAGTCGTATTGAATAAGAAGTCATCTCGAACTGAACATCAATGAAGGGGAGGGAGGGGAAAATAAAAGGTGTGAGAGTAAGATAAAGGAGGTGTATATACGGATGAAGTGGTGCAGCAGTCTGTCACTTCCACAAATGATTTATGTTCCATTAGGAAAAAAAATATGTTGCCTTTAAAATACTAACGTACGTTTTCCGTATAGAATAGGATATTGTTAACGTTTCCACAGGTTGGAGGAACCTAATACACGATTGCAAATGGATATGTTTTGCTTATAAGACAGTTTCTCTTTATTGTGTATCTTACGCTATGAGACGTTAATTTGCAGACTCGCTTCATCGTTGAATTGAAATTAATAAATAAAATGCTGTAAAATATAGCTTACGGGTTTATATAATTAAAATTCTAGCGATTCAGGTGTGCAGGAAGAATATTTTCACGTCGAATTTAATGACAAGAAGTTTGTAAAGTTTGTTGCCGTTGTCAAAAGCCTTTGTGTTTGTTTATGTTCTGACGGCAGTCCCTGAAGAGTTCTGAAGTGCGTTTCCCTTGCTTTCAAAACGCGAACAAATCAAAAGACTCCACTTTCTTCCCTCCAATTATGAAGATTTAAACTTGATATTGCTTTCGTTGCCTCCAATACTCGGTGCTTTAGCACGCTGGGAATTTTAATTACTTTTCATTGAAGTGCACGAAGACTCCTTAACAAATTGTATTTTCAGTAAACAATTTTTGTGAACATTGAAATTATATGGTATTTATTGATTAATATGTGCTTCAAAATTTAAGTACAAAATAATAATATCCCTAAATATTTTCTTATTTTGAACGCAAAAAAAAACATTAAATCTTATATAGTGATATTAAATAATTGTGGCGGCCGCTATCTGCCATAATGTCGGACTAATTTTGTTTCAGCCTCTGTAATACACCTACGGGTATCAAATGAGAGCTCTTTGCAAATAGGTCCGAAATTAAATGTAATAATACACACTGAAGAGCCAAAAAAACTGGTATAGGTGTGCGTATGCAAATAACAGAGATATGGAACCAGGCAGAGTAACGCGATGCGGTCGGCAGCTAGATCGGTTACTGCTGCTTCAATGGCAGGTTATCAAGATTTAAGTGAGTTTGAACATAGTGTTAAAGTCGGCGCACGAGAGATGGGACATAGCAACTTCGAGGTAGCGATAATATTTGGATGTTCGCGTACGACCATTTCACGAGTGTACCGTGAATATCGGGAATCCGGTTAAACATCACATCTTCGACATCGCTGCGGCCGGAAAAAAATCGTGTAAGAACGGGACAAACGACGACTGACAAGAATCATTAAACGTGACAGACGTGCAACCCTTTCTCAAACTACCCTGCAGGATTCAGTTGTGAAATGCCTCCCGCCTACCTTCAGACACTAGTCGAGTCCATGCTACGTCGTCTTGCGGCATTTCTGCGTGCTCGGGGGGTCCTACACGTTATTAGGCAGGTGTACCTGTTTTTTGGCTCTTCAGAGTAGTTCCTCTATGTATAATAATTTCCATTTGGCTAAATTTTGTGTGACGATGTTGGACTAATGGACACGAAAGGAAATATCTTAACAATTGGATTCCAAGAAAAAGTTATAAATAACAACGAAACACTATTAAATTAGTTGAAATATAATATAAAAGTGGCGATCCTGGAACGATGTCTAAAATACTGACGACTTTGTAGGACTAGCTACCATTAATTATTTACGTACATGCTTATGCGGGAGGTGCTTTTGTGTTTTCAATAAAACTCATTTTTCGTCATATTCATTTTATGGTGGTACCATACATCTAACTATGAATTAATAATAAATAAGATAGTGAATTTCGAAATAGTTCTTCTTTATAATCGTGTCAATAAATACAGAACTTTGCACGACAGGCCATGTAATATAACGTGGCTATCAATAATAATTATACACCTTGTTGTTTCTGATATCAAATGACTTTAGGGAATGTATTACATTACAACGTGCAACGTTACTACGCAAGACTTGATCATGCCTTGTATAGGAAGGTAGGTAGGGCTTAACCTCTCGTGAACAGTGAGGTCGTTAGAGACGGATCAAGTTGCCCAGAGAAGCAGGAACGGGGAACGAATCGGCCATCTACCGTAGGTAGGAACCATCTGGGCTTTGTCTGGAGGGTTTAACGTAGGATAATTAGTTGGCATACACCCGTTGGCGGACGAAGGTGAAACGTTACAAAGGTTTTGGTTTTTTAAGATACAGAACCCTAAAAGCTTAAAACAAGGAAGTAAAAAAGTTATTTAAAAACAGACTACGACCAATAATTGCATGTGAAGTAGGTTGAAGTAAAACGTAAGGAACAAGTTCTGTATTTATAAACACTGCCATAAAGAAGAACTATTTACATTCGCATAAAATTAGTTTTAAATAGTAAGGTATATTTAATACAACTACTCGCGTACACATAGTTGTATGTATAACTGTTTTAATATATGTTTCACAAATAGTTGTTATTTTATTTATTCTTACCCGGAGTCGGAAGCCTTCCAACGCACTAAGCCAATATATTTCACCACATGGGGAAAAATCAAGAATTGATGACAATGCTAGCCAAACGTATAAATATAACGAAAATAAATAAAATTGTGCCAGTATGAATGAAATGGAACGGATTATAGTTAAAAGCAACACAAACTAGAGATAAACAACACAAGTAAGTGAAAAACCACACAAATAAGTGAAAAACGACACAAAAGATTAATGGAAAAGATAATAAAAAAAGTATGAATAACAACAAAACCATGCGAAATTTGATCAAAATTGAATAAAAACTATATGCTGTTCACGGAAAAATTACCACTTTTGAGGCCCTAGTTACTTTTTCCTTTCAGCCGTGTTTTATCCTTTAACTAACTTTTGAAATAAATACAGTTATTCATGTAATAAACACAGTGTGTGTATTTCATTGCACTCGGAAGTTAACGTCGAAGACTAAAATAAAATATATTTATTTACTATTATTCCAAGTGAGAGGGCTTTCAAAAGCGCTCACATTGCCGAGAATAACTTAACGAAATAGTGTGAAAAGCAGGGAATGCAAGCAAAATATAAGTAAGTTGAGTTGATACGAAAACAGTAGCTTGAGAAATATTCCAAGTAAGATAAATTTAACGAAACTGAATAAAGACCAACTAAATATAATGAATAACTAAATAATGCGTAGTAAAAATATTTGTGGAAACAAACAAAATAGGGTGCAAAACAATTCAAACAAGCAACGTGTAACGGAATTATTATTGGTATAACTATCGAAATTGAGTAAAACAGAAGGAATATAAGCACAATTTTACAATGTGAACAAACACGAACAAAAAATTGAAAAGCAAATTCTTAACTCATTCCTGAGAAAGCCCACAACGCCATCTGAATATAAACAAAATAAAATCTACGTGTAATACTTATATTAAATTGTACACAGAACTATATGCACGCAAGTATTTACATTAAATAAATCGAAATATTTATAAATGCTTTTACGTGAATGTCAAAATAGTTATTCTATATGATAATGTTTATAAATGTAAACATTTTTCTCGTTTCTTAGTTTAACCTACTATAGGCAAATTATAGTACTTATACATTTTTTCGCCTGTCATTATTATTATCTTCTTTGTTATTTCTTCTTCTCAGATGGTCTGGTATACCATTTAATTTTCTGCGTTATGTATATAACGGTTGCTAGTGGGAACCGCAAGAATATCAGGAAATGCATTATTTCTGTTGGCGAGCTTTCTGTGAAAATTAAGAGATCTCTCTTTAGTTAGTCTACTTTTTAAGTTTAAACGCAGTTTCAAGTAATTGATTCAAATGTAAAGCCAAATAACACATGTATTTGAAACCACCAAGCAGCCTCACACAGATTTTCTAGCTCGTATCTGTATTCAAAAGATAAATTGGGGACATGGGTTTAGTTTCCTGCCCTAAACCCAAGCTTTGAGATGTTCTAAGAAACCGCTATAAAAATAGTGAGCAGTTTTGTAAAGGCATCCTTCTCGCACTTAAATAAACTGAAATAAATTCGTTTAATAATATTGTGTAGATTACTCAATGACGATGTAGATTGTTCCAGGTACAATTATTACTGTGTAAATAATTTTAAAGGCGTAATTCATGACCCGAAATTATGTAAATGTTAACACTTCCAGTCGTTGATTTATACTTTGTTTTATACGTTGCAACAAACAAATTATTTGTTCGTCTTCGTACTTCTGTCGGTTCGATGATCTATTGGTACCAATAAAATTATGTTAGTTTGTAAACTGGCAGCAGCTGTTATTGAGAACAGGGAATATATAGACTATTCCTGGCTACTTCCTATTTTCTTGAAGTCCTGCTAGAGTTCTACTTCCAGGATATTTCCCCGCCTCGTGCAAACTAAGCTTGACTGAGTCTAGAAAATTACACCTATGGGACAACGTACTGAATTCGTGCGCACTCGGTGTAAGAATATTGTTTATTAAAAACTATTTATTATTAGGCTTTACCAATACACATATTTAATCTCTGTCAGCATTCGCGTTACTAACAAATGAAATATAATTTATACATAAAATAAGTTACTTTTATATTATCACAAGTACAAAAATATTGTGATACTAGTCTTACTTAGGAAATATCAAAGCACAAAATACATAGGTTTTTTTTCAATGGTTTAATTAAAAAAAGTGCAAAGTAACCGCGAATAGACTATAGTCTGAACAGCGAATGATGTCTCCCACACATGACGGACCCACCACATTGGGCGTTGTATTCTGCGGTCTACAGTGCAGACTATTAAAGTCTCTATCTGGACGAAGTCCAAGATGTAGGACAGTAACGGAAAGGTGTGATGTGATGGTTGTCTCTTGTTGCAGGGGCGGTTTTGAACGGAAATAATGAAAATCACTGACAGTAAGAAACGAACATTTATTTTCCATACACGTGCAATTAACAACAGGTTAGCCTGTATGTTGTTCTAGGAAATAGAATTACGTTAAGGTCAAAATACATTTATAAATTTGGTAACCTAGGGGTTGCGTGTATGTGACATCCATTTCAAAGCTTGCTCCGCGTCCAGGTGAACTTTGGGATCACATACAAAACGTTTAAGCATAACCATAAAAAGGTCTGGTTTATTATTAGTAATACAAATATTTTTTGGAATTTTTCTCTGGGGATTTTGCCAAGTTGCAGTTGTAAGCGTTAACATTAGACATTAAGATTATGTGCAAACATCACCATTTACGAAAATCGTAATTTTACCTGCAGTTTGTATTTGAATTATTCTGCCCGTTTGTGAGATAAGTGTTTTAACTTTCATTCATCAAGAAAGTTTTTAAGCCTCTGTGCCTTCAGTGGTATTTTTTTTTCCATCGGTCAAGCCTGTTAACGCTTGTGATTAAATTACTGAACCATTAAGCGAGTTGAGTAAAATCTTTAATTTTGTATATCCAGAAAAAAATTATAGTTGTTACGTCAACGATTTTTCTATCGGTGTTAGATATTTCTCTTAGCTTAGTACATCTTCAGTCCGTCACGTCATATATAAAGAGGAGCCTATTTGCCTTACCCAGACGATCCGACGCTGTCGCCGTCTGCTATGGTATCTTTGATGTCTTGTGTCAAACAGAGGAGGAGGTGGGTTCGCGATGCGGCCGTTTCCTGCCAACGCAACGGCTTATTTACGTCCGCTCGGCGCCGCAGATTTCCGCCGCAGCTCGGCGGACATCTGGAGGCGGGAGCGGCGGCCCCTGTTCTCGCTCCCTCGCGAGCCGGTGGTCTCTGAATTAAATATAGTCGGCCATGGAAATGGGTCACTTGGACCTGCACGCCACCCGCACTTTTGCACGCCCGCTGCACCGCCGACTTGCCTTCGTCGCAGACTGCCTCAAGAGTACACGGGCCAGGGTTTTTTTTTTGTTTTCTTTCACGTTCAAGTCACAGCGATACGGGCGACAATAACACGCGCGCCCATCGTTCCGTCGCCCCTACGCGCAGGGCGCTGAACCGGCGTGCAGTGCTACCGCTGTTACGCTTTCCTGTGCAGATGAGATCTGTAACAGTGAGATTTAATTACACGCAATGAAAGCCCACAGGTTAAACTATGACCACCAATTTACTTTTCTCCTATCTGTTAAGAAAACTTTACAGACAAGCTATAAAAATGAAATATGTTTTAACATTTTCACTTAATATTACAAAAACCAAAATTTGCGGGCTTAGATGATTGGTTTTTCTTTATCTTTTCTGGCTAAAACTCATACACCCAGGTTATTTATTTGCTGAGATACGCGCAAACTACGAATGTACAGGAAATATGTCGGGACTACTAACTCTTTAAGTGTATAGGCTGTTTACGATAAAGAGAGCACTTTTGACATCAGTCTTTGAACAATAATCACTGGCCGTAACTACATGTACGGAGGTGTTCGAACAACACTGACTTAACTCCGGCAGGTTATTTATTCTTCACGAGCATAAAACAATAATGTATATACAATTTTCCCCACAAATTGCTTTTAAGGGAACTTTGTGACCTCAATTAATCTTATTAAAAAAGTTTTATTCCTTAGTGTGTGTTGCTTACCTGTCAGACAACAGTCATTCTGTTGTGAGAGTCATGTATTGATTTCTCGAAAACTGCTCACCTGAGAATATTCTGAGATGACCACCTTTTTTCGTTAATTTACATGTGCTGATTCATAAGATGGCATAAACAATTCCGTACATCTTAGAGTTTCAAAATTCTGTCCAAAAATACAGACGCCAACACCCATTTTCACCACGAAGGGGGTGTTATTGCCAACCAAGTTTTCAAACATGCAAGATCTCCGTTTTACAAAATACCATTCACTGATTTGCTACTTGATCACAAATATCTCATAGTATTTTAAAGAAGAAACACTTTAAAATTCTACTTTTGCTGGCGCGAAACTATCCTCAATAATCACGTAATGTCCAGT
Source organism: Clitarchus hookeri (assembly GCA_002778355.1). Lineage (NCBI taxonomy): Eukaryota > Metazoa > Arthropoda > Insecta > Phasmatodea > Phasmatidae > Clitarchus > Clitarchus hookeri. The sequence goes on from NQII01002155.1 coordinate 154,129, forward strand.
GAAGCTCGTGTTTATTTTCTATTCACCTTATAGTGAAAATTTGCATGTAATTAAGTATTTAAATGTTTAATAATCCCACTTATTCACTTGCATGAGGCATGAATAAAGTGATCAGGCCCATGGCAGTGTTAAATTTTGCATAAATTATGGTGGAACGATACAATGTTATCAGTGATGTAGATCATAAGCAGGGCTTTCGAAAATGCTCTGTTTACCTTGAACAGTCTATACATGGGCACGGGAGCTTTCCTTACGCGTTAAAGGTACACACTTTTTTTAACGATTTCTAATAAAGGAAAGAAGTATAATCGTAGATATTATTTTTCTTTTCTCGCAGAATGCCGCATTCTTACAATATTTAACTACTGAAATGTGCGCAAAAGCACAAACAACGGATGACAATAGGTTCCAGGGCTACGAACTCTTAGTAATACGTGGAATACCTTCTTATACCGCGAACTCCAGTCTCATGCGCCAAAAAATGTCACTGGCCAGCAAGATGTCAGAACTCCGTTAGCTAATCGACAACGGGTAACAAACGTGTTAGCCGAATTTTCAGCCAATTAATTATTTTTCGCAGCACGCAACAGCCAATCAGACATAAGGCCCATCCCAGAGCCTCGAACATTCAATCAGCGAATGTGTACGCCCACATCGCAGGCGCCGCCTCGCCATTGCACTTCTATATGTGTATAGCAAAGTTCCAATGTACAGATGGGCGTTATTTAACGTAACGGTTATAATAAACTGTTACAAATTGTAACGCGTTCTATTATTTAAACCGTTATTTTTGGAACGTCTTGGATAGCCTCGTTTAAATCAACACTTGACTACTGCGCATGCGTAAAAGTTAAGTTATTTTTTAGAACGTCTGACTTGTAACTGTCCAACCTTTCCCACCCCACCAGGTAATCAAACCATAGACTAAACATGAGGTAGACTGTTCTCGCTGGCTGCGCACAACCAATCTCCGTGTCCCAACATTGAACTGCTTTTCTGCCAACACGTCTTGCGAAAACAGCATGGTTTAGATTTTAGTTTAGAAACTGATTTGAAAACAAGTGCTTAGAGATGTATGTGTACTTAGTTTAACCAATTTGTTACGTAGTTTGATTAAATTTAAACTGGTAAAAGTATTTTATTAATATAATAGTGATTACCATTTAAAAATTAAGATGTAAACAAACACGTGCATCACTGTTAACCATGTGACTTGGACAGTTGTGTATGATTGGGGTAGGCCAACGTTGTGTACATGCGCAGAAGACGAATAAGCTGTCTATCTCATATGGATAAAACACTACGCATGCGTGAAAAAATTTGGAACGTCTCGGCAGGAAACGGTGCGCATGTGTAAAAGTAATTATTTGGGAACGTCTCGATTTACAACAGTGCGAATGCGAAAAAGATATTTTTTGGAACTTTTCGACTTGCAACTGTACACATACGCACACGATATATCTTGGAACGTTGGGACAAGCGAGAAATGTTTTACAGTAACCGGTTACAGAAATAACCTGTTACTGGAACGTGTTACTTACTTGGAACTGGATCGGTGGAACTTGTTACATAAAAGTAACTGTTTGGCATATCCCTAAAAAAATTAGAAAATAATCTCTGTGCAGTATTGGGGGCAGGATGGTAAGGGTGGCTGGCGAAGGAGGGTCCTCCCGAGTGCCTGGCGCTGGTGGGAAGGAAACTATGAGACACTGCCCCGCTGTACACGCTAAACTGATAATATCGCTCTCTATTACCGCATTTTTAAAGACCGCCGACGCGACTTTCGTTTTTCAACAAGTAATAAGCTCTGGCGGAGCAGCTCTCGCCCAAGCGCTCTCGGCGGGTGTCACTTGGGTTTACATCAACTGATATAGGCTGTTCACGGTAAAGTTAGCACTTTTGATGCCCTAGTTACTTTTTTCTGTTAGCAATGTTTTATCAATTAATGACATTTAAAAATAAATATTTTCATATAAGTAATAAACACAGTGTGTATATTTAACGCACTTGGAAGTTAACGTAATAGGCTAAAATAAAATATATTTATTGACTATTATTCAAAATAAGAGAGGGACGATTATTCAAAATAAGAGGGATTTCAAAAGGCTCACTTTACCGTGAATAGCCTATAGTGTGATCAAGTCACCGTACTACTTTGGATCCTGTCGCTACTGAACTGAACAACCCCACCCTTTCGTGCAGCGGCAATGGACTCGCCCGACGCGTTTCCGACTTCTGCGCATTATTTTCTTATTTTGGTTTCACTATACCCGTTCTGCGGCTTAGTCCAGTGCAGTTCTGCAGATCTGGCTCATTTCCCGGCTCCTGAGGTGGCCCCAAGGCCAATTACCTGCAAGACTGAGAATTTCGGGCACAAATCTGCAACGTCTCTCTCGTGGTCTTCTACAATAATGGCGAATAAATCACGCCTTTAAATTGCACTGCCGGGCAGTGGATCGTTTGGACCATACTGCCCGATGCTGTTAAGAGCAGTAGATACGTGAAGTCACCCATACATGGAGGACTAGATCAGGACGGACGATGTCGACTACCAGTCGAGAGGATCGACGGATCGTGCGTTGGGAGCGGAGGGATCCCATTTCGAACCGTTTCACGTTACTGGCCAGTGTTGGGGCTCCTGTGTGCCTACGAACGATTTTCCGACGCGCTGTAGAAGGCGAATCTGCGATCCCAGTGTCCATTCCGTGTGCTTCCGTTAACTCTGCAACAGTGGCGTTTCAGTTTTGCGCTAGCCAGAACAATATGGAACGCCACAGACTGGCGATGGTGGTGTTTAGTGATGAGTTCCGTTTCGTTATGGGGAGAGCCCTTGGTGAAAGTCACCAGATTGGGACAGGCTCGCTATCTAGCCGCACACTTCCCCCACGGTAGGCGTAATGGTCTGTGGATCCATAACCTACCATAGGCGATCCTCTCTCGTCGTGTTACGTGGAACATTGACGGCCCAGCGACATCTGGATGAGATCCTACGCATCCTGTCTACTTCTAATTTCTGGCCGGGATCCCAGGTGCAATATTCCAGCAGGATAACGCCTGACCACATGTGGCACGGATCGCGCAGGACTACCTCCGTCCTAATCGATAATGTGTGGGACCATTTGGGACACCAGCTGCCACCGTGCCACAGTATCCCTGATTTGGAACACACCATCTAACAATTTTGGGCTGGTCTGCTTCAGGACATCTGGCATCTTCTGGGATTCCACATCAGACCGTGTTGTAGCAGGTATCGTTATTAGTTGAGAAAATTTAATAATTACAATTGCCATTTATATATATATATATATATATATATATATATATATATATATATATATATAGTACTTCAAGCTAATTTAGTAAGTTTGTTTATAGGTCTGTGGACTCGCACATTTCTAAGAGGACGGAAACTTTGTGAACGTCAAAGTCCCTCGTAGAAGACTCGGAACCTATGAAGGGATAACACTAACCTGATCAGTGCTAAAGTAGGAATGAAAAGTTTTTGCGTTAGTATAAACTGAACAGTTTCGATGCATTCGGTTAAAATGCTAAATAATTAAACTTGCATAAACTTACAGACGTGAGGGATCTTTCAGGTGTAAACTCCTGTTTCATTATAATTTGGGCAGTGGACTGTGTAACGTATAGAGACTGGCAGGCGATCTCGGAAACTTTTGAAATGGAGTGGCAGAGAAAGAGAAAAATCGACGTGAATTGTTACCTGCGGCGTGGTTTGCGTGTCGAGGGTGCGTGCGAATAAAGCCATCGGGGTTAATGCCAGCGGAGAAGGTTAGGCCATGGTTATACCCGTGGCCGGTTGTGATGGCAGCGGTGAAGGGCGAGGAGCCGGCGGAAATGATAGGCCAGAGGGCGAAATTGCCTTCAAAGTAGAGAGGATATGGCTCTGAGGGAAGAATTCTGAGAGAATCCAGAGCGACTAGTAAAACCTGAAGACGAATGAGAATAACATTTCTGTACCTCTGGGCTAATGAACTTTGGTAACGCGAGCTACTCTTTCGGCTATATTTCCAGACTAAAGCCCGTAAACGCCATGCACTTCTGGAGAATAATTTATTTTTGTAGAACCAGCGTTCTTTTTTATTAGGGTGCGGTACGCGTTCGTTAACAAAATTTCGTGTAGCGTTTAATTTGGTCTTAGATAATTTTCAAAATGAAGTGTTTATAATACTGCATAGCATTCGGAAGCTATTCTTGAGACCTACGAAATCTGAAGAAAAGTCGTAATTTCTTGCAATTAATTAAACTGTTTTTCTCTGGCATCATGATATACATATTTAAAAAACGCAATTTTCTTTAATGCAAGAAAGTGAGCCTGATTCGAAACATGTACAAATAGGAATAATCAGAAATTATTCCAATTTCAAACAAAATATATTTAAAAACATAATTGGGTAGCAAATTCTCCTAAAGAAATAGTAAGTAGATACATGCGGTTTCTGGAAAACGTTTGAGTTGTATCTCACGCTACAAGAAATGGCACGACCGCGCCGTGTCAAGATCTCCAGAATACTTGCACACTGCATCATCTGATCTACTGCTCAAGGCTGTTCACGGTAAACTGAGCAATTTTGAAAGCCCTGCTTAAGATCTACTTGTATGCGCATTGTCATTCTTCCATCATATGTAAAATAATCATTGCCATCGGCCTAGCCACTTTAATTCGTGCGTCCGTAAAATGAAACTGCAAAATTGTTAGGAAAGGAAGTATTTTGCAAATTTGCTAATACCTGCATGTATATGCACTGGACAATTAGAAAACAAAAATATAATTTCAGTATTCACATATGTCTACCTAACACTTTAAATGCAACATTAAGACATGGGATTACCTTCCCTCTGCTGTTACCAACTGTACTATGCGCATATCAGTCGATTTGCCCTTTAAAATATGTGCAGGAAGAGGCAGTGACATTTTTCAAAAAGTGATGTCATAAGTGCTCAAGCAACCGTGAACATCCTATACAGTTTGTTTCTAAACTAAACGGACACACTTCAATTGCAGGTTAGTCACGAAACTAAGATGAAAACATGCATATATATGTGTGTGTGTGTGTGTGACCTATGGTCTAAAGTGAATCCTAAGGGCGGCACAATCATTTTTGAATTTTGTGCCTGAAGCACTAGTTTATCACAAGTACTGGAGTTTGAACACAAAGTGTCTGGATAATGTGTAGAATTAATTGTGACATGATAATACATATTTCTAATGACAGCGATAGACAAGTATTGGGGTTTCCACGTATCTTTAGTTCGTGGTACAGATTATCCAGACACGTAGTGTTTCATCTTAGAAATTTTCTCCATATTTGATAGGTCCAATTTAAAAAAAAAGTGTACCGCTGTTAGGATTCACTTTAGACCATAAGTCGTATATACGTTTTGTTCTTTCTTCGTGATTAACCCGCAGCCAAAGTTAGTAGCTCTAAATTTTATACATCGTGCATATTTACAGTTTTTATCTACGCGCACGTTGCCTTATTCCTGAATCGTGCTCATCAGAGATCATAAGTGCCCAGGTACTGATAAGGTTTTACATCCCTGGAACATTTACATGTAATTATGTGACTTAAATATTTCTACTGAACATAACTATGCATTCGGCAAAAGTGAGTTTGCAAGAGCGGTTTTAACATAATGTGCTAATATACTGTTGATGGCAACATGGAGCATGAATGGTACGTGCAAAAATACGTAAAACAAATTCGACGATTATAGATTTAAAGCCCATAAATTAATTGTTGCAAAGTTATTTTTCGTAAAAGAGTGTTAGAACAGCTACAGTACTTTAAAAAATGAGAACTATCCTGTTGACCTTTTATCCCTTTAAATCCTACATTAATTTTTTCTCGGGTTGATTCCAGCTGACTTCAATATTTTGTGGAGCGCCGAAGAGGAGTTAAGGTTACGGCTCAAGCTAGTTTGAACGTACACACGTGACGTTAATACACGCCAAACCTTCGATGCTACCATGCACATTGCAGCCACTACCGGCGTGTTTTTGTTTCTTAAAGGACATAGTGTAGATAAATATTGATACTGTTGCAGCCACTTGCGTGCCCATATTATTCAGTCGCCCTCACAGAAATGACAGAAGAATTCTTTGCTATTAACGGTATTTCGATAAAAAATACATCCTGAAAAAACGGATCATGAACTATTGCGGGTGTAACATTGTAACATGATAATTTTACAGGTGGAGGCCGTAGTGAGGTAGTGATTAGACTACTCACCTCCCACCTAGGCGAACCGGGTTCAATCCCCGGCTGGGTTACTCCCGGATTTTAGCAAGTGGTAATCATGCCGGACAATGTCGCTGGCCGGCGGATTACCTTGGAGATCTCCCGTTTCCCCCATCCTTCATTCCGGCGCTGCTCCATTCTCACCTCATTTCACCCTCAACGTCTCTCAAGACCTCGTTGTTAAGAGCCGTCCAAATCTCTCAATCGTGCCGGACGAGTTTTCTCGGGGATCTCTCGTTTCCCCCGCCCTCTCATTACGGAGCTGCTCCATACTCGCCTAACTTTACCCTCATCGGCTATCAAGACCTCGATGTTAAGAGACGCACAAATATCTTTACTCGCTCACTCATTCATTCACTTGCCCACTCATTCTTTTACCCCCTCACTCACGTTTACAGGTTATGTATGCTACGTGGTACTGTTACTAGTATGCACGCACCATAAAATCTTTCTCTGTCACCGTTTTTCATGCCTTTAAAGTATGGTCTTTGTGAGAAAGATGAATTTTTTTTACGGCGGCAGATAACGCGCGCCGGCAGTACATAAGAGCGCCATACGACAGTCCCGTACAGAAAAGCGCTAGGCAGTTTTAGCGCGTGGTAGCGTCGTTGAGACAGTATCTGGGCGTGGTCTGTCCCGCCTTCCCCTCACGAGCGAACCACCGTCTGCTGCCGGAGAGCTAGCAAGCTAGCAGCCTTAGGTTGCCCAGAATATCTTCTTCTTGTCGCAGCCGACATTTGGTAATGTTGCCCGATCTACGAGATTTCTCGGACATGCACGAGGATTTTGGACTTGCGTGCGATGCACGAGGAAATCGGTTATGGTACATCATTTTTTTTTGAACGAGAATTTGGTTTCTTCAAACATGACACAGGTCTACGTAAAGCCAATCACATTTGCCAGCAGTTTGTGCATTTTTATATAACTGCACTAAGATTCCCATATAACATTCTTCCTCTCGCGTGTACATTTGGGCCTCGTTTATATATTGTTTCGTGTTTCCTTAATTGTCGTGTTCACTCAATACTTATAAACATGACATTTAATAATTAGAATGAAAATAGCCAGAGTAAGAGTAGTGCGGTCCCATTCCCGAATATTCTTATTGTCTGGCCTTCAATTAATTTAACACTAAATGCGTTTTTCAGATAAGATGTTGGGTACCGTTGAAAATTATCTTGTTTGCCACTAATGAGCTTATTTGCACACGGATAGCTCAACACATTAAATACAAGAAAAGTTAAGAATTGTTGCTGGAGCATTATTTCTCCTCCATCATACTAGAAATTACGTGGTTTCATCAAAACAACTTTTGTTAATACGCACACCATAATGATACGAAATCGTAAAACAAAATAACCTATTTTCTTGAACTTTAGTGTACTGCCGTTTAACGTCATTTCGATGAAGAATGTTTATGACGGTAGAAGTGCTGATGATTTTGAGAGACAAGACTATCCTATACAAGGCAAAATATGAACCATGTTGGGTCTATGAAGACAGAGCTTTGAAACATTACAGAGTTTTTATAGACGATAAATGTGATAGAAAACTTGTAAGTGAAGAAGTATATACACACGAAACACGAAAAACACATTTGGATTGCTTCTTTTTGTGTACGAGAAGTGGCATTTATTTTGTACGCGAATGGAGACAATAATAGAAAACAAAAGTTATTTTGGCGCCATGAATTGCGCAGACATTTTGATGTTAAATTTTCTCTTTCAGTATGCAAATTATCATTCCGAGAACACAGAGAAAACTTAGACACTGATGAAGGACGTTGTGTCAATAAATTTAATTAGCATTTTATAATGTTTAAGCCATTTATGGCTCAGTTTCACAACAAGTAACCAATTCATCTTAAGGGCGGATTGACTATGCAAGCTCCAGTGTAAAAATAAACTTTTTGAGTTGCTCTCTTTAAAATTAAAATGCAAAATAGTGAAAAATACAAAAGGAGTATATCTTGTCTATAAGAATGGATACCACCCAAGATATGTCTGAGAATGATCAGCGAAGTGAAATTTACTTTTCATGCGTGATTCAGGCAGATGAGTGGAGTACCAATAGCACTGACAATTATAGAACTTTTCATAATTTTCATGTAAATTAATGCAAGTCCAGTCTACATTGCACTTAGCTAATGAAACATCGAAAGTAATAGAAAAGAGACGGGAAAGAAACTTAGTGGACGAGATTACGATTGAACTATCAGCATTACTAATATTTAGTGATGTTCAAAAGAGAGTACGAAATGTTGAGCCACAAGCAATTTGTATACATTTCGCTTTCAAAAATTTAAATATTTTAAAGAATGACTTAATGAGAGAAATTGATGAAATAAGAACCTTTTTTTCCATATAGTCCTAGCGAACGTCTGTATGTGTTGTTCAGTTTTGAAACATTCAGAGGATTTGTTTTAAGATAGTTCTGCAAAAAATGATGAAAAAAGAATTAAAGGTTAAAGATCGCAAAAGCATTTTAAGATTTATAACTGTTCCCCCGATGATTTTCCAATGTAAAATATTGCAGACCATTTTGTGTTCAACGCGTTTCGGTCTAAAAGTGTGGAATTGTCAAAAACAGTAAAACTTTTACAAATACGATTTGATGAACTGAAAAATAATTGAAATATATCTGATGAACTTAAGGAAGAGACGAACTCTCTGAAGACCAACGTTTGTAAGGGATTTGAAAAGTCCCTTGTAATTTTATTGGCGTGCTGTATGCGATAAAAAGTAAAATACAATGTCAGTTCATTGAAACTTTAGTATAATAGAACCCAGGTGTCTGCAGAATGTGACATTGACCTCCTACATAAGGTTCAAAAGTTCTTAGATACATACAACAAACACATCGCACCAGAATCTTCACGAGGAATTTTAAAGTGCTGTCTGTATTTAGTAATGAGTAGAGACCCTACCATTTCGCGTTATAATATGGCACCAAGCTAGAATCTGCACTTGTCTACATACTCTAGCAGAAGACACTTAATCATTGGCTGCTGCCACATGCAGAGCTCATTCACCTGTTTAACCTGTCCCCGCGGATAGAAGTTTCAAGAGTGCTGGATGCGCACTATAGGTTTTGAGCCCTAGAGGGTGTGTCGAATGTTCCAAATTCCATTGAGACACGTGAAATCAACGAACACTGGTATATAGTATACTGATTATTATGCGAAATGATAGAGGCTCTAGTAATGAGGTCACGAATGTGACAAACATTTAAGTATTTTCTTGTACTGCAGTGAAAAATCACTTCCTTTTATCCAGTTATTCCGAAGTATTTTCCACGTTGGTGTTTTTTTCAACAATTCCTGGCACAAATGTTATTGCAGTCTTCAATTTCAATTTTGAAATATTAAAAACAGTTCTCAGTAGCACCACGGGTTAACAAAGAATACCAGGAATAGCTATTATTTCCGTTGAGCAATCCATAAGTGAGATCAACTGCCAAAATCAAATTTACTCTTAGATCATTATATTTGGTCGAAAACAAGCTATACGAGTTACTACAATAAGTGAAATACTTCGGCTGTAAGTAATATTATTTTATGACTAATTACTTGTATTTCAGAAGAATGCACTCTGAATTATCGTCCCGAAACAGCGGAATTAATTCACTGTCAATAGGTAAATATCAGATATATTTCAATTACCTATATTCACTGATGTAATATTTCGATTTCTTCAGGAGCAGGTTTTGTTGATTAACGAACGAATTGTACTGACTGGAGTAAATATTTAAAACATAATTTTTATAATGTACATTTTGTCTTGGTTTGAAGTAAAGTTTAAAAATGTTCATTTATTTCAACGTTAAGTTTTTAATTTTGTGCCGCTATCTGATTTTTATTCGAAGCGTTTGGTTTTAAAGAGGACTAAATTACACTGCATTTGCTTTTTGTCTGTACTTTTTTCATTCTTGGCTAACTTTTTAATTTTGATACATATGTTTGCTCCCCTGTTTGTGAAAAAAAAAAAAAAAATTTTTTATATATGCAACGTGACTGACAAACCTTCTTCAAGTTGAATATGAGTATTCCACAATTATTGACCACCCCCGTTGCGCTAGGTTTCAATCGTGTAAAAGACATAGCTGCCTTTGCCGTATATGTACGAAGCTCGAAATTTAAAAAAAAATATTTGTTTGTAAGCCGCCTCCGTCCATCCCTCTCCTAATTTGCTATTCAAGGAATATCATAGAGAGCAATAATAAGCCCATAACAGGAATAATAGAAGTGTTTGTTTCCATTTAAAATTTAATCCTGTTTTAACATTTTCGCTTTGATGCGTTTAACTATTTAATTACGTAGTTTCCGGAGATGAATAATTACTGCACAAAATATATTACATTTAGGTGCATTAGATGTAAGATGAAATGAATAATGAGAATAAATAACTTTTTAACAAAGAATGAAATTTTGTGCTCAGTAGCGTCGCCTTTGACAGTATTTCCGGTTTTCCGGTGAGTTTTATGAAGCCATTACTTCAAAGTGAAACGTGTTATTTTCAAAAAAGATATCTCATTTCATGTCACTGGAGCGAAACCGCGATCGTGTATATGAACCATTAATGAAATCTATGAGAATAACAGAGATTCCGTTTTTTTTTTTTTTTTTTCAAAAAAATCCGTGGAATTGTTTCCTTCTCAATTACTGGTACGTCAATCACTGCCAAAATAAAACGTTCTGGTTTAACAGGAAGCGTTTGATGAAAATTTTTCCATTAATTTTTGTTTTTATTTTGCAATATTTTCTTTTTATGTAAAGGAAATTAATGTTCCGGTACTGAAATTTTGCTTTCTGTTTTAGTGTATCACAATAAGTAACAGTTTTTAATCCATATGAACCTGTTGTTCAGAGCAAAAAACAACGTTTTTTTTGGAAACATGTATATACGTAACTACAGATGTATTAAATATTAATTAAAATGTAATGAACGAAACATCTCTATGCCTCGTATGACTAATGTATCTAAAACAAATTTGTAAGGGAATTACAGTCCTTAAATATAGATATATATATATAGATATATATATATAGATTTATATATTAATATAACTGTTCAGAATTTAATCCAACTTGCTTAGCTGGCAGATTGTTGCTTGCTCACCAAAACTTTACAAAAATAATTTTTTAAATTTTTCTACCAATCTTATCCTAGTATAAATACATCTTTATCATCTTGACTGGAATCTGTACTTTTTCAGATACGTATACGAAAATGTTTTTGGATGCAGTGCCCAAGATAACATTACATATTTAATTAAAGCTCTGTATAAAAAGTTGAAGAAATTATTGTGTTTTAAGTAAGAAATTCAGTACTCATAGTATATACTCGAAAAGTACATTGATGTCCAATTTTGGTGTTATTAAATCTACCGATATAATTGGATAATGGAGGTAACACCTTTGTCAGCATAGAAGTTTTGAGGTGTAAGACTATTGCCGCCTAAGCGTATCGAAAAAAAAACATTGGCATTTCTACGAAAGCATATTAAACTTTCCAAGTTATTCCCAACTAGCCTATCTTAAATCCTGTGAAACGAAGTAAATGACGGCTATACAGAAACTGAAGCTCAACAATTTAAACGTCCGTGGCTCTAACATAAACTGTAACTTGACCTTTTGAACGTCTGATATTCAACCGTTTCGAAAGTTTTGACATCACTGTGGCTGTATAACAAAGTCCAGACTTTCGAGCATTGGTATTCAAATAATTTTACCAAACGTTGTGTACGGTCGCCTCGCTTCCTATTACTCTCTCAGTACTGCTGCTTCGCATTTTGAGGTATATATAACAGGCATGCGTGACTGCAGTCCATCCACAATACACGTGTGTTCTAAAGACCGTAACATGGATCTAATGAACGCGGTAATTATTGTTTCGTGCATGTGCTCATAGAAAACGGACCCTCTTACTCGGATATTTGGGGACGGAACCCCGGATACAGGCAATTCATGATATAGTGAGCACTTTTGAAAGTCCTTTCATTTGGAGTTATATACAATACAAATATTTTATTTTAACCTTAAACATTAACTTCCGAGTGCAGTGGAATATTCATACTGTGTTTGTTACTTACATAGCAATATTTATTTAAAAAGGTTTTTAAGGAATAGAAAATGGTTGAAAATAAAAAAGTAACAAGGACTTCGATAGTGCTCACTTTACCGTGAACAGCATATAGTAAGAATGAGAGCTCGGCGGTCGTGTTTTTAGGTCGTTAAGCAGCGGATCCACTTCCTGGCCGTAAATGTGACCTGTTATCACACGCTACACTCAAAAAGTAAACAGTGTGTGTAGCACGTCATGCACGAGTATTTCCAGCCTCGTTCGAGTCGCGTAACTACTAAAGCATCGCGTCTTTCAAGTGTCGCTCAAACAAAACTCAGATCTTGGGCGCACAGATACGGCGGAGGTAGCCGCATGTGACGCTCCCATTTCCCCAAACTTCTCGTCAAATGCGCCGCGATACCAAACTTGAAGCACGCCTTCTTGGCGTCAGCTGCATGTTACTGGGTTTCCACGTCGTGCGATAACGTGCTGTAATCACAAACCCGATGGTTCAATGTGCCTCGCGCCGTGCCGCCGAACTCCGGCTATTACTTGAACGGTCTTCTCCTCGCCACATTAGCGTGATGCTTCATTGGGACGATTTGGTCCCACAGCCTTATCGACACCTCGCGTAGAGGCGAACTCGGGAGCCTTGGAAGGTAGATCGACCTGCGATTCTCTTACCCGCCGATCGTCTGTCCCGAAAGTCGGCTGATTTCGTAGGCTGAAACGTGTCGACATGAAGTCGCAAGAGTCGCATGATCTCAGGTGCCTAACCATGTGAGTAAAGAACGCTCTCAGAGCGTAGTTGTGCTTGATTGTTTTCATTGTTCGTGTAGTAGTGCTGGTTGGGCGATTTGTGCCTACTAATCCGCCGTCACAACGAAATTTGAGAATTGTAGGATCGACGACATACTATATATTACCCATGTAGTTACGATTTCCGGTTCGCAAAATTTTAAATGATATATTTTCTGAAATGCAGGTCCTCATTGGCACAGTTCGTTCAGATGCCAATTTACGGTGCAAGGTATCATTGATTCCAGTTGCGTATACACAATTTTATTTTGGGAAGCGCTGGGCCTCGATATCTGAAGTGAACACTTTGCACAATAAATAAACACCTTTTCTCAATGTAAAATATATTCTTATTTCAAGCGCACACTCCAGGGAAACTTATTGCAATTGTTTATTTCAATTTCATTGTCCAATTTTTAGTTAATTGTCTAAAAGTTTCAGTTAATTTACTAAAATTTGTTGGTATTTATTTACATTTTGACTTAGTCTTGGCTTCCACCTCGCGTACGCTCTTTCTGGATTCAAGTGGATAAAACGCCGCCCAATTACCCAATAGGCTTTAAAATGGAGTGTTAATAATTGGTAATTATAATCGAGATTCGTTGTACCAATTAATAAATTGCAACCTACAAGTTAACCAAAAATAAGTTAATGGTTTGCTCTTAGTGCCAGTCGTAATAGTTTTCCCTTTTTTTATCGTATACAAAATTAAGGTGTTAGCTACTGTGGAAAGGCGTAATATTCTGCAAGGTAGTAAAACGTAATATCACAATTCGTGAAGTGACGTATCTAGTATAAAATTTATAAGTCGTAAAAGCTTGGTGCATAGATAATGTATACAGTAAATTATTCCTTTCAGGATATATCACAAAATCCACTATTGTTGACAAAGAGAGTGTTCGTAGCGAAGAGTAATAAAAGTTCCTTTAACAAACAAAATTGATTTTTGATGTTTCTGTTGCGGAGAGGGAATCGTAATAAATTTAACTGCTATTAAATAACTTAGGTGTACATAGTATACTATAAGCTTTACTGGCAAAATTAATGGACGTAATGAGCATATGTTGGAATTGTGGTGAAGTAGAATTTTTAAAGTGTTTTCCTTGAAAAGAATACAGATTGCGCAACTTGGGCTTTGTTTTCAGTAATTCAGCATTTTTTCCCAAAGCAATTAGGAAGAAGTTTGTTAAACGTATTCTTTGAAGACGTACGTCACGAACTTTCCTCACCCACAATAATCGCTCTCTCATAGGGGGCCTGCGCAAATGTCGACTTTGGAATGTATTCCAGTTCGATATTACGCTGTAGCTCCATTTAGCACAGCTCAGCCGTATCCCTTGCCATCTGGATCATTCTTCAGATTCCACCGCACCCGGCAGTGTTTAGCAGTTTAATATGGCTAAAACAGCCTGCCAGCTGCCAGATGTTTTCTAGCACAGAACATAGTAGAGATCCAACTTAAGGATACAGTTGACGATACAGTAGAATTACATTATATGTTCAACCAATGTCTGTAGTTTTTATTATAATATTATGACTCGACACTTCTCTCACCTATGACTTACAGGCTGCATGCGGGGTCAACACAAAGTCGTACTCGGGTTTAATTTACGCACACTTACGTTTATTTGGTAAACACAGGTCACTGTTACACATACGAGACCTATCCCCTTTTCCTATCCGTCTGAACTGCTGGGTTAATTCTAACGCGTTCTACAGACGTTCTGGCGAAAGGCTTGTCAACCCCCCTTCCAAGATGGCGGGTTGCTGTGTTTACCTCTGTGTTGGCTGTGGTGCGTTGTCCTCTCTCTCTCCGTCTCTCGGGTTGGTGTCCTGGTGTATCTCTTCGGCTTCTGGCGGGAAGTCCGGGCTCGTATCCCGGGATGTGTAGTCTCTCGCTCTCTGGTTCCACCTCCACTCGCGTCCCGTCCCTCTCCCGATCATAACTCGTACATCACTGCCTGGTACTCGCTTTGTCTTCCCTATATATAGTTTTCTCGTGGTACTTCCCCTGAAGCCCGGTGGTTTCCCTAATTCTGCGGGGGAGATGAGGAAGGGGGGGTGGGCGCGTGCTGTGCTTCCCCGGCTCGGGGGGGTTCCTTTGCTCGTTACTGTCCTCGGGGTGAGAGGTGGTGGGTGTGGCGTCCTCGGGGAATCCTAGGGTCATTACCTCAGGTTGCTCCCCTGCGCGGGTATCTAGCGTCGTGACTAATCTAAGTATGAGCGATTCGCGTCAATTACTTAAAAGTGAAACTGTAAAACCATGGCGAAGTTTATGTACCAGACAATTATCGTTTGCACGCCCTTTTTATGTAGGTCAATTCATTATGAACAACGTCAAACTATTATCCGCCGTGTTGAAAACACTTTACTATGCGTGGTTGACGAGTAATTTTCCAATTCGAACTCACAAAAGCGAGTTCTGCTTTACATTTGCAGTCTTTTACTTTACTACCAGCCTCAACGCAGTGATTGTTACGGTGACTTCCGATGGTCGAGATAAATAAATGCGTTACCTTCAGACTACTGTGTTCCGGACTGCAACCCTGGGTAAACCGTATATTTTTATTTCTTTATTAGAGGTAGGTTTTGTTTACTTAGCACGTGATCCCTCTTCCACTAATGCTGGAGTCACATAAGCCCCAACGAGCACGACAGGGCACGAGAAAAGCTGAACAGCACGATTTAAAGGTTAGGATTTTTAGACATCAGTTATAAGGGACTTATAGAATGAACTAGTTTCTAAGGCGGTTAACAGAAAAAAAAAAATGGAATACATGATGCTGACAAACATTGCGAATATGACGCTGAAGCATTACAACGATTTTTAGTCTACTTTCCGAACGATAGAAAGACTGAAGGGATCACTTTTCTATCTATGATGTGTGTGTGGATGTGTGTATGTGTGCCTGTGCGTGTCTGAAGCGTGTGTACCCCTCCCTCCTGAAATTTTTGAACGCGGGAACAGAATTTCACCAAACTCGGTACACATATAGTAGTTAGTAACGACCAGTGACTTTTATAGTTTTCGATCACGCCGGGCACATACTTTAAAAATGGCGGTCATTTTACAATTGAGGATAATAGGTCATATCTCAGGAATCATTCAACCTAATTTAACCAAATTTTGTATTCTTATAGCGCTAATTGCAAGCATTAAATTCAAGGGTGATTATTGTCATTGGTCCTCCATTTTGGAAGATCACACTAAATGAAAAATAAAGCTTTTACGTTATATCTCGAAACCTCTCAACCTATTTTCGCCAAATTTGGCAAGTATGTAATGCTATGATTGGCCAGGTAAATATAAGTAATTTAAGTATACACTTATTTTAAAAATGGTGGCCATCAATCTTTTTAACATATTGTGCTATATCTTCGAAAACATTTATTCAATTCCAACACAACTTTGTATGCTGTGAGTATATATAAAATATCAAATGTTTCTCCACTGAGCCTCCTTTGTCTTCCATTTTGTAAGAGAGTGCCAAACAAGTAGCACTGTGGTATGTAAGGTTACTAGTATGTTTAAGGTTTGTCAGACACTTATTTTCAAAATGGCGCCCACATAGCTATTTTAGTTTTGTATGTTATATCGTCGAAGCCATGTAATGAATTCCAACGATACTTTGTATGATGGCGGTATATATTACAACAATCAAATTTGTACAAACAAAATCTCTTTTGTCTGCCATTTTGTAAAATAGTATCACTGACTAATTTTAATTATATGATCTCCGAAAAAAGAACCTATTTCTACCAAATTTGGCAAACAATTAGCACTATGGCAGGCTGTGTAAACAAATCAATTTTGAGTGGGTCAGACACACATATTTTCAAAATGGCGGCCATATAAACATTTTAGCTCCGAATAATTTATCTACGAAACTGCGAAACAAATTTCAACTTATCTTTGTATGCTGACAGTATTAGTTGTATCCATCAACATTTCCTGTGCAAAGCCTCATTTATCCACCATTTTGTAAGATAGCCCCAAATGAAATGATGTAGTTTTTATGCTGTATCTCGGGAAACAGTCAACCGATTTCTTTCAAATTTGGCAATTCAGTTTTACTGTGGAGGGCTATATTATCTTATATGATTCAAGATTATGTCTCCTGTTTTCTGAATGCCGCGTATACAAACATTCTAACTTAGTGTGCTATATATATGAAACTATGTAACAGATTTAAATTTAACTTTGTGTATTTTATATACAACAATAATCGAATGTGCTCATAAATAAACTTTTGCCCTCCATTTATGAAGATCGTCACATTATCAACAGAGGTTTTATGCCATATATCGAGGACCAATCAACGAATATGCATACAGAGATCCTCCTTTGCCGGATTATTTGCAAAGTGGTGTTGGGTGAGTAAACAGGATATTTTGTCATATTTGCGTAATAATTATACTAATTTCCACCAAATCTTCCACAACTACAGAAGGCCAAGTATAGTTACATGATTTTAATGGAGTGAGGCATTAATAAAAAAAATGGCGACCATATAAATATTTTTATGTGTTTGGCATATCTATTTTATATTTTAACAACTTCAATCAAACTTTTATGCTGACATTATCTATTACAAACCTTGTGTACAGAGCCTCATTTCAGAAATTTTTTAAGATAGCCCCATTTAATTGAATAAGGTTTTTATGCCATATCTCTGAGATCAATCAAACGATTTCCATCAGATTTTTCACACAAGTAGCATTATGGTAGGCCATGTAAACGTAAGTGTTTTATGTGGCTCAAACACTTATTTTCAAAATGAGGTTTGCTTAAATATTTCAGGTTAGTGAACCCTATCATTCAAAATATTACACTGATTACATCCGAAGTTGATGCTCCGAATTCTACCTGCGTGATACAGTTGATTGCCAGCTAGCTTAATTTTAAGTTTTTGTGAATTCGAATCCCGGATAAGTCATTCGTGCATTTTAATTTTCTTGATACTTTTACATTTTTCTGGTTTTATATCTAATGATACTTCTGTCAATGCGACGTCAATGCCTGCCTACCTACCATCTAAGCTTTCAAGAACTTTACACAATTTTATTTACACCCATGTGGAGGAAAGTAGGCTCATTAGTTATCAGTAACTACTTCTTTTTCTTTAAATGTATTTATTCCGCCAAGGGAAAATAGTTTTTCTCTTATAAGATGTAAATGTTTCACTATAGGGAAATGTAGTCGAACTATTTCGTTTCACAACATTGTACACCAAGTTTGTAATTTTGCACGACGCGGAAAATTAGAAATAGTTTCTTATCCGAAAATTCTGATCGACTGACCATTTTCGTCTTTCTGACGTCAGAAGATACTCGTATTTGATTGGCTGTTTGGTTTTAATTGTCGTGCCGCACGTGTCGTACTTGCGGGAGCTTTGTGATTCTGACATTACCTTCCCGGTTTACCGCCCGACGTTTGTAATCCCAAGTAAACTATTAGACTACTTCTTAAAACCAAAATATGGAAAATAAAGGTGATTCAAAATTATTTTAATGTTAACCTTATTTACCTAAGACGCTTCAAAGATTATTATACGATATTTTCTTATTTATACAACACATGCATGGCTTTGTTCCTTTAACTAACGATTTTGAAACCTCTTTTCCAGGTTATTTGATGGTTCACTTAGAGGTAACAGCTATGAAAAAATTTAAATGGGTGTAGTTATAAAGTCGATATATCAGAATAATGAGATATACAGGATAGTAGCGAAGGACATTAACACATTTTAGGCGGTAGTTTATGTATTCTGCTGCTAGAGAAATCGTCTGTCCCCATTTTAATTCTTTATAAATTGCACCCTAAAACATCGATTTAACTGATTTCAACACATTTCAATATATATATAAAATGCTAAGAGAAATTCAAAATATATATAAACACTTATTACCGAATCTGAAGATATATATTAATAAATTGTACATCATATCATTTACCCTTAGAACCATGGATACTTTATTTGTCTTCATTTAATCTAAAATTAGTGCGTAACCTAATGTTTTTATCCACATGGTCAAAAACATACTGGAGTTTCAATGATAAACACCTAAAATCTTGTTTTTAGTATTTTTGAGAGTAAAGCGCGTGTTAAATACGAAACCATCTTATTTTTCCTCGCATTAACATTCATTTTGATTTTATAGTAATGTATTTCATTGTTTGGTTTCAAAAAGCAACATATTTTGGTTAAATAAATTCCTCGTACTCTACATGAATGCCATTTGGTATTACTTTTCTTCCGAGAAAGTTTGAATTTTCATATGGATGTGAAAGTAGTTTTTCATCACATATATACGAAAAGTGCAGTTATACGTGATGGTTAGTGAAATAATGCTTACTTTTGGTTGACTGGTTGTAAGTCCATCCGAGGTTTTGGTCAAGCTGACAGACCTACATTTGGGAGGTCGTACGTTTTAGCGAGGTCGGATGAATTAAGGATGTTTCTCCTTCTTGCATTCTACTTCCACTACAGGAAAACGCTAGCCTGAAATTCCGGATACGTTACAGAACACTCTGGTGAGCTGTCTTCCAGTTATGTTTGCAGTGAAGTAAGGAAAATAGATCCACGCTTCACGTTGTGTTGAGAGTGTAACGTTGAAGTTTATGGCTATGGAAGTTTCTGTTTCACGTTTTGTACTCACAATAGCACGGATTTACATACACTGGAGAGCTTAAAAAACTGACGCAGCTGCCTAATATCGTACAGGGCCACCGAGCACGCAGAAGTGCCAAAAGACGGCGTGGCATGGACTCGACTAATGTCTAAAGGTATGCAGGAGGCAATTCTCACCATGAATCCTGCAGGGCAGTCAACAAATCCAATCTGCGCCTATTTGAGAAAGGATTGCACTTCTGTCATGTTTAATAATTATCATCAGTCGTCGTTTGTCCCGTTCTTTCACGATCTTTTTCCGGCCGCAGCGATGTCGAAGATGTGATGTTTTACGGGATTCCCAATATTCACGATACACTCGTGAAATGGTCGTACGCGAACCTCCAAGTGTTATCGCTACCTCGGAGATGCTATGTCCCACCTCTCGTGCTCCGACTATAACACCACGTCCAAACTCACTTTAATCTTGATAGCCTGCCATTGTAGCAGCAATAACCGATGTAGCATCCGACCGCATCACGTTACTCTGATTGATTCCATACATCTGTTATTTGCATACGCACGCCTACGCCAGTTTTTTTTTTTTTTTGCTCTTCTGTGTATATTCAACACATTTTCTTTTCTAAAAAAACTTTGCAAGGTTTCACTCGAATGGCGTATCAATAACGTGACAAATCGATTGTAATTTTAATTATACATATAGAGAAAGAAAACATAGTAAGAATAAAATAAGATCCTAAACAGAGTTTTATTTTTAAGTGCTCTAACCTTGAAAACTGTACATACAGTTAAATGAAACGAAGGTATTATTTTATGTTGTGAAGGTAAGTTACAAGCTGAATGCCGTGTTGTTGTCCATTCATGGTAACTTACAACTTTTCTGTAGCGCTGCAAAAATTATACTTTCACTACATTTCTCCACCTCACGCAACCAAAGCTTAATCAATTACACGGAAGGGACAACACAACGCATTCTTGCGTGCTCAGTTTGATATTATTACGTACGAGAACTCTTTCTTACTGAGTATTACCAATACGCCAATTGTCGTTCATATTAACAAAAAATTTAATATTTAAATTTATAGATAAATTATAAGTTAAAGTTTCATGTAACCGAAAATAAAATACTTTCATGTTAATAGAGATATAAAACGCATGGGATACGTGATCTTTTTAGGAAACAACCGAACTCGACATACACGGGGTTGGGTTTTCAAAGGTTTTATTTTTAAAAAATGGGAGAGATACCGTGAATTGACTATAGTTCCTGTTGACCTGGGCCCGCGACCTGGGCCGGTCGCAGGAATGACAAGCCGAGCGGCGTTTTCATAGTACAGCTTTCTTCCCCCGCGACGGACCACAAACCTGACCCCGTGCTCCAATGGGCGAGAGGACGGTGACGGGGGCCCAGGGATCCTCTATTGCCGGGCTTACGAAAAGTAGAGGGGGGCGGAGCGCCTGTCGTTTGGAACTTAACCCGGATAATGTGCCGAGTTTTCCGGGATTTTGCGGGGAAATGCTCTTTTTCGCCGCCGTAATGCGCCTCCGTGCGTGCTGCATGAGGAAACAACCCCTCCAACCCAACAACCCTCTACTGGTCCGTACCGGAAGGCACGTCGTGTTCCAGAGAGTTCCCGGCTTACCACCCCCATCACCCTCTCACAGCGAGTTGAGCGTCTCTTGTTTCCTGTTTCCCAGGCGCTTCTTCAACCAACTGCGGTTACGCAGGACACGACCTGGGGGTAAGTTTTGTACCCACACTTCACGGCAGTTTCAGCTGATACAAAAACAGCTCGAAAACTACCACAGCTCATTGATCACTGGTGAACTTTCTAAGAGAGTATAATATACGTTTCCGATTTACCTATTTTGCCCTAATTAGCATCTTCTTTGTTAAGAATGTAATACAGGCGTATCATTGAATATTTGTTGGTATCAAGTGATGCAATACCAGCTACGTAAGTAGCTTTAAAGAGAGTTAAAGTTCACATTTTATTTACAAATTGGAAACCATACTTTGCAGCTAGAATCTACGAACTTCAAAGAATTATAGTACTTTGTTATTCCTCTTGGGAAACTGACAATTTTTTTTAAAGTATATCAAATGGTGGTTTAGCTTGTATACTGATAATTTGTAGCAGCTCCTAAACGACATTATCTAATGATGTTTTTCCCTGCATCAGTAGGGCCTATTATGAATATATTTGAAACACCTAACACAGGTCATGGGACCATTGTATTAGACACCTTAAGGCTGTTTACGGTTAACTAAGAACTTTTGAAAGTCCTGCTTAGAATCTACTTAACTCCTTATTCGGTATCGTTTCACCATATGTAGGATTAAAATTACCAAGAACTGTCTCACTTTAATAATGCGACATTCAAGTGAAACAGTGCAATTTTTTCAGGGCAGTAAATATGTTAGTGATATGCTGTTCATAGCTCTTGCGAATGTAAAACAGAAACATTGACTTCACTAGCCATAATATTACACTCTCAATACAGCGCAAAAGTGTAGAACTATTTTCCTTAATTCGCTGCCCTTTAACTTGTAGTCTGAGTTACAGTGCGTACTTTAGCATATTTGTAGTAATTGACAGTGGTTTTTGTTTCAAAGGTTGATTTCAATAGTGCTTAATTTACGGTGAACAACCATATCAAGTACCAATCTATTTAGTCTTGAACGGTCAGTTCCGTGTTATGTGATATAGGGCTAGGCTATTTGCATACAACACAACTTATGTGAGACTTTTATGTAAAGCCGTTAAGAGCCAAGAAAAATATGTTAAAATCTCCAATTTACAATTCAAGGTTTATTGCTATGTCAAACTTGCTTTAAAATTGGATATTGTTGTCAGAAATATAATTGCTGTAAAATGTTTTAATACTCTCCATGCATTATGTTCAATGCTATACGATAGAAAAATCAGTGTGACCTTAGCTAAGTCCCTTTGACTTCATATATTTCGTTTACCTGTGTGCCTTTTCGTGAACGTGATTACTGTATGTACGGTGATTGTTGCTTGGGCGTAATAAAATAAAATGATGATTTTCCTGATGTACTTATCGTATAAACTACGCAGTTAATCTTATGGCGAGCAGCATTTAGTTTGTGGTATATGTCAATTATATTTTCCTTTCATTTCTTTAATTTACGCATTACAGGCCTCACTTTTTAAAAATAAACGATATTATATAAAAATAATTTTCCTAAGGTTTAATAATTTAAGAATTCAACAATTTATAGAAATTGAAATAACGTTTGATATGGGGTTTTTCGTTACGAAATATTGTAGGCTGTTAGGATATTGCTGCTTATTACATATCAGTGTAAAACGTATAACGTACACAGAAATGACGGTTTAGTACCAAGAATCGCCACTGCTTCTGGCCAGTTTATTTTTGAGGGGAGAATGGTGTCATTAAACGTTCTGTGTAGGAGTTAGTTTTATATCTTTGACGAGTTGTTAGTCAAATTTACTGCAAATGTCTTCATTTTACGAAGTGCTTGGCACACATTTCGTTCTATTTGGTGTCACGGTGATTCCGTAGCGTAATGAAAAGTTTTAAGTGAATTATGGTGATGGAGATTTGCAAAATATTTTACTTACGCTCACGTAAATTCCGGAGATGTCACAGCGGATATCGTCTTCCAGCGTTTATCGCAGATTAGGTAATCAAGTAAAGAATGCAGAAGAGGCAGTTAGACATGGTAAAAAATAGAATTTTAAAGCATCGTTTAATGTAGGGTATTAACGATTTAGTTATGGCCCTCTATTGCGTAGTGGCAGCGTATCCTCTTTTTAACCGAGCAATCAAGGGTTCGGTCCATATGGGAGTCAAACAATATAATATTCAACAGCGCTATGTTTCACCTAAGCAGTGCAGCCTCATAAGGAACAGAGAAAATGCAGCATGACTTATCTCAAATTGGGCGAAACGTTTACGCACTTGCAAAACTGGAAGGATAAATGCCCGGCTGGCAGGGACGTATATTAAGTTTTCCGTTTGACTTCGCTTTTACTCATCGTGCAATGGCGTACAAGAAAAATGTTCAACATAACAACTTGAGCTAGATTAATAGTTGTTTTAGTTTCTTTGATGGCCGCTATTGCTAGCGTGCCATGCTCATCTAACGAGGCGGTCAGACAGGTGACGATGGTTCCCGCTTTGTCCGAGGTGTTAAGCATTTTCTTAACAATCAGGCAGGTATTCAGAGTCACTGCAGCGATGAAAATGCGATTAACATTCAGCACGCATATTATTTTTGGCAGGATAGATTCTTAAACCTTTAGCCTATTGTTCGCTCATTGGAGTCGAATTCACTCAAAAGTTAGAGTGAGGCCTGCCCTAAACGACTGGCATCTTTTTAACCTTTTCTTGTGTTTGTAAAACTGGCGTATGCCATCCGTCATTTTGATAATTTACATGCAATGCACTGGTGAATATAACTATTTCATAGTGGTCACTTACTCTTCTTGAATCACACAAATAGAGAGCTGGTAAATTTTTTTAACTGATATTCAAAATCCTGTCTCGATAACAGATGGACTAGGTAGGTAGCATTATATTAATCTGTTATTCGCCCGTTTTCTCATGTTTTAATGCAGAATTGTACTTATATTTACTTAAATAATACAAAATAAATGTATTGTGAAAACTCGGTGAAATTAGGAATGGGACAAGTATCATAAATCTTCTATATTTGTGGGCAATTATTTTTCTAGGAAGGAACTTTATACAAATTCCATGGAACCAAACATCTCTAATTTTAGGTAATTGTGTTGCTTTTAAAGATTTTTTAAAAATAAAATAAGACTATAGCTTTAGTTTTATAGCTGTGGAGTTGTAAGCAGTAGGCCTATAATAAGATAGTTAAAAAACTTTTTCTGCCTTGGGATTTGAACACTCTAAAACACTTTCTTTGCTGAAAAACATGATTTTTTCCGCAAAGAAATTTGTGGTTTAATATGAACCTCTGCAAAGTAGGTTTGTCCAATACAAAATTCTTATTTTATCTAAATGTTAATGGCAATAATCGAATACCTTAAACTTCGTCGTTACAATAGTCCAGTCGTAATCTTTTAGTCAAGTCAGTTTCCGTATTTTGAATGTTAAACCACAGTGTTGATGCTCTAACGATTTTGTTATTTTGTAACGTAGCATTCGAAAGGTTTCACTACCTATTAAAAACTGCAATATACGAAACGAAAGTTGTAGTATTAATTAAGACTTTTTTCTCGTGTACAACATTATTTCTAAAAAATGTGAAAAATAACAACCTCAAAGAAATGTTTTCATTGCTTAAAAAAAGGTTATATTGTCATAAAAAGCGCATATGAAATAAAATTACTAACAAAAAACCTGAGTTTCTTTAACCTTCACTCTGAAGAAAAGCAATATTTTGTTACTGTGAAAAGAAAACAGCCTCAAAATTTTTTTTTATTTTAATGCCGAAAGCTTTTATCGTACTTTTTTTAGTACACACATTAAAATATTCCTATTTCGTTACTGCAACCGCTCGAGTACCGAACATAGGTTTCTAGTGAATAAAAATGTATATATACCTACTGTTGTATTAGTTTCCGATTACTCTTCGTCTTTCTGAAGTATTACCACCTGCACCAGGTTTTTGATTCATGTTGCTCACTTTTAGAATTTTGAAGTGTTGGTTTAATAATTTAAAGCTAGAGTGGAACGAAGTTTGCCTCGGTGGTATATGTACAGTCGAATCACATTATTATGACCACATGCTAGAAGTGCCATCTACAGCGCCGCAGCCCATGACAACTCACTCGCTGTTCAATTCACACTGAATATAGACCTTGGAGACTCGAATTTCACTTGGGATGTTATTACATCCACGGCAGCTTTTCTCTAAAAAAAAAAACCCAGGAAAAACCTGAACTTGTAACTTTACAAGAATTATTGCTCATCTTAAAACCAGTCCAACTTAAAATACCCTCGGGGCAAGATAAAATAACATATAAACTAATTAAAAACTTACCATAGCTAGCTCTCGGTATAAACATATGCAATGCAATATTACACTTATATCACTACCCGGCAGACTTTAAACGGGCAAAAGTAATAACAATACCGAAACATAGAATAGACCCCTTCCTACCTCAAAACCGGCGTCTGATATCATTCCCGAGTTCACAAGTAAATAAAAAAATATATATATTTCTCACGATGCTACAAACTCATGTTGAAATCAAACCTATAATTAGCAATACTCAATTTGGTTTTCAACCTGGCCATTGAACTACCCACTCACTGTCTTACTTCGTCACGGCCACATCCTCAGGTTCTATACAGAAAAAAACACAATAGCATTCTTCCTACACATTGCTAAAGCTTTCGATAAAGTATGGATCTCGGGCCTAATTAAAAAACTAATCAACTTCAAATTCCCCGTTTGTTATATTCATTTATTGAGCAGCTATTTTACAAACCTCAAATTTTTATGTAGTAATTGAAAGCTCAGATTCTTTTACTAGACCTCTCTCAGCAGGTGTGCCTCAGGGATCCGCTTTGTCGCATGTTCTATATAATATTTACACTGCAGATATACCCATTTCTTATGCTAAAGTTCAAATGTACGCCGATGACACTGTAATATTCGCCAGAGATAAGTCATTGCCATATGCATATTTACAAACCCAACTCAGATGAATATACTCGGTCAGTAGTGCGAGTGTTGGAAAATCAAAATCATAGTTGAAAAATATCAGCCCCTGCTAATTAGACCTACTATGCGTGTTAAAGAACTAAAAGTACAGTCAATCAAATATGAATTTAGGACTAACTATTGATAACAAACTCCGCTGGAATACTCATATTAATAATATTAAAAATTGCAGCAAACGGAAAAATCTGACAACTTCACCTATTTATTGAAAATCCTAAACTGCCAACCAGATTAAAGCTGTTAACCTACACTGCTATAGTTAGATCTGCTATGATGTACGGCAACAAAGTCTGGGGAAATTCAGCTAAGTCTTAATTAACCAACTTCAAGTTGTTCAGAACAAATATCTAAGTATAATTGGAAACGCATGTAGTTTCACTAGAACATTTTACTTGCATAACAAACTTAAAAGTAACTAGGCAATAATGTAATTTCTCAAAACAACAACTTCTGTGATAAATTTGCATCAAATAATAATACAGTTATTATAACATTAGGAAATTACTCCCCAGACGCTAATTCGCGTAATAAACGAACTAAAATGTTCCGATTACGGCACTAAAACTTAAACAAACATATTTTAACTGGCAATCAACCTGTACATAAAACGTATTTTATTATTGAATAAGTTCACGATATAGTTTAGTCGCACAAAAAACACCTTAATAACACCTTTATTATTATTTACATTCATTTTCAAGTTTTCCCGCCTTAAGTAAAAGTAAGGTTTTTAAAGCAAAATTCTGCTCTAAAAATTAATTTGATGAAATAATCCAGTAGGACCTGCTCTGGTTGGCCGACCTATCGGTTGAAGGAGGGGTCGCGATTTCTTCACCCAGAGATGGCAGTGGTATCTCCTTTCTTATGTGAAGAACTTGTAAAAGTTTTCAAATACAAGTTTTTAATTAAATACCACCTCATATTTCCTTAACATCAATTAAAATCAAAGTAAAATGGAAATACTAGTTGCAATTCACTGTTTCTTAGGAAATCACTGTCAATTATTACGCCGCCACCGTAAGTTTCCAGCTATCTCAGGACTCGGGTACTACACAGCGCCTCATGAAATTGTGATATGGTTGATTACGATTATTATATAATAAAAATTTTATCAAACACATCAGGCAAAAAAACTCATGTTCATAAAATCACCACCATTTCATTTCACTGCAGACATGTCGCAATTAAAATCACGGGCTTATTTCAGGCTTAGAATCCGCTTGTTTACAATAAAAGAATGGCAGAGGAGTAATGAATCCTCGTCCAGTCTATAACTTAACCCTCTTTTTCGAATTCCGTAAAAAATCGGGACATAACTAGGTAGCTGTCTCACTGCTACAACCTCCCCCGACCGCTCTGCTGGCTGGGAAGGAGGAGTGGAAAATGTTATGGGCTTGCTGGGGCGACTCGGCGAGACTTTTATAACCGCTGCGAGCTTAGCTCATGAGAACAAATTTATATACGTGCAGGGCGGAGGGTGTCAGTTTCTCTTAACCCGTTGCAATCAAATAAAATACAACTGGGTACGACAAGAGTCCCCCCCCCCCCNTTCTCCGGTGATGATGAGCGGCGGGGGGCTGTACACAGTGCGCTTCCTCCTGTCATGGGTAAGGGAAGAGACTTAACCGAGTTGCAAAAAGGGATGATCATCCTCTTTCGGGCCAACGGAGGCAGCATTTCGGAAACGTCGACGTTTGTGAACTGTTCACGTGCCTCTATGGTAAAGGTGTACCGTGAGTGGACGAATGGGACCATTGGGAATAACCATAGCGGAAACTGCGGAGCTCCACGTGCCAGTTATGTCCTAGGTGAACGTCGATCATGACGGTGCATGAAGGCCAACCGACATGCTTCAGTGGAACAGCTCACTGTCGAAATGAACCAAGCCGCTTTGAGACACGTGTCTATCGCAAAATTTCAGCTAACCTTTCTGGGAATGGGGCTCCGGAGTAGACGGAGGGTGACTGCACCAATGATAACACAGGTGCATCGACGAAAACGACAATAATTTTCTCGACAGTATGGTGACAGGGCCGATACTGATTGGCGACGGGTGGCCTTCTCCGACGACGCACGGTTTCAGCTGCATAGAACGGAAGGACGTCAGCGTGTCCAACGAGAAACGTCGAAGAACCAATACTCTGCATCCATTGCTGGACGAACTCAAGGTGGTGGGGGCAGTATTAGGGTCTGGGAAATGTTTTCATGCTATTCTCTAGATTCCATCATCCAAGTGATAGGCACTCTTAATCGTTTTGGTTATGAATCCATCCTCGGCGATCACTCCACCCATACATGATGATTGTCTTCCCTCGGGAGGATGGGATCTTCCTGCACGATAGTGAGCCTTGCCACACGGCTAGAAGTGTCCGCACGTGGCTGGAAGAGCCCCATCAAGACCACTAAAATCTTCCCTCGCCCCCAAACAGCCCCGATGACAATCCAACTGAACATCGGTGTGACCACCTCGATCGTCGTGTTCACCATCTGTCTCCTCCACCATGCACCCTTCAACAGTTGTGGGACGTACTGCAGACGGCATGGCTCCAGATACCTGTGGAGACCTATAAGCACCTGACTGAGTCTCTGCCAGCTCGTCTAGCTGCTGTCCTTGCTACGAAGGGTGGTTACTCTGGATAGTAGCAAGTGGTAATAATGACGTGAGTCGACTGTGTATAATATAATTCTATTTTATAAACATATTTAATGGTTTCATTTTTCGTCATTGGCGACTTTAACAGCATGTACACTAATATACAAATACATATTTTTAACAACGCAAGTTTTTTTAAATTAATCCATTGTAGTTTTAATTTTCTTTCTGGTTGCCGATAGCCGGAAAAGTCCTTTACATTTTTAGACTCGCATTACAGGGCTCGCAAAATCAGCGAACACACAAACGCCTCGCAAAATAGGGACCCACGAACTTTTTTCTTCAATTAAAACCTGCAAGCACATCGCGTATAAGAGTGGGTTGTCTTTTAAATACCCATCTTCAATTGAAGAACGACGGTTTCATCCTACCAGCATAGCCGTGGGACGCTACGTCAGAACGTTAACTTCTTGTTTTATTATTCCGTCTGCCAGTTACTTCAATGTAAACTTTCTTGTCATAAATATCTTTAATTGATTTTATTAAGAAGTAATCGAACGATTGAATTCAAACTATCATGAATTATGTCAACGCAGACTAGTCAAGCAAATATTGCAATGATGCGCTGATATCCAGGGCAGGGGAAGAGTCCAAAACACATAGCGATGAAGCGCCGGTCGATCTACCATCGTGGTGGCGCAGTATTCTGGACATTTACACCACCACTGACTCTATATTGCTTGGCAACACTTTGAATGGTGTCTGTCTGAGTGTGGACCTACACCTAGAAGAACAGCCCTCAAGAAGCAACTTCAACTTCGTGTGACCCTCGTTGCTTCCCTCCATAACAATCAGCTTACAGCATCGATAAATACTGGTTTAGTGATATATTGTATTGAAGTGGCTCAACATGTCTTGTACATATCTTGTGTCTGATTGATTATTGCATGTAGCATAAGTTTCCTTACGTATAGGGCGCTGGCTTTCGAGAGACTTACCAGTAGTTGATTGGCGAACGCCGATCCAACATTTTGCTGGCCAGAAACGCCATTTTGTTAGCATGTACGGCTGGATTTCACGATATAAGCGGCAGTTTAACCTCTCTATTCTTAATCACCCTATGATTTTGACCTCCCTCTCCAAAAGCTTATATTGTAACTAGTTCTTGGTATGTATCAGTTTATTAAAACCCTGTTCATCCTTATACCAGGTGTTCAAAAAATCACCAAACTTCAAGGGATGGTGGAGAAGCCCTAAACAAATCTGTTATATTTATCAACCATGTGGCGGAAACTCATACTGAGTGTGTATAAGGACGCGCAGAAAGTACTAGGGTCGAGGAAGTTAGTGGCTGTGATTGAGAAGAAAACAATGTGACATGTTTGGAATTACTTTATTGTTAGCAAAAGCAATGATACAGTAAATCCTCAATGTGACCACAATGTATTTCATTGCGGAGCCGGTAGCGTCGTAATCGAGAGTCCCGTGTTCGCTGTAAAATGTGGGGTGTGTCTTGTATGATTGCGGCCGCTGCATGAGTTCGTGCAACAAGTTCCATCTCAGAGTCAACAGGAGTCGAATACACTAAGGTTTACATATATACCCACAGGGAGAAGTGAGCATGTCCAGTACAACTCAGTATGAAATTCCGCCAGATGGTAGATAAATAAAACATACATGTTTAGGGTTCTCCATCATCCTTTTTCGAAGTTTGATAATGGAATTTTTGAACATACGCTGTATAAATTCAGTTTAGGTATTTTAACCACCCAGAAATAGACATATATAAATACAACACCACGTGTACATGATATGTTAGAGCAGAAGCTTTATGCTGGTCTGAAGTAGGGGTTCGGAGCGATGAGCGCTGAGTGGCAGCACTATCTCCTACACATCACTGTCCCTCTTCACTGCCCTCGTGTGGGCGATTGTGGAGGCGTGGGTAGCGCGGACAACAGTCCGACGTACGAGGGTGCTCTCCAGATCTGTCGCCTCCCTCTTAGCGTCATAATGACGCTGTCTATTACCGTCACACTCCAGCAGCTGCACCGGACATAAGTCGTTCCTCGGGCCTTGACGTCGCCGATTGCCGGCCTGCCATGCACGACGAGGCCTGGGAGAGCCGACAAGGATCACGGCCGCGTCACAGAATATTAACGATTACAGAGGCGAAACAGTAGCCGCAAACGCGAGCTGAATGGTACAGCTCACCAGCAACATGCAGTAACGCCATTCGCCAATCAGCGCCTGGTAACCTACTGGTCAGTGGAGCGATTCGGGCGGCTCTTAATATCGAGGTTTTGAGAGCCAATGAGAACGAAGAGTTGTGAGTATGGAGCGGCGCCAGAATGCAAGGGCGGGGGAAACGGGAGATCCCCGAAAAAATGCGCCGACCAGTGGCATCGTCCGGCACGATTCCCACATTCCAAAATCCGGGAGTGACCTCTCCGGAAATAGAACCCGGTTTGCCTAGGTGGAAGGCGAGCAGTCTGATCACTGCACCACCGCGGCCTACTACTTACTGTTTAGCTGGCGGTCCAGCCAATAGGGAACCTTTGACAACATGCAGTAACCAATTAGAAATGACCATTCCCAGAGCCTCGTATAGAATCAGAGAGCCACATCGTCATGTCGTTTCTGTATACTTGCCTACGCTGTGGAGGTGTCAGTGACTACATAAGTACACATAATCGAAATGTCCTAGCGGTTCTTTTGATGTGAGCGGACTCTGTCGCCAATTAGCCGCGCGGAGTTCTGCAGACGGGCTTATTGTATGTAATCCGATATTACCTTGGTCGGTAAGTTAGCCTCGAGGACCTTGTTGATGAACGACATACCGCCACATTGGTGGCTGGTGAGGCCATTTTGCTGGCGTGTATGACTGTAGTTCGCATTACGCGCCACCATTTCATCTCAGTAATGTTAAGTGTTCTGCGGCGGTGTGTGGAGGGGTATCTGGTCGTTCCTCGTCACGCGTCAAAGGAGGGAAATTCGCAGGTGACCACAATGGTGTGTCGCCCCTTCGTTATGAATAACGACGGTAGCTGTGGCATTTACCCGTCTGTAACACGATAAAAGAGAGCAATGCGCTCAGTACTATTCACAGTAAGGTATCAATGCCGAGTACTTTGGGTGCTTACCTTGTGGCTGGATATATTTGTGGAATTTCCTACACCCCTTTTATATG
Source organism: Clitarchus hookeri (assembly GCA_002778355.1). Classification (NCBI taxonomy): domain Eukaryota; kingdom Metazoa; phylum Arthropoda; class Insecta; order Phasmatodea; family Phasmatidae; genus Clitarchus; species Clitarchus hookeri. The sequence goes on from NQII01002155.1 coordinate 186,355, forward strand.
AGTCGTTAATGCCAATGTCATCAAGAATGCAGCATGATGTTCATTATTCACGATAAAAATGCTGAAAGCTAGTAGAGACCAAAAGAAGGAAATAGACGATTTTGGACCAGGGTGCAAGGTCTGGCTCCGGCTCCGACCGCCCGGCATCATGTTTCCGGCCACCATATTTATTGCGGATACCAACTTTTATCAGGGCACCATGCCATCTTGCTTCCAACCATCGTCATGTCAACCATTTTGTTTCCACCATCATATTGTTTCTGGCTGCCATATTTCCCGCCATCTTGTTTCCGGGTGCTATCTTGTTTCCAATCGCCATATTGAAGTGCCATCATATTTCTGATTGCCATATTGTTTCCCAAATACTCACCTTTGTTCGACCTTAGTAGCTTTCACCTCAACCCATCTTGGATTTCTTTTTCTCATACTCTATCATTCGATCAATATTTTCTCATGCACTCGCATTCCTTATCCGCCATATTTGTAGGACTTATAATAAATTTCACTTGTATTGGACTTAGAAAACTGGTCATGTTGTGTAGAAATTTGAAAATGTTTCATATTGTGTAGGTTTTAGAATAATTCATTGAGTCACTTTCCTTTCGCACATGTGTATGACTATGAAATTTTTTTGCCTCGTGTAAGATTCTGAATATTTTTCATTAAGAACTATTTTTTCATCTATACTCGACATCCACTTCACTTAACCCAACTTCGCATAACCTAACTTCAGCAACCTAACATAACTTCACCTAACCTAACATAACTTCACCTAACCTAACATAACTTCACCTAACCTAACCTAACTAGAGTATCAATGTAACCTAACCTGACCTAACATAACCTAACATCAGATAACCAAACCTAACCTAACTTGACATCAACTCAGACAAAATTTCATTGTGAACCATACTCTAACAACCCGAGTACCAGAGCCCCTTCTCACATTACCAAGTTTCCACCCACCCCATATTTGTAGAAAGTTTAGCCCACTCATGCAGGACTCTGAATATTCAATCATAGTCACATTCGTTCAACCTCGAGTAGGACTTCGAATTACATTGAAGAGCCAAAAAACTGGTACACCTCCCTAATATCGTGTAGGGCCCCCGCGAGTACGCAGAAGTGCCGCAAGACGACGTGTCATGGACTCGAATAATGTATGAAGGTATGCAGGAGGCAATTCACACCATGAATCCTGCAGGGCAGTCCACAAATTCATAGGAGTGCGAGGCGGTGGAGATCTCTTCTGAACAGCATGTTTCAAGGCATCCCAGATATGCTCAATAATGTTCATGTCTGGTGATTTAGGTGGCCAATGGAAATGTCTAAAGTAGAAGAGTGTTCCTGGAGCCACTCGGTAGCAACTCTCGATGTGTGGGGTGTCGCATTGTCCTGCTGGAATTGTCCACGTCCGTCGGAATGCACAATGGACATGAATGGGTGCAGGTGATCGGACAGGACTCTTATGTTTCTGTCACCTTTCAGAGTCGTTTCTAGATGTATCAGGGGTCCAATTTCACGCCAGCTGCACACGCTTCATACCATGACAGAGCCTCCACCAGCTTGAACAGTCCCCTGTTGACATGTAGGGTCCATGGATTCATAAGGAAATTTCTCATACCCGTACACGTCCATCAGCCCGATACAATTGGAAACGAGACTCGTCAGACCAGGCAACGTGTTTCCAGTCATCAACAGTCCAATGGCGGTGTTGCGAGCCCAGGTGAGGCGTAAGGCTTTTTGCAGTGCAGTCAAATTACGCGAATGGGCCTTCGGTTCCGAAAGTTCATATTGATTATGGTCCGTTAAATAGTTCGCATGCTGGCACTTGTTGATGCCCCAGCATTGAAATCTGTGCCAACTTGAGAAAGGGTTGCACGTCTGTCGCGTTTAATAATTCTCGTCAGTCGTCGTTTGTTCCATTTTTTCACTTTTTTTTCCGGCCGCAGCGATGTCGAAGATTTAATGTTTTACCAGATTCCCGATATTCTTGGTTCACTCGTGAAATGCCCGTACGCGAAAATCCAAATTGTATCGCTACCTCGGAGATGCTATGTCCCATCACTCGTACGCCGACTTTAACACCACGTTCAAACTCACTTAAATCTTGATAACCGGCCATTGAAGCAGGAGTAACCGATCTAGCTGCCGACCGTATCGCGTTACTCTTATTGGTTCCATACATCTGTTATTTGCATTCGCACGCCTATACCAGTTTTTTTTTTTTTTTGGCTCTTCAGTGCTTGGGTGGTATGGTTTCCAATATATCCGTCTGATATCAGTCATTAATTTGGCAAACATGAGTTTTAGTAGATTGTATAACCGCTGGGCATGTTATGTGGTATGGTTTCCAGTGTATTTTTCTCGGTAATGAACGTGTGGACAATGATATGGACAGTATTTATATTTTTGGTAGTGTTCGTGTGTCCTGTTCGGTATATCGTATCGATCATTTTTCTTTTAGAGAAAATGATATGATCGGTAGGAATTATTTCAATAGGGTTGGAGTGGTCTGCATGGTTAAGTTATACATTTGTTATGTCGGATGGTAGGCTGGTCTGTATATGTTGCATCTGTTGATAGAGTATATGATATGTTTGTGTTCTTGAGTAGTGGTGGGTGGTATGTGGCTAGAATATTCTTGGGGTATTGATTCGTTAAGCAGATGGTATGGGTAGTAGATATATATCTTTGGTATGGTCGATGTGTACTGAATGGCAGATGTATGGGTACTGAGTATATTTATCTGATGTCAACAGTAGGGCAGATGGTATTGTGTTGTAGGTATATATCTTTAAAAACTAGCATGTGTACTGAATGGCCAAGGTATGCTCGAGGTGGTATAGATGATGAGTATATATTCCAGATATCGGTCGGTAGATCAGAAGGTATGGGCAGTAGGAATATTTTTTTGTTGAGATCGGTGTGGACTTATCGTGGAGATATGCCTGGGTTAAAGTAAATAGTAGGCTGCTTGGCATGTTATGTAGTATGGCTGAGGTATGCATGAGTAGTATAAAATGTTTGGTCACTGCATTTTTCTAGTGTTGGCTGGTATGGTAGATGATATGGGTGTGGTATGATACAGAGAATGACAGGTTTGGGTGGACAGAATGGTTGTGGTATGATTGGGATATAGTGAGGGATGAGTATATTTTGTCTGGTGTTACTTGATAGAGCAGGTGATATCGAGCTATTAGATAATTTTTTTGTTAAGACTAGTGTGTCGAATGAATTGGCGAGGTATGATTGAGATGATATAGTGTGATGAGTATATTTGTTCTGGTGTTAGTGGGTAGATCAGAAGGAATGGATTGTAGGTGTATTTTTTTGGTCAAGGTCGGGGATTCTTGAATGGAATGTTAGTTGGTATTGTTTCTGGTATACTTTATGGTGTTGGTTGGCAGAGCAGGTTGAATGGGTGTTAAGTATTATTTTTGGTAAGGCTGGCATGTACTGGATGGTTGAGGTATTCCTAGTTTATGTCGGCTGTTATGTGTTGGGATGAGTAAATGTTTTCTGGTGACAGTTGATAGAATATATGGCATGGGTCATAAGTAATGTTTGGTAAGGTCGGTGAACACTAAAGGGTTGAAGTATGCTTGGTTTATGTAGGGTGTTATGGTTGGTGTGTTGGATATTATGGTTGGTTTTATGGGTTGTTTGGTTGATTAGTATGGGTGAATTTTTCATGAGTTATAGAATATGTTATGGCTGTTTGGTAAATTGTGCGGTATTTTATCTGTTATGTAAGTTTTACGGACGGTAGAAATGTTTGTTTCAAGAGTTGGTCTGAAATGTGTGGTTGCTCGTTATATAGTATGGTGACCGAGTTACTGTCGGACTATATTGGATTTTACTTATAATTCTGCTTCCATCGGCAGTTCCTTAGTAAGTGTAAAGGGGGGCGCCTGAAGTGCCTATTGACTGTATTCTAATTACCTATACTTCGGAGGTCGGTAATAAGGAAAGGACATGACACATTTTCAAAGCAGTTTAATTAATGATAGGCATGTGAGAAATAAGTGTGCTTTCCGCATCTGGACTGTGGTAGGTTAGGTATGATTTTATCTTGGTTCTGCTAGGCTAGGTTGACTTAGGTTATGCTTACATTTCTATTGTTTTATTCAGTCCTACACAGTGTGACTAAAAGAGTTCTTACATAATGGTTAGGTTAGAATATGATAGTTTATATTATGTTAAGTTAACATGTTTTTCTAAGACCGACACGAGGTAGAACGAAGGTGAATAGATGAATAAATATTCAGAGTCCTGCATGACACTTGGTGATGTCTGGTATTCGTGTGGTTAGAGTAATGAACACAGGAAATTGTTTCTGAGTAAGCTTATGTTAAGTGAGGTTAGATCGAGTTAAGTTAGGTCTAGTTATGTGAAGTTTGCTTATGTTAGGTCAGATTAGGTTATGTTGTTACTGAAGTTATGTTTGGTTGAGTTAGGTGAAGTAAGGTTAAGTTGAGTNATGTTAGGTCAGATTAGGTTATGTTGTTACTGAAGTTATGTTTGGTTGAGTTAGGTGAAGTAAGGTTAAGTTGAGTTAGGTGAAGTAAGGTTAAGTTGAGATAGGTGAAATTAGGATAAGTTGAGATAGGTGAAATTAGGTTAAGNTTAGGTGAAGTAAGGTTAAGTTGAGATAGGTGAAATTAGGATAAGTTGAGATAGGTGAAATTAGGTTAAGTTGAGATAGGTGAAATTAGGTTAAGTTGAGTTAGGTAAAGTTATGTTAAGTTGAGTTAGATGGAAGAGGTATNTAAGTTGAGATAGGTGAAATTAGGTTAAGTTGAGTTAGGTAAAGTTATGTTAAGTTGAGTTAGATGGAAGAGGTATCTATCTGCCTTCAGGATAGGCTTTATTACGGCATAAAGTAATGGCCATGATTGGAGGTGGGCTGGTCCAATCCTTCAGTCAGACCGCTGTGGCCCAAAATCAAGGGTTTCAAAGTGAGGAACCCATTGATATGGTATTGGACTAGAGGCGAGGTGAGTCAGCGCCTGTAAGGGTCGATCAATGCCGAGGTTGGCTTGTATGCTGTCGAACCGGACCTTGGGAAAACCCACAAGTGTGATGGAAAGGAAAGACGAGCACGAAGTGACCTTCATGCCCGTGTCACTGGTTCCCCTGACACCAGGCCACAGAGTTAAAGGACTCGTGCTTGCAGTGTGTTGAAAATAGCACCCAGGCACAAAGCCACCAAAACTGTAATGGTGTTTAATGGTTAACCAGTAAAAATATATTGAAAACGGATATGACAACATTTATGATACTCCTGGGAGAAGGTGGATGGGGATATTCGACATAAAGGAGGTAGAATGATAATCGTAGGAAAAGTATATTATAATTATAGTAAACAGACGACCCGGAGGGCCGAAGCTATTAGGATCAAGAGCATCTCAACAATTAATCTAATGATTAAGAGCGAAGGCGTTAGTACGCCCAATAAAAACTATATATAAACAACGTTTTACAGTAACATCATTTACGGTTGGCTCAGTGTAGTCACTTTTATGTCCCCGATTTTATACTGGCCCAAAAAATCTACAAACGGGGATTGTCGTGTGGGTAGTATGGCGGACGATGTGAGTTTTTGTGTTCGTTGTTTTAACGGTTTAGCGTGCTGTTACATAGTCCTAAGTAAATAAATCGTGTTGTATATTAACGTAGATTTTTCTGCCACATGCAGAGCCCAGTGTTTAGTCACATGCTTAGCTTATAATAGATTGCATTAGGCATTTATTACGAACAGTGATACAATAAAATATGTATAAATTATTGTAATTTGTACGTCTTCATCTGTATTTTATAACTTCTCTTAAAATGATAACTCTGTCAAGTAGGACCACGATACTAAAAAGCAATACTTATAAACGGCAAATAGGCTGTTAACAGTAAATTAAGTACTTTTTAAGGCCGTTCTTAAAAGTTCGTTTCAGCTTATTTGTATCGGTTTCCCTAATATTAATATTAAAATAATCGTGTTATTAACAAACACAGGATATATATTTTATAGCTCTTAAAAGTTATCGTCTGAGGTCACAATACAATATATAATTGTTTGGTTATCATTTCTGCTGGGAGAGCCTTAAGAAGTGCTCACTTCACTGTGAATAACCTACGGTCGTGTGTATCCCATTTTCACTTCGGCCAAGTGGAGTTCGGGCGAAAAATATTGTTATTTTTCTGTGAAATATCTGGAGTGAAATTGCCGTAGCAACAGCTAGACATTCATGTTTTTTGAGAATAAAAAAGTACGTTTGACGAAGGTCACGCACGTTCTCAGTAAAAGATGTGGACCGGGAGGAACAACAAAGCGTCGAGTACGCGTGTTGCAAAAGCCTGTCCGCGGCATCGCTAGTTGCGGCCGTGTGGCCTGCTCTACCCGCGCTCGGCGTGAGTCAGCTTGCCATGGAAATAAACACGGGCGTGCGGGAGGTTGTGGATTTATTTGGGCTCCTCCGTCATCGGCGCTGACCTCCTTGCGTGCGTTACCAACGGCGAGTTGGCAACCTGTGCTGGGCTGCGTGAGCCCCTCCGCTCGCTCGCCTCTTCAGTACGGCCATTCCATCTTCCTTTTGCGAAGGAAGTTGGTTCTGTTCAAGTTTTTTACGTCCTGCCGAGTTTGTTAATGCGTAACTACTGAGTGTGAGTGAAGAGATTCGGGAGCCGATGAGGTCGAAGAGAGGTGAGCATCGTGCAGCGCCGGCAGGAAAGGGCGGGGAAAACAGGAAATCCCCGAGAAAACTTGCCTACCAGCACCATCGTTTGGCACGATTCCTACATGCGAAAATCCGGGAACGACCCCGCCGGGAGCCGATCCCGGCTTTCCCCTAGGCAGGCGATAGCAGTACACCACCGTGGCGGCCCTAGCGAGTAGTGTGGGTTCGTCTCCTAACCCCGTGGTACTCGGCAGCTGCCTGCTCCATCTTCTCGCGGCTCCAGGCCCGAGACGGACCCGCGGATGACAACAAGAATGGTCTCAGGACGACGACGCTGCGTGACTCTCGGCTGGTATCGACCCACGCTTCCCGGCTCCTTCGCATTCCTCAGCCTGCTGGACCGCCGCGGCGGAACAATTTTTCCACCGCATTCCCGCTGCCGTGTTTTTAATTATGCATCATTTCCTCTTCGCCTCAAAGGCGAGTAGTCGGCACGCCCATCACAGCTGCACGTCCTCCTGAAAGAATTCCTTGTCTCTCGAATGTGGCTTCGGTATCGAGGTGACGTCACGTTCTCGGAAATGCTCCGTTGTAGTGAAATGAATGCCTTTGTGACTTTCATAGTTTACCTCTTTGTGTTCCTCCTGTGAAAATCAGAATGAATTAGACTAAATTGATCTTATTTCAACTTAGAACTTAACAAAGATATTTCTGCAAGAAGTATGCAGATCATTTTTTAAAAATTATTGGTAAACACAATTGTTGAATACAATGTGTATNAGATATTTCTGCAAGAAGTATGCAGATCATTTTTTAAAAATTATTGGTAAACACAATTGTTGAATACAATGTGTATACTAGATTAAAATTCATACACGAATAAAATAATTATTAATACCCTTCAATAGCCATAATAGGTTTTTCTATATTTTTGAGCTTTAAATGGTTTCATTACATGATATCGACAACAGCTTGACAGAAATGGCTAATTATTTGAGCATTAACAGGCCAATGACGTAAATTTGAGAATGTTAACTATATTAACTTAAAATATTGTTTCGTACAATTTTAAAAAATAAATTACAAAATTTGGTTTCAGCTGAAGTGTTTGTCGAAATCACGACAGTGGCATGTTACAATTTCTTTGAACTGGAAAAAAATAAAACAAACCATTCGGAAAATCCTAACTTCGGTCTATTTTGATTAAAAATCTTATCTCTGAACTTTAAAATTGAAAAACGGACGAAGAACNGGAAAATCCTAACTTCGGTCTATTTTGATTAAAAATCTTATCTCTGAACTTTAAAATTGAAAAACGGACGAAGAACAGTTAAAAATTACAAGACATATTGTTTACGGTGTTTTAATAATTTGGAAAATAATTTTTAAATTTAGGCTAACATAGTATTAATTCTGTTTCATTTTAATATTTGCATTAAAAAAAATATAAATTTATGATTCCTCTAACTGCCTGTATTCCCATTTGAAAATTAATTATCTTCCATTTTAAATATTACTTCAAGGTAATAATTTTATATCACAAAGATATGTGATTTCATATACTAAAAATTTAGAAACATATTTTGGCCTTTGGTTGGCGAAATCCCCAAAACATTTTGCTTATGCAGCAAGGACGCGAAAGAGGAAATAGTTGGTCCCCGGGCCGATGTAATTGCAGTTCGGCAACCACTCTAAAGAAGACACTCTCGTCATTATAGCCCATCGTGATCACCTTCTCACCACTAAACATAAAGCCCAATACAGCCTATTAGCGTTTAATCGAGCTCTTTTGAAAACCCCGCCAAAGACCCACCTTTTTCTTCACATATGCAAAATTTACATTCCCATGGGCTTAATGACTGTATTCATGCGCCAGACGATTGAAAACGTTAAATTGTAACGACCTTTAATGTGTTGCTACCAATTCGTTCTCTAATGTGTACACGTGTACAAAAAAAAAAAGAACACCAACTTGAATTGATATAATTTTAAGCATCACAATCGCAATTCCACATCACACGTCAAAACTTGGAACTATAAATATATATATATATATATATATATATATAAATTAACTGTGAATATAACTGGGATTCTGTGTGCTATTGCTTATTGTATCATATATGGTTTCAATGAGCAGTGATTTTTTTTTCCAAGGGTTGATTTCAACAGTTCTCTCTGTACCGTGGACAGCCTACACAAGTAAAGGCTAATAATATGTTTACATTAAATTGTAGCGGACGACAACGGCTGAAGAATGAAGAAATGTTTGGTCGCTCTTTACCAGTGCTTCTACGTGCGGCTTTAAAATTTGGTCTCCTGCGTTTGCAAGGGCGCACTCCCACCTCGCAGCATACAGGAATAACTTCGTCGACGTAATTTCCGGTAGTTTCCGTCAGAGTATTTAAGTCTGTGCGTAGGGGTGGTGAAACTAGGGGCTGTCGCACACCGCGCACATGGGGTGTGAATCCACAAATAGCGCGGCGCGAGTGCCGCGAGAGAAGCAGGCTCTCTGAATAGCGACTTTAACACTTGTTTTTATCAAGACATTTTAATCATCTAAAGCTTATCGATGTAGGCCTATGTAACAATTTACGCAGCTTGAACATTGAAGAAATGTGTTTGTACGACGTTTCATAATATTGGATAAATATCCCTGAATAACGAACAAGGTTTTTGACTCAGGAACGGAAAGTATATTCTTGATAGGCTAATAATTTTGTATGTGCCGGAGAGTGAGAAGTAATTATTGGATACTGTGCTGAAATTACATTCGATAATAATTCCAAANTAATTTTGTATGTGCCGGAGAGTGAGAAGTAATTATTGGATACTGTGCTGAAATTACATTCGATAATAATTCCAAGCCTTTATATTTACCCCCGCAGAAAAAATTTATTTTATTCTATTTCTCCTTAACCAATAAGTCATCGGAGGTATCAATAGCAGAAAGAGGGAAAGGATAAGTTTTAAATGCAATTTTACATTGCTTTTTATTTTTTTACCATTTAACGTATACAGCATATTCAACAAATATTTTATTTCACGTGCTTTGTACACTCTTTGTTGATATTTAACCACGCCCTCTTTTAATGATAATATACCTTCATTTCTGTTCCGAATTCTAAGTTGTTTCTTTGACAGTAGTTATATCGAAAACACTGAGCTCACAGCAATAGAGCCTACGAAATTTCCCCAGCAGTTTTGGTGTGTCTGTTCATTTTTCCATTTATTTTTAAGGCATACAATAAATTCTCCAATTCTTACATATGTTTAAGGTACGTATATATTCTCATTGTTGAACTGTGTTACAACAAGAGTAACGATATTGTGTATGATTTTACTTAAATTGTTGCTGTCGCGTATACTTGCTATTCAGAAAACTCATAACGAAATTACGCAATGACACAACACGTCGCCTGATTATCATCCTTTTTGTCCCACTGGCAACGTTAATTATGTTTACTACGACATGAAAAATCTAATTTTAATTATTGAACAATTCATTTTAATAACCCCGTTTCGGTACTCAGGCCATAAAAATATATTTCCAGTCACACGCATGAAAAATGTGTGCCTTTCCCATTTACCAACAAACAGAACTGCTTGAAAACCGCAGTATTTTGGGAAGGCAGGCTTCATGATGCGGGACGTGCGGTTCTCTCAGTCCCAAGCATTGTTATTTACAGGAGGACAGCACACAAAGCGTATGTCATAGTCAGCGACCGCTTGGCTCAAGTCGCTAAGCCGGCCCGCCACACGAGGGTTCGCCTTTCAAACATGCTTAAGTCGTGGATGTTTGTACGTATGTCGTGTTTAGATGTATTTTTTAGCTAATAATCATTTATCAAATACAACTATGATTATTTTCCCATGATAAAATATAATTGTTGGAAAGAAATGTTACAGGAAAACATGCGAGTTAAGGTCATCCGTAAATAACACACTATCCCACGATTTTATTGCGTAACTACAACCGTTCTTTCGGACAGAAAAAAAATATTGTTCGATATTTTTTGTAGATAAAATATATGTTTTCTTTGCGGAGGTAGTACAAAATATTAATCATAAATTTTCGGAATTAATTTCGACTGAAAATAAATATGTGTTGAATGTCGGCATTGACATTAGTACGGTAGGGACTTTAATTATTTGTAATGACCACCTTGTTGGAAGAGTTAGAGTACCAGTAACGAGTAACCGAAGTAATGATTTATTCGTTGTAACTAAAGCGCCTAGAAAATAGTGTCATACAAGTATCACAAACCAAGAAAGAGACTAAATCTACTACGTCACCGGTTTATCATCCTAATTATACAGCGTTACCGTGCTTTTAAATACTTGACTACGTATCTGCTAAAATCTAGATTAGAAACTCAAGTCATCTATTTTTGATCAAGCAGATGTCAGACATGAGCGAGGTTTCCTTCAAATATTTTGTCACCTGTTTAATTGGAACAGAGTGTTTACGCTGACTGGCCATGAGTATGTGCTTTGTAACAAGCATNAATATTTTGTCACCTGTTTAATTGGAACAGAGTGTTTACGCTGACTGGCCATGAGTATGTGCTTTGTAACAAGCATATACATATAATAAGTAGAGGCCTATCAAATGTGTACTGGACAGTGCAGACCAAATTAATACGTGTGATGGATTGTGCTCTAACTCCTCATGAAAATTGGGGGTTTTCTTTACTTCAAAAATTAACATTTCTATCACACACACTCCGGTAGACGGCAAATTCGTCTAAAAAGAAGACTTTTCCACGTTGTAAGTACCCGTTAACAGCGTATATTAACTATATATATACAAAAAAAATAAGAATTTGCTGAGCACATTAGTATCTTATATGCATAATATAGGCCTATTTCGAAACCATTCCAAATAGAAAGCGTTTTATAAGGCTATTATTTTACTTTAAATATAAAAATATCCCCTTTACAATTAATAATCCTTTATTTCTATGACCGTTTAAACAAGTTTTTCACTAAGTTACTGGTTCGGAACATTTATCCACTCTATATGTTTGGTGAAATTTGGGGTACTGAGCCCCCCCCCCCCNTCCTAGGGCTGAGTAGCTCTCACTGAAGTGGCAGCTCCTAAATTTCTTAACCCTAGATGACCGTTGCCTTTTAAAGCATGAACATAAATGGAACACAAGCATGGTTAAGTTACGGTGCGCACTGGTTGGAAACGGGAGGACACAATGAAAAACACCATCGACCCACGAGTTCACTTCGTAACGTTTCCCATCCTGTTGTGAACTTGGAATGAGGACCCGGAAATTCTAATGGGGAAATAAATCCTTAGCGAACAAACACGATTTCGAGGTTTTAAGGTCTTAAAACTTCAATTTTTGAAAAATGTTGGCATATTAAAAAAATATATTTACTATTTACACATTGTGTAAATAAACAATAAGCAGACACAAACGTTTTATCTTCAGATATTTTAGAAACACGTGATTGCTTTACGTTGTATAACTATGGTGGTTATAGCACAGCCTTCTTTGTATACGTAGATTTCACATCTGGTAGTTCATGAGTGTGTATTTTCACGGATATTCGTATGGAAATTTTTACAATCTAGTTAACTCACTTCCATGATTATGATTCATATTCCCTCGAATGCATTAAAAGCATGTAATAATTGAGGAAAAACGACACAAGCAGTACTGCTTTGCCTCGCATCCCTCGACCCGCGTGAGCGAGCGAAGGTGTGTGTGGAGGAAAGAGTTGTAATATGATACGCCGGCGGCGTCACTAAGGCCAGCTGCCACATGTCGCCACGATGAGCCTTTTGCAGCTCGCACGCTCCTGACCTTCAGCGNGCGGCGTCACTAAGGCCAGCTGCCACATGTCGCCACGATGAGCCTTTTGCAGCTCGCACGCTCCTGACCTTCAGCGTATTGAATTAATGCGCTTATCTGAAGAAAAAAAAATGTCCTAGTTTTATAACCTAATTTCTTTCACTGTGACTCGGGGTGCGGTAAACCTTCCAAATCAGAGCCAACGATATTATTTAAGTGCGACGGGCTTCCGAGCCGTGAGTTTGATGAGAGTNAAATCAGAGCCAACGATATTATTTAAGTGCGACGGGCTTCCGAGCCGTGAGTTTGATGAGAGTCGGAAGTTTGGGCTATTGTGCGACGTTAAGCGATATACTACGAGCTAGAAGAGCGACGAGTGGCGACGAAAGTTGCCAGCGGCGGTAAAATCTGCGACTGCCAGAATCATGCAGTGAAGAGTGCGATTGGCATGCGGAAATATTGAACTGGTTGCGTGAGTGTGAGGCATTTCAAATTATGGCAACAGAGAGACTGAACATGTGTTAGTGATGAATGTGAGTTATTTTACTATAACCAAACAAATACTTTAATCTGGAAAATAATAATTTTGTAAATAAATCAATAATTAAATGTAGTTTTTTTATTTTTATTAAGGCCTCAATCTCTCACTAACTCGGATGCGCCTCTCAGGCGTCTCGTAACGGCACTATTGCCCAAAAATTACGTGGGTGTTAAAATAAAAATAAATTAAAAACTTCCGTCGTCATGCGCTATAAGTTTCTGTCGTTGAGTGACAACTCTTCCCTTGCATGTGCCTTGACTGAGATAGAGCTAGGGACTTGCTGTGACTGAGGCGGGGAGCTTGATATTCCGGAACGTATATTTTTAATTAAAGTTTCCTTAACAAGTTGACGCGATGAGGAAGTGCGCCCGGAGAAGCAGGGTGGGCGGCGCTGTTAGAGAGGAGTTGTGTGCGCTCTGCTGCCCGGGCGACTGGGAGGCTGGATTATTTTGGCGACTGGCTGCGGGCGCATGTCGACGCTTCCCAGCGCCGCGACGCTAAATCGCGCGTAACTTTGAGATTGCTCTCTTCCGCCCATAAAAATTGTGTCTGCGCCCGTCGCATTCCGCCCATGTGGCAGCAGCAGTCGGGCTAGAAAGGCGTTACAATACAAGCGACGAGCTTCTATCTAACACGCCTGTTTCCCCCCTTTTCTTTGCGCATTAGCACTAAATCAAGCACTTCTCTGTGGCCAGCCACGCAGAAATCATTTTTCAAGAGCGTAGGCTCTGCTTCAGTTTATAACATAGTTCTGGCATTTCTTGTACAGTATTGCTCTATATGTTTGCTTTACTCTCGTGTTTGCTAGAACATACAAACTTAGTTGTGGCATTTCATAAANCCTTTTCTTTGCGCATTAGCACTAAATCAAGCACTTCTCTGTGGCCAGCCACGCAGAAATCATTTTTCAAGAGCGCAGGCTCTGCTTCAGTTTATAACATAGTTCTGGCATTTCTTCTACAGTATTGCTCTATATGTTTGCTTTACTCTCGTGTTTGCTAGAACATACAAACTTAGTTGTGGCATTTCATAAANTACAGTATTGCTCTATATGTTTGCTTTACTCTCGTGTTTGCTAGAACATACAAACTTAGTTGTGGCATTTCATAAATAGTATTGCAAAATCTTTTTACTTTGTTATCGTGTTTGCGAGAATATATTTACATAACGTGGCATTTATCCTACAGTAATACTAAACACTTTATGTTGTCACTGTGTTCGCGATAATATTAAGTTCTACTTTATGTAACATCCGGAATAATAAGCACTATATTTAAAAAAATTCAAACAACCAGTTCAGTATACACAATCTTACATTATTTGTATCGAGAACATCGAAATTTGGAGATACATATTTTACTTGTTATATCCATGGGTAAAGTTTCACCCTATTGTTTTACGTTTTTTAAATACTGCAATAAGTTAATTAAGCCAATATTTGTTAAATAATTTGATAATATTATTTTCAAAAATATTTTTACTCCATTATGTAACTTCCTTACATACAACTCTACAGCCAATATTGATTTTTTCAAAATATTTGTCCTATAAAATTGCGCATAAATTTGTTATTTAGAAAATATTACGTAAAATAATGCTCTTATTTCATAAGTAAACTTGTTTGAGCACTGCATTCCACTTATCAGTTTCTACCAGAGAAAAAAGAAAACCAACTTTTGTATCCCAGGCGTCTAACACGAACATATTACCTATGTTCAAATGCTAAGATTATTCGCATTGATATCTGCCAAAAAAAAAACAATGTTGACGCTTTATAACTTTTATTTTGTAGCTGTTTCATCCTACTTGGAAAGAATAATATTCTCTAAAAAATATAACTAATTCAAAAGAATGTGATATTAGAACCAAATTTTCACGTTTAAATGAAGTAAGCCTGATATCACTTTCAGTTAATTCTTATAACATTCATATTTCAAAATTATTTTTATTTCCGGTCTTGTTAATATTACAGACATGCTTTTTAGAAACGTTTCAGAGTACAGTAAGACATTCCCTTTTTGTTCCCTGCGGGAATTACTGCAAATTAAGTACATTTATATTGCATAATTTTAATGTTATTGTTGTGGCAAATACTGGTAAAATGACTTGGATAAATAAGAGGATACTTTCCATAATTCGNATAATTTTAATGTTATTGTTGTGGCAAATACTGGTAAAATGACTTGGATAAATAAGAGGATACTTTCCATAATTCGTATTGCTATCGCACTCAGGCGATGATGCGGCAAAGAAATGAGATGTCACTGCAACATTTGCTTACAGGATGGAAAATTAATTAAGTAAACCAAAGCCGGCTTAACTGGAATGAATCGAACACACGACTTCCCAAATTTGAATCAGATACGCTATCGCATGACTTACGCCTACTGTACCATCCCATCTTGAAACTTTTTCAGTGTTTCGTAGGAATGGGTGAATTAGATGGTGTGTTTATCACACGAATTTTCAATGGTACCTGCCGTACTGCAGGCTTTTAAAATAATGAGAATGAGCTACGTATAGCACCTAAATTCATGTCTTAAATAAGCGTTCATCTGATTTCGTGAAAATAATTCCACGTAGACTAGATTTCAATGTCCTAGTTGCATACCTGCAGTTTTCCTTCCGTTATTGACCACGTTGCTTCGTCGAAGACAGTGTGCTATTTGACTGGGCCAACGAGCATTAGGTTACTTCGGTGCTGAACGTTTGTGATTGGAGGACAGGCACCTAAGACGCGCGAAAGTTAAAATATCCAATCGCGACAGTGGATCTGATTTTTAAGGTATTGGAATACAACTTGACAGGAATTCTTTTCGCGAAAATTGGGTGGCCCTACTGATACGGCTCCGCATGAAGATGCGTAACAATGATTGTATGTAGCCTGCTCTCACGCGGCTCAGCGTTCCTATCTCACCATGCCGAGGGACAGGCTTGTTACTGAGTTGCAGCGACTCGGCATTCTAGCGGATAGCTGGTTCTAACATGACAGAGCTCCAGCTCATTACGCTATCAGTGCAAGGGAGTTCTTGCCAGAAGTGTTTCCTGATATAGACAGACTGTGCACGGTAAAGTGAGCACTTTTGAGGCCCGAGTCATATGTTTTTTGTCCTTTAAAACCCGCTTTAAATGGTTATTGCCGTGAAAGTTGTAACGATTTCAGCATTTAAAGGATTGTTTATGTTTTTATTTTCTTTTGGGATGCATATTTCTTTATTTTGAAGACATAATTATTCATTTAATTTTAAAGGCCCTTCCTATAGCTAGTTTTGTATAATATAGATATCACCTCTAAATTTATATAAATTATTTTGGTTTGTTTACTTTTTACGTTTTGACAGTTCTATTTCTTTTATTTTGTTACGTGAGATCTGAGTTCAGTTATCTCTGGCAATGTTAATTTTACTTGTATCTTCGTTTTTATCTTTGCATTTCTACTTGGTTTTATCCAGCAGTTTTGGTCACGGAAAACGGTATTAATTACAGGATTGATTAGACTATGGCGTATAAGGAAGTGACGTCTTTTAAGAATTTCCCGTGTAATTAGCGTTATCAACTGAACCCCAGTGACTAATTACTCTCTTCTTAAACGCCATGTTGAGCGAATCAGCGTAAGATTTTGTCTGCCAGATTTGCATATAATATGTTATATTACCAAACATAGTAAGAGTAGGCATGGTGTTTAAGAGGCACCACGTTGTATTAAATATGCGGGGCATGAAACAAGAGGCCCGATCCACATTGTAACTAGTTTTGGAGTGCTTTCCAATAACTTCGGCTGCCATCTCCGCCTAAATGATAAGTAAGACCTACAGAGGCTGGTTAATGTCTGCAACTTCATCTTACGTTCTGACAGCTGTAGACTTTTCGTCATTTTAATTTGTTTTGGAATATTTAAATTACATTTGAACTTTATGAGAGTAAATTTGAAACATGTTTAATTTAATTTGAAATTATATGAGGGCGTTTTTAATTTTCCATGAACAGTAACAGAAGCCAGCAGTGAGAATATTATGTTCAAAGCTGAGTTATTGCTACAAACATTTTAATGATTTTATTAATGAGAGATCTAACGAGCCAGTTCATGATTAACTCACGTAAATTTTTTTTTTTGTTAGCCAATACTTAAAGAGAGGATTTAGTATGTTACTGCATTGCACACTCATCATAAATTTATTTTGCCAGCTATGTTTCATGGTTGTCTATTGATTTTAAACAAGTTGTACTAATGATTTTTCTNCATCATAAATTTATTTTGCCAGCTATGTTTCATGGTTGTCTATTGATTTTAAACAAGTTGTACTAATGATTTTTCTAATTAATTATGAATGTCCATTTCACGTAAAATTCTTCAATTAATAAAACATACATTTCTTCTCACTTACCTACTGCGTTATGCTTCACGTAGTCATTTAAGTAGTTATAATTCCTTTATTCAGTGATTTGCATGTTTTGTCTCATTATTAATTTTCATACAAATTGTATGAAATTGTTTCTTGTGTTCTGCTATGCTAAGAATGGGTAAATGAGTTTTAAATTTTTTTACTCTCACGGATATTCTCTTAATCCATCTCTATTGCTCCAGTATTGACTTATCTGTGTTTTAAGTTAAATATTGTAGCATTTCTAAACCTCAAATTGCTAATTGAAGCCAATTTTCTCACGATGCATAAATTAAAAGGGACGCCAACTTGCGAGGCGTCATTGTCCTCTTTGCTAGACGCCACGCTCGTAGAGAGAGGAAGCTGCGTGTTAGGAATTTTATGCACTCATCATTAATTTCACACGTATTTTATATTATAAGATTTTCTTTTATAACAAGAAAGTACACATCACATTTATTTTATATTGCACAACGACACACAAGGGATAAGTCTAATCCAACAAAAACTAGAAATGAGCAATATTCCCACACATAAGGCTTACTTGCATAGAAGCTCATTGCACTTACTAAGAGAAGTAAACGACGCAGGAATGTCTGAGACTAATTCTAGTACGATTAGAGTGTCAGGTATACGCACACCGGGAGCAGATACAAGTTTTGTGGATGACGAAAATTAGCAGGCAAATGAAAGGTTTTAAGTATGATTTTAATAGTTTAAATTATAAATTTGAGGAACATAAGGTTGAAGCCAAGGCAGCAGCACAAAACCTAAAGGCTGATTTTAATCTTAATCTGGATACTAAATTTGAGGCACAAAATAGCAAACTAGATTCACACGAAATTGCTGTTGAGGGAAAATTTAACACTTTGGAGAACAACATGGCAGAATTAAAGGCTGAATTTAATAACAATGTTCTGACGTTGCAAACTCATGTATAAAGCATGGACGCTTGGAAATTAGAGTAGACAAGCGTATCTCTCATTCACAAGATAACACAGAGGAGCAATTGTTTTCTGTGAGGTCAAGCGTAGTTAAGGTTCACAACACTATCTTTTCCTTTACAAAGAAACTCACGATAAACTTAGAAAAAACTCACAGTTGTTTAGAAGGGCAGATGTCCGGATTGTAGGTTGACAACAGGCCAGAAATAAGTTTATCAACACCTGATCCGAACCTGTTAGCTTACACTCACAATCAATGGGTAAATTTTGAACTTCACATCGACGTTAACTGAATCAGCCAAAAGTAGAGTATCAGACGGCTAAGAAAAATGTTGAATTAGAAAGTAGAGAAATTCAGAAAATGTGNTGAATCAGCCAAAAGTAGAGTATCAGACGGCTAAGAAAAATGTTGAATTAGAAAGTAGAGAAATTCAGAAAATGTGAAGCGAGTTTAATGAAATGTTAAGGGCGTTGCAAGTAAATGAGTCACGCGCACATATACCTAATGTTCCTGTTGAGACACACGATGTTCCACAGGGTGCTATGTCACCTTCAGCAATTCCTGAAAATGTTCACAAANCAAGTAAATGAGTCACGCGCACATATACCTAATGTTCCTGTTGAGACACACGATGTTCCACAGGGTGCTATGTCACCTTCAGCAATTCCTGAAAATGTTCACACAGCACAGCCTTAGTTCTAAACCCTACTGCTGCGATGATCCATCATCCAGCGAGGGGATTCCGACATTTTCTGGCTGTAGCTTTGAAAACCCCGTAATTAATTTATAGAAACTGGAAGAGTATTTCAAATTGTTTGGCTTAGTTGTTGCTTTGCCTGGGCCTGGGACGAATCATCCTGTAACACGAAAATGGTGGAGTTCATACAGCAGACCTTCTGGAGCAGTATATGTGTAATAGACGTGCGAATATGTTTGACGAGTAAATAATATGTTGTTTCGTCTGCTACTTCGTAGTGTTTCACATTTCAGATGATTGTATCTGCCATATAAAAGCGGACACATATATGTACATCCTGTTTCCCATTTGTGGGTAACATACGCTTCATTTAATTAAGTACAGCAAATTACAACAAAGGGACAGCACACCGGATTCGTGCGCATTCAATATAATATTACTTTTCATAATAACTATTTCTTTCTAACCTTTTACCAACATGCTTATTTCCTCCCCGTGTCATTCAAATCAATTATAAATTAAATATAAAAATTTAAAGATAAAATTTAAATAAAAGTTAAATTTAACAAAAAATAAATTACTTTTATGATAAACATAAAACGCAGTTAATAGTGATATATTTAGGAAACAACCAAACGCATAATACATGGGGTGATTTTTCTATGTTTTAAGATAAAATTTGTGAAGAAACCGCGACTAAACTATGCAGACCTGCATATGCTATGATTTCCATAGCTCTCAATAATACAGATAACAATCAGTAACAGTGCCAGTATAATGGTTAAAAATTAAATGGATTTCAGGTACACTATTGGATGATAATGAATGTAATTTCGTTGTTGTCTTTTGACAAATATTCTCTACGCCTGTAATAACGGCAGCTTTACTTCATAAAAGCTTAGTTCCAGAGTTTTGTGACCAGGCAGAGTTTTAATCTGCCGGGTCGTTGTATTTGTATTCCTGCAGGCATTACAAAGGAAAATGCTTTATTGCCAGCGTTGTACACGTGTCGTAAATAGCGTGCAGTGCGCGTAGAGCCCTCCCGTGTACATTAGCAATTGTGCGTGGCTTTTCTCATATTTATGAATTGTTAAGTACAGTATCACCGAATAACATCGATGTTCGTTGCTTTCTAGCGTAAGCGAGTGGTTATTACAGCGCATGAATTTCTGAGCGCAACGCCACTTAAGTTCAACAACTTTATAATAAAACAATGTGTGCATCAAAAGGATAGCTTATGCGTGTGTTGAAATTTCGAAACTTCTCTTGATTGGCGTTGTTACATATGTATGTGTTTATTTACACAGTCGAAACACATTATTATGACCACCTGCTAGAAATACTATCTGCCGCGCGTAGCCCATGAAGTATGGCCCGTGACGTGGGCTGGTGAAGCAGATTTATAATACGACCGACAGGCTGGCTGTACAAACTGCGCTTCCTGCTGTAATGATCAACGAAAGTGATTTGACCGAGTCGCAAAAAGGGACGATCATTGGCTTTCGGGACAAGGAAGGCAGCATTTCGGAAACAGCGACGTTTGTGAACTGTTCACGTGCCTCCGTAGTAAAGGTATATCGTGAGTGGACGAATGGCAAGATCGGGAATAACCATCGTGGAAACTGCGGAGCTCCACGCGCCATTGATGTCTGAGGTGAACGTTGACCACGATGGTGCGTGAAGGCCAACCAATAGGCTACAGTGGAACAGCTCACCGTCCAAATGAACCAGGTGGTTTCCAGACACGTGTCTACCGCAACAGTTCAGCGAACCCATCTGTGAATGAGGCTCCGGAGTAGACGGAGGGTGACTGCACCCATGCTAACACAGATTAATTGACAAAAAAGACAGGAATTTGATCAACAGTATGGCGAATAGACCGCTGCTGATTGACGACAGGTAGTCTTCTCCAACGAGTCACGGTTTAATTTTCATAGGACGAATGGACGTCAACGTGTCTGGCGAGAAACGTCGGAAATCCGATACCATGCATCCATTGCTGGACGAACAAAAGACGGTCGGAGCAGTGTTAGGGTCTGGGGAATGTTCTCGTGCTATTCTCTAAATCCCATCATCCATGTGTAAGGTACTCTTGATCGATTTGGTTATGAATCCATCCTTAGCGATCACGTCCACCCGTACATGGTGGCTGTCTTTCATCGAGAGGATGGTATCTCTCAGTACGATACTGAGCCTTGCTACACTTCTAAAAGTGTCCGCACATGGCTGGAAGAGCACGATCAAGACTAATATTACCTCCCTGGCCCTTAAACAGCCCCGATCTCAATCCAATTGAACATCTGTGGGACCACCTGGATTGTCGTGTACACCGTGTCTTCTCCGCCACACACCCTTCAACAGTTGTGGGACGTACTGCAGACAGCATGGCTCCAGATACCCGTGGAGACCTATCAGCACCTGACTGAGAAACTTCCAGCGCGTCTAGCTGCTGTCCGTCCTGCGAAGGGCGGTTATTATGGATATTAGCAGGTGGTCATAATGGGGTTGTTGGACTGTTTTTATATATGTATATGTGTAAATATGTCTATATATGTCTATATGGGTGTACATGTGAGTATATATGTTTATATGTATTTGTTTATATGTATATATATGTTTATAGATATTGTCAGGTAATTCGCGGATACGGACTGCACCACATGCATCTGTGATCAAAACTAAGTAGAAAATACTCTTTGGTAAAAATGGAAAAGACCCTTCATTTACGTGAATAATAACATGAAAAGTCAAAATACCATTGTCGCAAACATGTCGTATTCCGATTACATAAAGGTGAGGTTATGTGGCAGTGCTACAACTAATGTGTCGGTGGTAAGGAATACGGAATGAACGGGTCGAGCTCAGTAGTTCCAAAGAGGCCATGGAGTTCACATGTAGTGAGTACTGCGACACGACAATGACCATGGGTGCATCCGGCGGCCAAGCCCTGTGCATACTGCATGCATCCAACGTGCGGACAAATGCACTGCTATTGGCAGAGCAAATTTCGAACACCTGTTATGACGTTTATAAGTTTTGTATGGTGATACTGTTTGCTGTGCTTAACGTGAAATAGTCATTTCATCTACTTTTGTGTCGTTCTTCTCGTAAACTAAAGGTCTTGCGCTTGTTTACCAGAAACTATTTTCTACTTAGTTTTGACCACAGATTCGTGTGATACAGTTCGTATTCGCGAATTACATGACATCTTGCATATATTATACATGCATGTCTGTATATGTATATATATGCATATGTGCATATATTTGTGATAATTTAAAATGTAATGAACTGGTCTTGGTGAGGCATTCCAAAATTACTTTAATTTTGGGTTCGGCTGTCTTTGGCCTAACACTTTGGCAGCTGATTACGGGGAACCATGTTGATAAAACGCTAGTGGTAGCGGAATATTGTTGCGTCATAAAACATAGCTACCAGTATATTTGCGCAAATTGATTAAAATTCACTGTGGATGCTATACCCATATTCGGGATTATTCTTTATAGAACATTATAATATACATTATACTTCTTCATTATGTGAGATATTTTGAACATAATCCATTGCTACACTATGACGTCACAGAAAAAAAAAAAGACTGAGACATGAAACAAACACGAAAAACGAGCCAAGAGCGGCTGTAGTCAAAATATATAAGAAAAACGTATACTAAATGCCACAAGGAATTTTGTCACATAAATAACAACACAAAATAAAAATACAGAATGAATAATCAAACGAAAAAACTGAAACACTCAAGGACGACATAATGATAACGACACAGACGAAAATTTGGTTTCAATCAAACTGAACAAAAGTGAAAACACCAGTCAGAACACAACTAAGACAGCCCAAACGAACACTGAGACGAATACCAAGTTTCGCACAAGACTGGAAGACACAACGATGACGACACAGAACTCAGTATGATTTCTTAGACGAGCCTGTCGCGTCGTTTCGGGAGTGGTTCTTACATGCTATTAGTCCTTGTTCGCTGGTTGTTGGTTGTTCCACATTCACTTTATGATACAACTTAGTTTTTGTTATTCGTTCTGTATTTTATTGTTTTGCTTTGTTGTTTATCTAATTTGTAAAATTTTGTTGAAAAAAATAATATATATAATTTTTTAACGTCCTCTCTTTGTGGCTGGATCTAATCTGGGAACGGCAATATTGAAAAAATAAATTCTTTCATCCTCATGTACATCCGTGGTTAATCCTAGATACGAACCTGAGACCTCATCGTCTGATCGCACCTTATCGCCAAGGACGTCGCTATTGTTTTAATATCGCAGGGCGAACTAATTTTTATTGATTTTATAGTAACGACTATTGATGCTGCATTTTAAAAATCTTTCTTTCGTTATTTGAGCAATAAAATACACAGCGAAAAACGAAGCAAGCAGGAAGTTTTTTTTTTGATTAAAGGAGTCTGAACAACAAAAGATGCTGGAGGACTGACCTTTTCAATGCCGCGTTCAAAGCGAAGCCACAAAGCAACTGGTAAGGTAACGTAACAAAAGGCGAAGGTTTTCGCTCACGTCTTGAGGTGGAGGCAAGGTAGATACCGATAGGCCGACCAGATGTAGGTGGGAGATTAGGATTGATTGGTGGGGATTAGACGAGATGGAGGTCTCTGTGGGCGGAGCGGCCGGGAAATGGAGCTCTGCGGAGCGGAAGAAGGCCAGAGGAGATGAGAGATAGCGGGAAAGATGGTCAGGCTGGTGGGAAATGGCAAGTGGAGCTCGGTCTTGAACTCTACAACGGAAAGAGATAAAGAAAACACGAGCCGAATAAAAATTAAGTAGCTTTTCTTACCGTCGAGAAATCTTTACCGCCGTATCTCATATTTTTGTTCCACAGCATTACCAGTGGAAAACCTTAGTTTCAATTTGCCGCTACACTTAGTATAGTCTTTATTTAAAGTTTTATAAGACAATTACATAGTTTTATTACAAAATAATTTGCCAAATATGTTAACTATTTATATAGAAAAAATTATTTAAATAAAAAAAATCATTTAATTGTTTTCACGCACAAATATAACGCACACTTAAAGTACAATTAAGGAACAAAAATTTATTTAATGTCAATAGATGTATAATTTTATGCAGTAGCTTGGTGAAAAAAACCTATTCGCTGTATATAGGTATTTTATTTTAAGAAAAGCCCCAAAAATTAGATTGTTAATCCTATGCATGTCAAAATAGTACACGTTGTTTCTCGCCATCTGTCTATCAATTACACAAGTTACTTTAAATATTTTAGCGTCAGTTAGAAATGCAATGCTTTGCTTCACAAGGAACGAGTAAAGTGAATATTTCAAGATTTGAATAGTTTTCGTAGAGCTTTTCAGTTTGAATATACCTGAAAAGAAATTACTTGCTCAAATTTACAACATAATATCTGCAAATAAAAAATAATTCATGTATAATTATACAATTCTACTTGCAATATATTTAAATCGCTGGGAAGCAAATAGATTTTAAGTCCGCAAAACTTGGGAATGTGAATAACTGTAAGTCCTTCATATTACCACAATTAAGCACACCATAAACTTCTCTTGTAGAGTCAGTAGCGTTGCTGGAACAAATAAATTGGCTTCTCAAATAACTTGAAAGAGCTTACAACATATAGGCGCATTGCCATTTATATCAGTGTTCAAAATGGGCATGCCATCTAGGAAGTGAATTTTGGCCACCTTTAAATTTCATACTTTGTCGCAATGACGTACTAAGCAACTAGGCTAATTATTTTGATATCGATTTGGTATGCAGCTTGTAAATACTGGTTGGGCAACATAAGACTGGTAAATCAAAGAGATTTCCACACCGTTTCGAGTGCTGACTCCCAAAAAAAATAAAACTTCAGAACAATTCTTGTTAGTATGCGTTACTATTATGGCATATGCTCAACTTCGTATCTGTACTACAACGCAAAAAATTAACTTCCAGTAGTTATCATTTTTTTATAATCATGCAGTTAAAATTGTTTTCTAATTTCTTTAGCAGGCAAATTTAATTCTGTAGTGCTACTATTAATACTTTTCTTGTATTTTTCTTGTAAAACAAACCATATTTTTACATTTTTTCTTACGTTGATTGGTACTTAGGGGAATTATTTAAGCTTTGAAGTGCCGTATCTTAAAATCGTATGTTTCTTAACACAATGGATCATATAACTGCGTACGAGGAAACTGGTTACTTACTACCGTTACAACGATGTTCATAGCTATTCGTACGTCACCTTGAGCCGTCACATTTTCTATAACATGTTTCCTTAATTATCTGTTCGTAATTAAGATTATCACTACAGAAATTGTCTATTATTTAAACAAACCTAGAATTTCGCATTAACATTAATTCGGAAATGAACGGCTTCATACCGTTATTTATTTTTGAGCGTTTATATTAACATAATGCAATATTTCAGCTATATTCTTTCAAAATGAAAACCAATAGCTTTTTAGGTTCCCTTATAATGTTGTGTAATATTGTATCTTCATATTTCCATGCTACTGCTAGTAGGGAATACTAAACCATGTAGGTAAATTTAAAGTTTACAAATCCTTAAACTCATTTAGTAACTGCAGATTGATTATTTGACTCAAATACAGAATTACACTTGTTATATGAAAAATCCATTGTTTTTAAAAAATGCATTTCTTGTTTAAATGTTAAATAGTAGTTAAGGCAGATATTTATAATTGAAAATTGTTCATCATTTTACGATTTTTATAAGTTATCAAATTGCAAGCACAGTTTATAAATTTATTTGGATTTAACGCAGTAAACGAGCGTTATTTGGATTACGTTTTAATATTCAAAACTTTAATTTTACTCTTTTTTCGGTACGTAACGTTATTTAATTTTATTTGAAACGTTTCAGAATTGGCTACTCTCAGCGTACTACGTCAGTTTAAATAAATCAGGGAGACTGTTACAAAAATAAGTAAAGGTAAATGTTTTTACTAAGAAGGATTTTTTGCGTGATAGAAATTTCCAAACAATTAATAACATAAATATACGAAAATGTTTATTTGTTTAAATTTAATGCTATATTTAATTATTAAAACACATACAAATTAATTGATTAAACCGAATTTTAGTTTTGACATATTTTACTTGTTTCCCAGCCAGCATCACCAGAATAATCACATCATAGAAGATCTAAGAGTATTATGATTTATTTTGTACTAATATGATCAAAGCATAATTTCTGGAATAATTATTCAATTTGCGTCTGTTTTCTGTTACTAACATAATAATCTCAATAACATAAAAACTCCATAAATGCTGCTCAGTATTAAAAAAGATTTCTTGGAGACAATCGTATTTAGATATTTCGTGATTTATTTTAATTGTAATTACTAAACCGATTAGGCACTTGTAATTACCTGAATAAATTTCGTTACATTTAAGTAACGTTTCCAGTAAAACATATATTATCGCTGAGTGTTTTATGAAGAATGATAAAAATAAGTTTATCTCTCAGAGAACGAGGAAATTATGTTGACTGCAAGCAATAATTATATGATAATAGGCCATACTTGCAAGCGCCCCGAGTTCATGCTTTCATCGCGTACTTTTGCAAATATTTAAAACAGAAATTTCCCACCAGCTGCAACAAAACTCCCACTCCATGCAGTAAGAAGTGTGTAACTAACCTCAAAGGTAGGTTAAAAAAAACCTTTGTAATTAGCGGTCGAGCAGAACTGGCAGTTAAAAAGTGAAGGGTACGCCGCATGCCTTCTTCCGCACACAAAGGGCGGCTTAAAAACTTCCAACTGCGCCTTCTGCTACCTATCAAAATACGTCGTTTTTAGATGGCCCTCGAAATGAAAGAAAAACTTTGCCGTCAGTTGATGAACAATGGAACGATAGATGTGGGAGATGAGGTGCAATATGAAAGGAAAACTCGTTTTATGTGGTTGTGTCGATCCAACAACAAAGAAAGACGTTTAAAAATAACCATCATTGGTTCGCTTCTGTAGGTATTAAACCTTCGGTACTCTCAAATAAATTTATTCTCCAGACAAGTCACGATGATACAAGAAATACATGAAATGTTTCTCTTTACAGAAAACTTATTTGAAAAGCTGAAAATTTCCAGTTCAATTTCCTGAAATAATTTCAATGCATATTTTGTTATGATTAGTGCATGAACTAAAGAGGATTATTTTTCTCCGAAGTATATTGTATGTTTTGTGAAAATTTATGTCTTGCTACTTAAAACGTAGTTCAGTGAATAGTAAAACTTTTTTTAAGGTGAAGTTACTAGTGTAAAATAATTATTAAAGTTATTAATTTATTCCTATTGCTTTAAAAATATTGATTGATGTGCTATGTTGCTCTGTACAATAAACTCATTTACTGTAAGCTCAGATCGTTCTGCTGTTATTATTGCGAGCAACATTATGGCATTTAACCGGGTAAAGGTGATAGTATCTTTAATGCTTGAATAGCAAGTTACGTAGCTCCTTTAATGTTATATTTGTTTTAAGTTACATATGTATGTCACGTATCTTGCGTTTTGTTTAACACATTCACTGAATTTAGTTTGGTATGTAATTAGTGATAGCTGGTTAAATATACACTTTCTTTCACAGTTTTACTTTTAAGTTGAAAAAAATTATATTTCAAATTTTCACAGGAGTTAGATAAGTGTGTATTAACATTTAGAGTTGTCAACATCGGCCTAATGGTAAAAAGTACACCAAACATTATTTAAATAATGGTCGTAAAAATCTAAAATTATATCTTGTTTGCAGTGAGACCTTTTTGACATACGTATTTTGCGAATTATTGACAAAATATTGTATGTCTTAAAATATGTGTTTGCATCTGCTACTTATTTTTAATGTGCCATAATTTATTGTGGGCTTGTTAATGCATTGTTTCTGATACTGGAAGGCATATGCGCTGCCAATGTACTGTTACCTTCTCCATCGATATTCCCGCGTGTACAAAACACCGAGCGTGTTTGATCATGCAGTAGTGTGTATGACTCGCATTCGGGAGGGTTGTGCGTTCGATCCCGGTGGTATTTCCAAAGAGATTTTCCCACTCCCACTCCAGGCGAATGCTGATGCAGTTCCTACTTACACGCCCTCCCAATTACCTACCCTTCGCTGCCTTGTAAAAAGGGGTAGCGCTATTGGCGTGCAAAAAACCATCGATAAGAGAATTACACCTACAAAATGACAGTTATATTTTCAGAATTTCGTACACAGTCAGTCATAGCCGCAGTTTAAAATCGATGCCGTAACAATTCCACTGGTTGGCGTTTCTGTGATAAATGTGTATTTTATACCACAATTTTAAACGAAAGCCATTTAAAAACGAATCGCGTTTTGAGACGCTTAATAAAAATATTCGGACGATGGATTATTCAACTGTTCGATTTCAGACGTGTTTTGTCGTGCACAAACTCCCATTTACTAAGATTTCTGTTTTTTTTTTAATTTCATTGTCGTTGTCATAAGAGGTGCAATTTTAGGAAACTCGCAGACATACTTCGCGAAATAAACCAAACTTATGCGAGTATTACTTTCAAGAATGGTTAAATGTCCCTTTGGTGAACAACACATGTTGCAAACTGCCGTCGAAGAAATGCCAATTTTACCCACAAAAATTACTCAAATGCGTTATTTTTGTGTTTAATGGCAGAAGGAGGTTTGAAAACGTCCTTTGTACGGGGTAAACAGTGTTTACTTTTCTCCTCCATTAACAGTTCTGCTGTTATATGAAATCATAAACTTATATTGCGTAGCACAACGTGAAATAACTATGTTTGCTATAAAGTCAATTATTAATATCATGAAATACAACCGCACATCTGCAAGGATTGGCAATGTTGAGTGTACAAATAACAATGTAGTTCTGAAAACAAGTTATAGCTTCCAATATCGAAAGTGAGTGAAGAGATTTGGACGGCTCTTAACAGCGAGATCGTAAGAACAGGCGAGGGTGATGGGGGCGAGTATGGGGCAGCGTCGGAATGAAAGGGTGGGGTAAACGGGAGATGCCCGAGAAAACCCGCCAACCAGCGACATCGTCCGGCACGATTCCCACATGTGAAAATCCAGGAGTGACCCGACTGGGGATTGAACCCAGTTAGGAGGAGGTGAGCAGGCTAACCGCTCAATCACCGCGGTCCCTTCAAATATCATAATTATTGTTCAAGCATGTTTTAGAATTTGTGGTCGCAGCTGGCTCTTTTTTATAACTGAGTAAAACAACGCAATATAATTTCTAAATTTGTATCCACTTTTAAATAACTACTCGCGATTATAATGATTAAACAAATAAAGTTAGTGTGACGCACTTCGTAGTAAAGTAATAAGTCAGCACACATTAAAGTAACTTACGCAACTCAGTATCAAACTAAGTTTCTCAGTTAGTTTACCTCACAGCCGCACTATTTCGTGTGTTGATCGCAGTATCCAGTGTTCACCTGGGATGTCACCGATAATTCCGTCACCGCGTATTACATAGGCTAAGCACACAGAGACAAAATGGCGTGGCAGTTCCTTTGATGTGGACGTTTCCAGTCTCATATTGGCTGCGCAAAGCTCTGGGAATAGGCCTTGCGTCTGACTGGCTGCTGAATGCT
Organism: Clitarchus hookeri; assembly: GCA_002778355.1. Classification (NCBI taxonomy): domain Eukaryota; kingdom Metazoa; phylum Arthropoda; class Insecta; order Phasmatodea; family Phasmatidae; genus Clitarchus; species Clitarchus hookeri. Next base: position 216,018 of record NQII01002155.1, read on the forward strand.
GCGAAAGGTCCCCTGTTTGTTGAACTCCTGGCTAGCGAGTATTTTACCAGGCGCTGATTGGCCAACGGCCAATTTCACACTGAGCAACAAAGAATATCAATACAATAACTTAAAAGCAATAGGAAAAAAATCAATTACGTTAATGATTTTTTTTACACTAGTGACCTCATCATTACATGAGTTTTGCTATTCACTAAGTTTTAAGTAGTATTCCATTTATTTTAAATGCTGTTCACGGTAAAGAGAGCACTTTTTAAATAAACCTTTGAAAAAGGTCAGTGCACCTACCTGCACATATTTTAATATGCAGACTGTGACGCACCTAGAAAAGTTGGCGATAACGGAGAGAAAGCAGTCACATGTGTTAAACGTTAAAATAAAATTAAGTAAACATTTGTAAATACTAATTTTAAAAAAAAAAATTTTATACGCATTTAAGTGTAAGAATACAGACATTTGTAAAATATACTTTTACAAAAATGTTACAGTTGCCTTGACCGACGCACGAATAAGGTTACCAGGCACATGGTAACGTTAATTGTACATATGGTGGAAGAATACACAATGTTCCTACAGGCAGATCTTTAACAGGAGTTTTAAAAGTGCTGATTTTACCGTGGAGTGCCTGTAACAAAATATGAATCGTTCTTTGAAGAAATATAATTTCCTTTTGTTCATAATATGCTTACATGTACCAAACTGTAATTATGAGGCATTTCACTTATAACTAGGGACCTGCAAAATTCGCGTTATTATTTGGAGACACGTTTTTTTAATACGCCAGTCATTGGGCCATAGTTTATTTGACACGCCCTGTGCAACTCTGCGCCAAGAAATGAATACTTTACAATCGTGTGCTTCAATCACGTACACTTCATTTATAAAGGGCGTGACTTCAAGTCTACACAGCACTCTATGGAGAAACGACGCCAACTAGAGTATACAAAGTACTTTGAAGTTTAGTCTGATTACTAGTAGTAACGCGAATTTGGCAGGTCCCTAGTCATAACAAAATACGCAGCCAGATGATTTCAGGAAATGGAACTGCAAATTTTCGTGTTGCTGGCGATTGACGTCGTTTTGCTGGGGTGTGCGGTGATTTCACATCTGTGTTCTTAAGTACTCTGTGACGTCACACTCATAGTTCGGGTGATTTTACACCACGAATATTCTCTCCGTTCGCCAAATTTCTACCCACATAAGCAGTCTACTTTTTCGACGCTCGCCTATGGGCTGTTCACGGTAAAGTAAGCACTTTTAAAACACCAGTTATTTTTTACTATCAGCCATTTTCTATCCTTCCAACACTTTTAAAATAAATATGACCATGTAAGTAATAAGCACAGTGAATATATTTCACCGGACCAAAAGTAAACGTCTAAGACTACTATGAAATATATATATTGACTATTATACTAAATGAGAGGACTTCAAAAACTGCTCACTTTACTGTGAATAGCCTATATCACTCGACGCTCCTCGTGCCTCTCGGAATGTCCTCTAAACTCCAATGTAACCAGTGAGAAGGGAAACTTTCGCAACATCCAGTAGCCAATAAGATACAAGGCCCATTCCTAGAGCCTCACGCAGCCAATCAGATAATTGGAATGCCCAAATCAAAGGAATCGCCACGCCATTTATTCTCTATTTATTTCTCTACTCTGTGACTCATAAAGGCACGAGTCTTACGCGCGGATGACTTGGTGTGGTGAATTATCGAGCGGAAATGTTAAAGTACAATTATGTTAGCCTTTTAAGACTTTATTTAACTTATCGTCCTGTAGCAAAGTCTTGTAACATGGCACACCCGTTTAAAACAGTGCATTTATTTATAATGCGCTGTTTTGAAATGATAACGTTCACGAGCGAAATTTAATTAATTTATGGCACAATCAGAGTGCGTCAGTTGGTGAATGTATAGGACAAAACTAAATTTTTTTATATAGACACAATAATTATTTAGAAATAATAATATAGTAATGTATTTTCAGACGTGTCTCCTAAATAAAAAATTATTTTAATTCCATAGATGCTTTTTATGTAGCCATTTGGCTAATTTCATTTTAGAAAATTTTCCTTCAGTACTATGAGAACTAAGCGATAAAAAAATAAGAAGTTACTGGTATAACCAATGAGTCTGCTTTCCTCAACATGTTTGCAAATAATTTTTCAATAAATTTTTAAAAGCTGAGTAGGTAGAAAGGGCTCTACGTCTCTTTGAAAGCAATATCTTTAGAAATGAAACCAAAAACTTTTGCAAGAGTAGTGACACAATCACAAATACACACATGCCTTACCAAGGACTGGAACCAAGAAAAATCTCTTACAATAAGCTATCGTGCAATGTACCGAATTATGGAGGTCGGATTCTGTGAATCAAATTCGGATTAAATAATTCTAATGTTTCGAATAGTAGGTTTTACTAACCTAAAATATTTACAGTGACATCATTTTGAAAATACGTGACTAAGCCACTTAAAACAGGTCAATTTACATGATCTACCGTAGCGCTGCTTGTGTGAAGAATTTGGTGGATATCCGTTTTTTTTATCAAGCGATATTACATAATTTTTCTCATGTAATGATATCATAAAAAAATACCAAAAAAAAAGAGGCTCTATATACGACGCTTCTAATGTATGCTGTGTACATAAAATGTTGGTTGAATTTAGTAAGATTGTTTAATATATGTGGCAAACTTACCTAAATTATTTCGGACACCGCCATTTTGAACATAGTTGTCTTACCCATCTTAATCATTAAAGCTTACATGGACTTTTGTAGCATTTATGGTGTGCACAACTTGCTACAATTTAAATGAACAGTTCCAGTGAAACATTTGGTGGGAATCGGTTGATTGGTCTTTGAGATATGACATAAAATCTCCTTAATTGCCATATGGCGATCTTTATAAATAAAGGACAAACAAATTAATGTGGTAGCATGTTCGATGATTGTATACTGCCAATATGCAAATTTTGGTTAAAGTATATTATATATCTTCGTAGATATAGCACAAAAAACTAGAATTATTTTATAGTGGTCATCCTAAAAATAAGTGTGCATACTTTAAAAAAAGTTTATTAATAATGCCTACCACAATACAACATATTTGCCAAATTTGGTAATAATCAATCGATTGTCTCCCGAGATTAGAGGTAAAATCATTATCTTTTATTGGCAGGGGTATGTTTCAAAATGGCAGGGAAATGAATCTCTTCACAGACAAATTTTATGGTTGTAATGGATACTGCCATCATACAAATTTAAGTTCGAAATTGTTTCGTTGGTAAAATATAGACTCATAAAATAATTACATATCCTCCATTTTGAAAATAAAACGCATGATCTACATAAAACATGCCCGTTTACACTACCTGCTGCAGCACTATTTGTCTGTCAAATTTGGGAGGAATCTGTCAATAGTTTCCCGAGGTATTTAGAAAAATCTTAATTTACTTGCATTGCGCTATCTTATAAAATTGAGTATAAAATATACTATATTTACATTCAGTTGATAGTTGTTATATCTACTTCCAGCATAAAAAATTTAGTTGACATTGATTACATAGTTTCGACGATATAGCATTTTATGCTAAAATGGCTATTTGGCCATTATTTTGAGAATAAGTGTTTGAAATGCTTAAAGCACTCGACATAATCTTCCTCAGTACTACTTGCTTGCCAAATTTGTTAGAAATTGGTCAATTCGTTCCCGAGATATGACACGAATACTTCATTTTATTAGCATGGCGCTATCTTACAAAATGGCGGACAAAATATGCTTTATGTTAACATAGTTGATATGTGCAATGTCTTCTGCCAGCATGCAAAGTTATATTGGAATGAACATCATAGTGTCGACGATATAGCACTCTAAGCTAAAATGACTATTAGTCCGCCATTTTGAAAGTAGGTGTCTGACATGCTCAAAACCAATATCATTCAACATGATCTTTGTAAGTACTACTTGTTAGCCAAATTTGGTAGGAATCGGTTAATTATTTACAGAGTTGTGACATACAAATTTTATTTATTCGTATAACGTTTTCTTCCAAAATAGCCTACAAAAGTGATTGTTTGTTGGTATTTATAATGTTTAAAATATATGCTTTCAGTATACAAAATTAAGTCGAAATTGTTTAAATGGTATTGCAGATGTACTAAATAAACTTAAAACATTTGTATTACTGCCATTTTTAAAATAAGTTTCTAATCAAGTTCAATCACCTAAGTTTACATGGCCTATAATAGTATTATTTACATGGTAAATTAGGTGAGAATTGGTTGAACAGTTTTAAAGATATAATGAAAAATATATATTTTTTTATTGGGGCAATTTTCTAAAATAGTAGACCAACAAAATATCCATCTCAAAATTTAATGCTTATACAATAATCTGCTAGCATACAAAGTTTTGTTTAAATCAGGTAAATGGTTCTCAAAATATCACATATAACCCGAAGTTTTAAAATCACCGCCATTTTGAAGATAAGTGCCTGCGACGTGGTCGAAAACCAAAAGAGTCAGGTGTCCTTACTAAGTACTGTATGTGTACCAAGTATAGTGAAATTAGGTTCACGCGTTCAAAAATGTAAAGGGGACACATCCATACGCACACGCATACACGCAGACAGGAAAGTGATCGCATAATCCTTTCCTTCGAGAAGTAGGCTAAAAAGGAGTTAATTAACATGCCAATAATTCTCCGTCATAAAAAATACTAAATATATTTACTTCCATTTACAGAAATGTCTAATACGACCTTGATGCACGTTGGAATTTCATAATTTATGTCAGTTTATTACTTTTAAAATTTTATTTAAAAATTTTTCTCCCTTATATTTAAAAAGTGCACACATTTATAAATTAATTTTACAATAAATTGACATATGTTTATTACGTAATTTTATGTATCCAGAATTATTAATTCGCAGCTGTAGGTAAAAACGTGAATGTACGAGTTGCTCTTAACACTTTTCCTAAGCGTCTCGAACCCGAAGGGAAGTGTCTGGTCGCGGGGGGCATTCCATTGAGCCAGTGCGGCGAACAGCCGCGGCGTAAAATCCAGATCGCCGTCGGCCGGGTGGACAAAATAATGGGCGAGGCAAATCACCGACCAAAAACCACTCTAGAGGGCTATTAATAGAAACGACGGCGTTAACGTGCCCTCGTGTTTTTCCACCGACAGTGTTGACCAACGAAATGTGTTGACACAACCCTTGTGTATCTCTGGGAGGCAGCGCTGGCTGCGCATGCCAGCAGAAAGTAAGACTCAATTATTTCGGGTTTCGCAAACAATTATCTCTCCCTCCCCCCAACCCTCCTCTCATCATCCCACCGCACTTCCGGCTTGTTTTCCCTGCTGACAGCGTGGCGTCCACATCGCCCCGCGCACATCGGCGAGTGTCCATTAAGGGATATTCATTTATTTATTCTAACAGTAAAATTCCAGCCTTGTTTGCACGCCGGGTCGATGATGGATGTCCGGGCGGTGGGGACACGGCCCGAGAAGAAATGTCCGTGCTGTTACACGAATTAACTGCGAATATGGGTGATTAATAATTGCGTCAATCGATGCGAGAGTAAAGCGCCGTGTGCGAAGAATGGAATATCGAACATGCTGAACGGCAGATAGTGGGTAAATTTTCAAGTTGTTTTTCGAGGCCAACCAAGATAAGCGACCCGTCAATCAAGTTCCATGTACGATAGTTTGTACTTAAATAACCAGAATGAAAGGTGTAAATACTTGATGCCACGAGTTCGTAGTTAAACATGTGTAAACGAGTTGAGGCATTAAGTGATTGCTAAAGACTTAATGCGCAATTAAAACTTGAGCTGAAACAAGAGTTTGTGAGAAATATGACACACAATATTTAAGATGTAACACAGTGTGTAGAACGAAGATTTGCGACCACTACAAAACTGGTCGCTATCAGCCAATTATTTCATAGAATTTATAGACGCGCTCGTCCTAACTTTGGAAACATTTTGTAACGCAAAATCACAAAGCTTATTTTTTTCAACCAAAGATTACAAATAAGTACGCCAAAATCAAAGGAGAACTTGTCATGCTAGTCCCTTAACCATTAACACTCCTCTCTCTCTCTCTTCCATATCTCTCAAATTTTTGCAAAGACGAAACGTTAAATTAATTTTAAAAAATTAAATATTTTGAGTTGGGCAACTTAGTGATGTCGAAGGTTTCTAGCGTGTTCTTAACACGCGACCTGGTAACGACATTTGCGTGTCTCTTGTGCAGTGAAAGCTGCAGGCTTTTTAAATCGCCTTTACTCGGTTTGTGTGCTAAATCAGTGAAAACGACGGGGTTTATGTACATAGCACAAGTATGCCATTTTCATTAATTTCGACTCGCTTTTTAACATTACGTGGTTATGAATTAATGACCATTTTATTGACTTGAAATTTAATACTAATAATATATGTTTCCCTAATTATTTTCTTGAAGTTATTTGAAGACACTGACACGTTTAGCAATGCTTGCAGATCTCCAACCAGTTACACGTAGGATTCCTTTTTAAATATTTTCTCTAGAATCTGTTATAAGTTAGTAATGTATTTCCATCATAAAAAGCGTATACTGCCATAAGGAATTACTTTAGACTATACGTGATATTATGTTTTAGATAAATTTTTTTTAATACGGAACAAACCTACAACCACAGGCTGCCGTAGATACTCTGTTACAACCTGCGCTTTACCATTTAACATAAATATCACGTAAGTGATCTGTAAATTATACAATAGTTTTTTAATGCATTTCATATATAAAACGCATGAATCAACTTAACAATTGTGTAGAATGAAAAAGCAGTGCCATGATAAACGTGTACGGTATATCCTACGAAATTCGCTATTTACGTACTTTAATTGATGTGGACTTCATGATTCTCCACAACCTAAGGTGAAATTTACTTCTTCATAGCATGCAACTTTCACGAATAAAATAGATTTCTATATTTATAAAACGTTACTAAAAAATTTAGTTATGTGTTAGAAAATAGTATTTTGATATTTTATAGCTATATTTAAAATACTGTGTTGATGAGGGAGGAATTTTATAAGTATCAAATTTAAGAGGAAATCCATTCCACTGTTAGTATTCTGACGCATGTTTAGATGTGTCTACTTATTGACTAATTAAAAAAAAACATATTTATGTATTCTTGTCTGAACTTTTAACAACGCTGATTATGACACAAATATTACAATTTTTTATTTTTATTGTATAGTTCTGTATACTTTATCGTACATTTAGTGAAGAGAAATGTAATCACCACCGCAAAGGCAAAAATTTACAGTTGTTATGTTTATATATGGTTAATATTTAGAAATTAAGTGTTAGCTAGAAGGGTGATTACAAACATTTAATATTATTACTAAAATTTCTAAAACTGATTTCAAAATAATTTTTAAAACTAATGTGAAAACAATCATCGAATTTATTTGTAACATAATATGTTACAAGTTGTTACACATAGAAAGTATCATAATAATACTTTTCACGTGATAACGCAAAAAAAAAAAAATTATACTTATTTTCACATAGTGGCTAGCAAATTACGTACCGATCGGCTTTTGGCTATAACGTTTATTTTTATAGACTACTATTCCGAAATACTTGTCCGCTTAAAGGAAAATCTTCTATTTAGTTGTTAGAAATAGAGCAGAAATTATTTTGTGTAGAGTTGTCGACAGTTTTGCGAATTCGTTGGCGATACGCCAGGAACAAACATTAATGTAAACTTGAAAGTTCACATGGATATCTACTGTGTGTTAATATCGTTCAACCGCCTAGGCATCGTCACCAGTCGTATGCATCTTGGACAGCTGCGATCACGAACACAACTTCTCACGTTACGAGCAGTCAAAATCGGTATATGCTCGAAACGAATGAAAGACGAAAAAAAAAATTGAAATAGTGTCTTTAGCAGTGTGTTGCGAAATTGTTTCTACTTAAGGAAGAAGTATCCTCGTTATCTTGTATTTGAGTATATTCCTCTATAACTTAATTTCCAGAGTAAATATTCATAACTCAAGCTTGTCAAGGTACAACAAACAGTTTTACAGTTATTTTGATATATAACGTCTTTTAGGTAAGAGATTCATTGTACATCTGTAACCGTAATCAAATATTCCTTCATTAATAAATCACTTCAGTCCCATATACGAAAACATGGATGTAACTAAAACCTTATAAACATCAAAAAATTTACTACATATTCGTCTGTCATGTCAATTTGACTTTTAATGTCCAGTGATAAATTTATATTACGAATATTTGTAAAAAAAAATTCTAGGATGGAAGGGGTGCTATTGGTTATAATTAGACCCAGGATATTTATGCATTTTAAATGGCAAAATATGCTCTTAAATAGATAAAAAGACTTAAATTTTGGAAATATGCACTCAAACAAATGTAAATGTATCTGCATTACACTATATGATACAAACATGCAAAAGGTACAGTTAAAATATGGCCAGAATAGTAAATAAAAATACAAAAAAAAAATAACTCATTTAATACTTTACCAACAAATCTCTTCACATTAAAAAATGCCCCCTAGTTAGTCAATGCACTTCAGGGAGAAAACTATCGCAAATGTGAAATTAAATACCTTGTATGAAAAAGCTTAAATATCCTAAGCCTAGTCACAAAGGACATTTAATTGCAATTTAATCCCTATAAAATGTAATGGGGGACGTCGAAACACCATGAAACAGTTAAAATGCTAGTTTTTACGTTCTCGTTGTCAAGTCGGCGCTTGCAGTTAGCTGTGTGTAAATACAGTATCTTTCCTCGGGCCTCCCGCCTACGGGAGAGTTGCAGTGGTGAGTTTCAAGCTGCAACCTACTTCTTAGCCGTTAATCATCACAAAGTCGGATAAGAGTGCATTAGAACTCTTCTGGAACAGACATGGTTTCTCACTTGAGCTCTTGTGGATTTTGGAAACTAACTCATCCAAACCTCATCCCACCACTTTTCTGTCTTGATCATAGCAGCTAACCTGTCAAGAGTTAAAGTAGAGAAAACCTTATGACATTACTGTGCTAGTTAGAAGAATTACTCGTGTGTAGTTCCTGGCGCTACCAATTCCATGATAAGGGCTATCCGGATAAGTTTTTAAATGGGGAAAATAAACTTTTTATTATTATATTAAATTGCTGTCAGCTGTTCCTTACCAAGAACGTGAAACCATACTTTAATTTCTCCTCGAAGGGTGGGAGAATTTTGCTGTTACACTGAAGATTGTTTTAGAAGTGTTAGGTTTGAGTATTGAGAAAAATTTCATTGTGGTGTCAACCAGAAAGAATTGTTATTTGAAATTTAAAAAAATGCATAATATTTTGATATAACATTGCACGAATAGGCTACTCTGACCGGAAATAAGTTTCCTCATTCATGTTTCACCCTTTACTTAAAAGTATTTTATCCAAGAGTGTTCACTGCCAATTCAACGCGCGTGAAATATCATCTGTTGCCCTTCACAACATAAATTTTAGAAGTTGCATTTTCTGATTCGATATATTTAAGTGATTGCATGTCAATAAACAAGGATATGCAGTCACATCGCGTCAGTCACTTCCAGAAATTTGTCTGTTTTGAAATGTTGCTGTTTGGAATAAATAATAAATCGAAAGAAAACAAAACTACGTCTTAAAAACCGGTAAAATGCGTTCTAAATGTGTGGCAGCTTTTGCAACAACAACTGTTAAGGACACCGTGTACGAGTTTCAACATCATGTTACATTTGTTGAACCAATTTATTTTCTTATAATTTACGATTATCTCTAGAACTTCACACTTAGTAAGCATCAGGTAAACATATTGATTTACTGTAAGTATACGCACCATCAAGTAGGTACAACTCAATAGTTTAAAAACAATGTTTTTACTTATAGGAGCATACAATTACGTTCAGCTTTGGAGGTCTTTTTCTATTGTCAGCTATTATTGTTACGTAAGTTCCATGATTCAATGTTAAGACTACCACCTATTTTGACCTTGAACCGCCATTTCAGTGTGTTTGAAGTATTCCTTTTTCTACGAAGCTATTAAGCGTTCCAATGTTCCGATCTAAGAAAAGAACACACACTTCTGGCGAGGGCTGTTTAGTACTTTCAAGACGTTACCCACATTAGAAACTCCATTTCAAAGTACTCCAAAATGGCTAAAAACTGAATTTTCAAAACGCTGTAGTTCAAAGTATATGCGTCAAATGTATACAACATTTTTCTATTTCCCTGTATTGAACCTTCCTACAGACTTTCCACCAATAACATTATAGGGTCGCCACTGGAAGTCCCATACGTACACGCAGTGCGACGATAACACTGCAAGTCAGTTGAGAGAGAGGTTTGCGCTTAGCGGCGATGGCGCACTTAATGCGCGTGGCAGTGTCGCCCTTATCGCTTGCTCCGCGCTTCTCGGCCTCAAACGCGGAAAAAAAGCTTTAGGTAGGCGGAAGCCTTAAATCCCTGAAAACCAGTGACAGATTTTCAATAACAAGTATTGTAAGTACTTTGTGTTGGTGGTGCAAATTTGTGCGTATTTAAGAATTTTTTTTTTATTAATATAAAAAACACACAAGGAAAATTTTCATTTGAGACTGCTGGATAAACACTATCAAAACGCATGTGCTTATAGGAAGTCCTAATCTTATATTCGGACCTGTAAGATGCAAAAGTAATTCCTGTGATTTGATTATCTATGCCGAAAGGACCTTGAAGTACAAGAACGTTGATAAATCCTGTGCAAATTTTCAGAAAGATCATACTTATTTGTAAACCACCTTACTCCAGATGACGGTTATTTTTAATGCGAAAATATTTACACTTTTAAGCAACTCTCAGTTTTAGACTGATATTAATTTAATTTGCGTATGCCTCCCTTCTTAAAAGAAGTACTTTTATATTTAGTTCTTACCTTTCAAAATTATGTATGTGTGATATTAAGGCAAGTAGGTATACCGGGATTTCAGTTCATGTGATGAATGTTCATGCAAACTAGATTATTATTTAGTGACGAAGTTCTCGGCATTATGTGTATCTGTGAAGACATTTGCATGATAACAGCTTTATCTTATCCAAGCAGCTACACGAAATATGCCTTGATTTTATGCAGTGTCGAAGAAAGGCATTGAGAATGAAAACCTTCCACGTTAAAATAGAAATGTAAAAAATATTTTTATCCATTATGTACATAAATGAGGTTAAAATTTCGTCGAACGTGATTATTAACGGAACATTTTGACCTCAATTTAATTACTAAAATATCTTAAATTGACTCTTAGACAAAAGTATAACGATAATGAATGAGATGCAAATTTTTGTCAAAGAATTATTTTTGGGTTTTTTTAGTAGGAGCACATTCCTTTCGAAGTAAGAAATGCAATTTTACCTAATTAAGCCTCGCATATAAATACAATTTTTTACTCAATTACAATATAATGTTTTTAACTGCAAAGTATTGCAGAAGGGGGTTTTTTTTTAAAGAAATTGCATTCTAGTTGTAAAAATCGAGATTTCATACGTACTGCATGTAAGCTTCATATATAATTTGGTATATACTCATTCCTTAAATGCCAACCGAAATGGTTTATGAAGTTCATATAAATATAGAAAAGCCTAGCAGCCTANGTATATACTCATTCCTTAAATGCCAACCGAAATGGTTTATGAAGTTCATATAAATATAGAAAAGCCTAGCAGCCTAGCTGTATGACAGTCATACATGTGTTTAATAATTCGGCGCACGTCATATTTAACAAGTAATTAAATAAATGTTGTAGTGCGAAAGGTGTCAGTTAAAAATATGAATTTATGAACTATTTTCATAAATGTAGTGTGTTTTACTGATCGTCAATGCAGGGAACAAAGAAAGCTTTACTCTCTATGCTAAAATGCTCTCCGATGAACTATTTCTCATCCGAATGTCAAACACTGTTATGTAACCTAGAGGGTTTTTGGTAAATTTATACTTGCTCCCTTGCTTTGTGTTATTTTAGCATCACTGTATTAATGTATTGTTATATACTTAAAGTATAAATAGCTAAGTTAATGCTGAAGTAATTAAGTCTTTTTGTGCCTGTTGGCGGACTGACCTGCCTGTTTTACATACTGCTGTGAAAATAAATCAATAGACACGAAAATAAAATTAATTTTCTAAAACTATTAGTGGGTACAAGCTATGTTCTGTCGAGTATGAACTTTATTGGGTTACTCACTCCTACAAGAAAAAGGCACGAGCTTCAATTTGTTTCTCCGCCATGAAAAAGTAACTCGCGTCAAACTTTCCAAGCAGGTGAAAGTGATGTCCAAATAGGCTGCCGACCAGATTCATCATCTGGTTTCTNAACTCGCGTCAAACTTTCCAAGCAGGTGAAAGTGATGTCCAAATAGGCTGCCGACCAGATTCATCATCTGGTTTCCGCCTCTTCTACGGATCCACTACAGATCCACGGAAGAGGCGGAAACAAGATGAAAACCACCGTGAAGAACAGAGCCAAAATTACACCCCTTAAAAGGCGCGTTTTTCAAATACTCTCTTTTGCCTTGTACATTTACGCGATGATTAGGAATTGTTGGCATTAATATTTTGAATTTTTTTCAGTTGCGTTCATGTGTTTACATGCTACTTCAGAAACTGTGCTACAACTCTGCAGTGTTACTTAAAAACAGCCAAATTCTGCCATCTACCTAACTGTAATTTCCTCGTGACATATATAAAATTGCAGTCCACGAAACACTGGAAGAATGACAACTTACGAACCTCGTTGTTCAGAAAGGATAGTGGTGTCAATTTCTTTGATACTCTTTCATATACCCAAGCAATTCTGCCTTCATTTTACATGGGAAAGGTTGGCATAATTAATCTTAAAATTCGTATGGACTATCGAAATTAATAGTTTAGTACAACAATTATTTAAAATCTGTCGCAATAAAAAGCATATTGTATTACTACTTGTGCAGGAGAAATACTGAATTCGTAAATAGTATTCAGTTTCAAGTGGTAATATGGCTGAAATAAACTGTAGTTGATTAACTTTCGTTGCATAACAGTACCGGCTTCAACCCAGTTAGTTGATTAAAAAAACGAAGCTTTCGAATTGAAAAAAACTAAACGAGCTGCCTGCTCGTCCCAATAACAGATGATGCTATGAAAGATTTTGGGAAGGAACAGTGTTAGAATGTATACGGGAAGGAAACAGAAGTACCTCGAAACAGCATCACGGAATTTTCCAGCATACTGTCCACGTGTCCACTTTTCCGTAAAATTCCCGCATGTTGGTGCAAGGGATCGAACCGGGAACCTAGGTGTGGGAGCGCGTTATCAAACCACTGAGGAAAACGTAGTTCCATTTGAAATGCAGTAAATTTAATTTATACTTCTCAAGTCTGTTTATATAAAGAAAGTTGTACAATTTTTATACTAATATTTTATTAAGATAAATCAATTATGCTGATGTCGCTTTTGCATCAACCTCTTCCTCTTTCTGAACTTCGTAGTGCCAGACGTATTACGGTCTGTAATATTGTGAGACGGGGAATTCTGCAATGGCAGTGAATAATTTCACTCATATTAATAATAATGCGCATTGGAATGAAAAGGACACAGTTTCGAAGCAAGGATAAAAACAGAGAAGCGACGAGAAAGTAGGACGGAAAGGGAACTCGAGACGAGAAGCAAAGCGTCGTGGTGGTTTGTGCAGAGAGAAATACACTAGTGTCGAGGTCATATCCTCGGGGAGAAACAGCACAGTTCTTGTCTGGGGAGACAAAAAAACACGTCACTTCCGCTTTATTCTGTCACAAGTTACCTCTGGGGACCGCAGCCGTAGCACACGCTTTATCAATTATTCATTTTGGCCCACGAGGAGTAGAATAAAACGCTTTGAAATATGCTCTCTGTTATTTATTTTGCCAAATGCGTCCGCCCCTATTGGGTTTTTAGGCGTCTCCTGGGGTCGCGACGTTGCGCGGTTTGCACAGCGACCGTTCCCGTATATTAATTAAAAGAGCGACTTTTTTTTCCACCAAACACCTATACCTCGCACGTTGCTTAACTACAGTGGGAATAGCCCCACACACACGAGTCCTCGGCAGCCGAGCTGTTGCAATTCAAAAAACCGTGAGCATGAACGCTGTTTCTGCGCACGCTTGTTTACATACGCATTGCAAACTGGAGCTAAGATGCTTAAAATTCAGAGTAAATTGGAGCAAAGTAGAGGCAGAGAGAAAGAAACAGAGATAAAATTCAGTGGAAAGAGAACTTGCGAATAATATTATAGTGATGTGCGGATAAATGGGCAAATGTTTGGGTAATATATAGTTTAATTTAATTTAGAACTTACCATTTACAAATTACACATACCATTTCGCAGACCATGACACGTTAATTGGCTTCCGTTTAAAATAAAGATGAGTGTTCATTCCTTGTAGAAAAGATTTCAATGCTTGGACAATCAAGTAAGAATTAGGTTTCTATTAAGCTATAACCTATCATCGTTTTGTCTGTAAAATGTGAGCGTTAAATATTACTGAACGGCAAGAACATTTTTTTCGTTTTATCACTTAAAGAACTTTATTTATATAAATTTGAGTGTCAATTATTTAAGGCAAGTAACACAGTCCTTTTAATAAAGCTACCTAATTTAAAAAAATTCCTATTGTTTTAAAATTATATTACTTGGGATGTTTTACTAATTATGGCTGATGTATTTTACTTCCGCAAAGTAATACAAATTATATATAATCATACGCACTTTCAGACAAACTTTGTTTTCATAAACAATTGTATAAATTTTAATTACCGTTTTCTTTGCGTTTTTATGACTCATATAGTTAGAGTAAACCCCACTGGATATTGCATCCCTTCCCCTTTAAAATTTCATCCAGAGCTTGACAACCACACTATACACCCCTCACTGCACGATTACAATACAAGCTGAGCACCACAATGTTAGATAAATATATTTTTAAAAATAGTGATGATACGCAGGGAGATATAATGAAAGGTCTCTGATACGATAACGTAGGTGTGAATGGGACTGAAGCTTCGACCATAAAATACAGGTGCACATAGGTTTGATAGTGTTGGCTGTGGATAAATGCGTCTAATTTTGTAGAAAAGTATGTTGCCCTTTTTTGTTGCTGTGAATTTGTCGTAAATTTAAAATGCAAGTTTTACATGCAGATTGTTAAGGAAAATATTATGAAACACTTAGCACAGGGCAGATACCTTTATTGAAGGCACTCAGGAAACAGGTTCTGGTAGCCCAGAAATTGTTCATAAAACTATTGCTTTTTTTTCTAAAGCCAGTAATTAATTATATTTATTTTCAAACTTTTGTATTTCTGTATGGTTATAATTTTGTGCCTCATGTTTTATCATAGAGCAGTTCCCAATAATTCAATTGTTCAAAAACTTTAAACCATTTATTGTTTTCAATCAGATTATGTTTAGTTTGGTATGCGTAAACCTGGCATTTGTTAGTTTTACTGTTAACAAAAAGAGAAATTGTATATTTCATTTGTTGATTCTAAGTTAAAGGTTATATNGATTTCATTTGTTCAATACATTCTAAGTTAAAGATTCTAAGTTAAAGGTTATATTTAGTCTGTCTGAATGAGACGTAATTTGAAACATATTTTTCTTTGCAGTAAGTAGTTTAGATACGAAACGAAATAACAAAAAATATTCATATTACATCTGTAACACAAACATATTCCGGTATTTTTAAATCAAGTAGATTATATTTTAAAAATAGAACGAGCTTCCCTCTGTGCCAAACCATATTTAATTGTTCGTATAATCTACTGATAGATACCTTCTACATTATTGAATGCTGTACTTTTGAACAAGTGATAAATTGAAACACTGTCTTAAAAAATGAAATACCGTATATCTCTAACTCCTGAAACTTTAAAAAATTCGAAATTCGCCCTACTAAACGTACTTGGGGAACACAAAATTTATTCCTTGTTAATACAGAACTGTTAGTTAATGATTATAATATTAACACACACACACACACATATATATATATATATATATATATATATATATGATTACCAGTAAAATGCGTAGAATTCACTATAAATAAACTTGTTGCTAAACTTGAAAAATTATTGCAATGTGGATTTCTATATATTTTGTAGCGTCCATTATTTTCGTTTTAAATTTATATAATATAAAAGTATAGATATTTCAACAGACCCCAAATTAATAAGCTTTCCGTGTCAAAAAAACGTTGTATTTAAAGTACTGCATCATACCCGGCATAGTTGTCACACTGATGCGAATACAACCGGTTAACAATAAATCACTTTTGAAATAAGCAANATCAGATTATGTTTAGTTTGGTATGCGTAAACCTGGCATTTGTTAGTTTTACTGTTAACAAAAAGAGAAATTGTATATTTCATTTGTTGATTCTAAGTTAAAGGTTATATTTAGTCTGTCTGGATGAGACGTAATTCGAAACATATTTTTTCTTTGCAGTAAGTAGTTTAGATACGAAACGAAATAACAAAAAATATTCATATTACATCTGTAACACAAACATATTCCGGTATTTTTAAATGCAGGAGATTATATTTTAAAAATAGAACGAGTTTCCCTCTGTGCCAAACCATATTCAATTGTTCGTATAATCTACTGATAGATACCTTCTACATTATTGAATGCTGTACTTTTGAACTAGTGATAAATTTAAACACTGTCTTAAAATATGAAATACTATATATCTCTAACTCCTGAAACTTTAAAAAATTCGAAATTCGCCCTACTTAACGTACTTGGGGAACACAAAATTAATTCCTTGTTAATACAGAACTGTTAGTTAATGATTATAATATTAACACACACACACACATATATCAATGATTACCAGTAAAATGCGTAGAATTTACTATAAATAAACTTGTTGCTAAACTTGAAAAATTATTGCAATGTGGATTTCTATATATTTTGTAGCGTCCATTATTTTTGTTTTAAATTTATATAATTTAAAAGTATAGGTATTTCAACAGACCCAAAATTAATAAGCTTTCCGTGTCAAAAAAACGTTGTATTTAAAGTAATGCATCATACCCGGCATAGTTGTCACACTGATGCGAATACAACCGGTTAACAATAAATCACTTTTGAAATAAGCAANACCCGGCATAGTTGTCACACTGATGCGAATACAACCGGTTAACAATAAATCACTTTTGAAATAAGCAATGAAGGTAAAAATTCCTGGCAGTGAGCACTGAGTGACTGACATACACATCCTGTTACACTGACGGCGATTCAGGAAAACACATGTCCAGTGACATAAAACACAATTTTAAATTAAAATTCTTAAGAAGTCGCCACTGGAATCTGATTATTTTGAAACTCATTATATGCGGATAATTGGCGTGGTAGTGATTCACACACACACACCGATGTCTGTAAAAAAATTTCACATTTCTTACTGAGAAAAATTACAATGACAGTCACCAGTTCCATGGCAGTATTAATTTTAATCAATGGTGAATTGGATACGAAATAAGAGAATGGACATGTGAAACGATCGAACTGAATAGAAAGTTTGGTGCGATAGACGAATTTTTCCATAGGGAGTCTTAACCTTAACCATTGTGCTGCAGCANATCAGATTATGTTTAGTTTGGTATGCGTAAACCTGGCATTTGTTAGTTTTACTGTTAACAAAAAGAGAAATTGTAGATTTCATTTGTTCAATACATTCTAAGTTAAAGATTCTAAGTTAAAGGTTATATTTAGTCTGTCTGAATGAGACGTAATTTGAAACATATTTTTCTTTGCAGTAAGTAGTTTAGATACGAAACGAAATAACAAAAAATATTCATATTACATCTGTAACACAAACATATTCCGGTATTTTTAAATCAAGTAGATTATATTTTAAAAATAGAACGAGCTTCCCTCTGTGCCAAACCATATTTAATTGTTCGTATAATCTACTGATAGATACCTTCTACATTATTGAATGCTGTACTTTTGAACAAGTGATAAATTGAAACACTGTCTTAAAAAATGAAATACCGTATATCTCTAACTCCTGAAACTTTAAAAAATTCGAAATTCGCCCTACTAAACGTACTTGGGGAACACAAAATTTATTCCTTGTTAATACAGAACTGTTAGTTAATGATTATAATATTAACACACACACACACACATATATATATATATATATATATATATATATATGATTACCAGTAAAATGCGTAGAATTCACTATAAATAAACTTGTTGCTAAACTTGAAAAATTATTGCAATGTGGATTTCTATATATTTTGTAGCGTCCATTATTTTCGTTTTAAATTTATATAATATAAAAGTATAGATATTTCAACAGACCCCAAATTAATAAGCTTTCCGTGTCAAAAAAACGTTGTATTTAAAGTACTGCATCATACCCGGCATAGTTGTCACACTGATGCGAATACAACCGGTTAACAATAAATCACTTTTGAAATAAGCAATGAAGGTGAAAATTCCTGGCAGTGAGCACTGAGTGACTGACATACACATCCTGTTACACTGACGGCCAAATAGGAAAACACATGTCCTGTGACATAAAACACAATTTTAAATTAAAATGTTTAAGAAGTCGCCACTGGAATCTGTTTATTTTGAAACTCATTATATGCGGATAATTGGCGTGGTAGTGATTCACACACACACACCCATGTCTGTAAAAAAATTTCACATTTCTAACTGAGACAAATTACAATGACAGTCACCAGTTCCATGGCAGTATTAATTTTAATCAATGGTGAATTGGATACGAAATAAGAGAATGGACATGTGAAACGATTGAACTGAATAGAAAGTTTGGTGCGATAGACGAATTTTTCCATAGGGAGTCTTAACCTTAACCATTGTGCTGCAGCAAATAAATTGTGTAAGCTAAGGGGCGACGCAAGAAGACTGATAAACGTCGACAATCCAACCCTTAAATTCGATGCTTGAGTTTTTAACTGCGTCAACCGCATGTGTTTTGTTGAAGCTTGGGTTTGACCGGGTTGGTTTAGGGGGGGTTCATAACTTGAGTGTGTGAAAACCCCCAATAGAATTTTGCGATCAACACCATATTTATACTGGAGTTCCGTGTTTGATGAAACTTTTTTATTTGATAACAGCCTATGAGGAGTACATTACATTAGAAAGATAGAACATTTTGCTGTGTCAACGCGATTATAAGAATAGGAAGTAGCCGTACGACTCATGAAATACAGTTTTATTTAATAAGCGGTAATATACCTTAAAAATTATTTCACATTAGTGATGCTATTTTTAGTTTTTGTACATTCAGTTAAAAATAATCGTTTTCGAGTTAAAGTAGTTAACTATCCGAAATACGAGTACTCTTAGGTTTAATTTTAATTTTAAGTAAGAAAGTTTGAATATAAATTTATTAAAAAGGACTTAATTGTAACGGATTGCTTTTGAGAGTTTATAATTTGCTGCAGGTAATAAACCGTCAACTACATCCTAAGTTTGACTGTAAGTGTAATAAAATTGCCATAGATTTAATATTAATGATATTTGGAATCAGTAACATAATATTGTGCGTCTCAACAAAGAAATTAATAAATCTGAAATGAAAGCTTTTCCTCGAAGACCTCATTCACTTTCTAATAATCATGATTGTAGAAGCCGCAGGAGGAATGGAATATAAAAGCCTCTTTTAAAGTTGAACATCAGTTGGCAAATATGTTTTCTATGGCTTTTGTCAACCACCTTAAATGCTTGAGACGTTTCACATTTACGGACTTTTAAAAAAATAGGGGTACAACGATTATTATATGTTGCCAATTAGTATGTATAGCATTTTTAAACACTCTGTAACTTAGGTTTTTGCATTTTTTTATTTTTCTTGAGTATTTCGGACGACATTTTAAGTGGAAATAGTGTAACAGATTCGAAAGCTGTAAGAAAATTTAAGTCCAGTCTTCATTCCATAACTTGAATGCTTACATCTGAAGTTGTAATATATATGGTTACAGTGGCTGTGGTGAAGTGTTGCAAAGTCAGCTCGTGCTTGCTCACTCTTGTACATTCTCAGTGCACGCAGAATGGACCAATAACCAGTGTGGAGTCTAGGGAAACTGAATGTATTTCGACCATTCTCAACGAGATTGCAAGATAACTATTATACACATCCTGTGGCGTTACCTGCCGAACTAAGTTTTAGTGGTGGAAGTGTAAGCGAGCAAGCAATACGGTACAGCTCACAGCTAACGCCATCTTACCATGTAACAGTTCATTACAGAGCCGCTGTTTTGTTAAAATCCACCGGTCGTTCTTTTTGGAGACCCGAATAAGACAAAACTATTCTAATTTAAATTCGCGTTTTCTAAAGTATGAACCTGCATTGAAAATGTAAATAGTTTCATATAATTTTTTAAATATCTGCGTTGGTGACGTGATTAAGCTCGTATGTGTTCACAAATTGCCGTGAATTTTCTGATTTGTGGCGAATGTTCTCGGTGAAAGTGGCAAGTCGTTGACTCTGCGTAACACCCGGAGAGCACATTCCCAGCTCTCTCTTGCATGCTCGTTGCCTCCAGTCTGCACTCGTAATGCCTCTAAGCATTCAACTTTCTTACCTTCTCCCGGCCGTTAACCTGACAACGGTTTCCTATGTACTCGTAAGAGTGGCCAATACTCACATTCAAAAGTATTTGTACGTTTTATATACAAGTTTTCTAAAACCAAATGCTAATTTGTTTTGTAACACAATCAAGTGAGCATATTGTTATATTGAACGTACAGAATGAATTGTGATACCATGCCTATAAAAAACATAAAGTGTATAATCATTGCTTGCTAAAAGACAACGTAAGTTGCAGGAATACCAAAGCATTTCGTTGTAATATTTGTTCTAATTTACTTACTTTACAAAAATAATCTCCTAAGAATTGTTTGTAAAAACACGTATTTACACTTTACGTAATGCCACTTGTGCCGAAATAATCTTAAGGCCGTTGGTCCTTCATCTCCATTGGCATGTGGAAATTTTATGTAAATGTGTTCCTTGAATAATAATTAATATAACATCTTCCAAGACACTTTTTCAGTACGATTGAAAAGTCACGCACATTAA
This sequence comes from Clitarchus hookeri, assembly GCA_002778355.1. Lineage (NCBI taxonomy): Eukaryota > Metazoa > Arthropoda > Insecta > Phasmatodea > Phasmatidae > Clitarchus > Clitarchus hookeri. Next base: position 237,167 of record NQII01002155.1, read on the forward strand.
ACTAAACGCTGTTATAGAAGGCATTGCTTTTGTAATTGTTGTATCTTCTAGCGCTAAATGGTACTGCGGTAGTACTAACAACGATCATAAACGCCATTTGTCGTGTATCCGTCATACGATGTTTACAGTATAGTTTTGTTTGCTGCTTGCCAGACATGTCTTCCCAAGAGCAACGAGTGTTCATCCTTGAATATTATTTCGCCAGTCGTTCTAATGCACGTGTTACNCAGACATGTCTTCCCAAGAGCAACGAGTGTTCATCCTTGAATATTATTTCGCCAGTCGTTCTAATGCACGTGTTACAGATGAGTGTCGTCAGAAATATCCGGATACTGCAGTTCTTAACAATACGACGATAAATAAAAGAGATTGATCAAGCTTTTTTGGGATGCGGGTCAGTTGCAGACAGAAAGAGATAAGGGGGACCCGTCATTTTGACTGAGGCTAAACTGGCTGACGTGGAGAGAATCATATTGTGTTCACCTTTGAAAAGCCTGAGAAGACTATCAGCGCAAGCAGGAATTTCGTACGGAACTGCTCAGAAAGCTATGAGAAAGTTACTCCTTTCATGCATATAATGTTTGCCGTGTGCACAATCTAAGGACCCGGCTTAAGAAAAACGCTTAGTGTACTCTAAATGGTTTAGGGCATTTGTTGATTATGATAGAACTGCAGAGCTTGATCGTGTTTTATTCGCTGAAAAGCCGTGGTTTCACCTCGGAAACTATACGTGAATAGTCAAAACAGTAGGATTTGGTCATCTCAAGATCAATATGTTACATGAAAACCCTTGCACTGTCAGAAAATAGGAGTGTGGTGTGCTGCATCACGTCGTTGAGCAGCGGGCCCAATTTTCTTTGAAGCACAGAGAAATGTGAAGTTAAAGTTTACCAAGACATAATTACGCAGTTTATTGCACTTTTTGAAATCAACGTACGTGACANGAGAAATGTGAAGTTAAAGTTTACCAAGACATAATTACGCAGTTTATTGCACTTTTTGAAATCAACGTACGTGACTGTTGATTGCCGCAAGACGGTGCCCACGTGTCACGTATATAATTAAACCATTCAATTTTTGCGCTAGTTTTTCGGGGAACATTTAATTTCGAAAGGATTGTGGCCCCCGCATTCATCCGATTTGACACCCGCAGACTTTTTACTTTAGGGGTAACTTAATGGAAATGTCTAAAACAAATAATTCTTATAAACCTAAAGAGGAACATTACGACGGCAATTACAAACATAAGTTTGCAAGTGCTCCGCAGTGACGTCAAACATGGTAAAAAGAGCTTGCGACAGCGATATCTAACATGGAAGCTATTTAGAGCATAGCGTATATTGTAAATATACGGTTTGTGTTTTGTACACATCATTATTTCTGTATGTTTGTAGCCATTTCGAGCATATGTTGTAAAGACAGGGTTCGTTTTTTGTACACATTTGTATCTTTCAACCATTTCGAGCGTATGTTTTAAATACATGGTTTAATATTTTATTTATATAATGTGCTTGACATTTCAATCATACCGTACTATTCTTTAATAACAATTAGTATTTTTTATCATACCTCAGTGCTTCAGTGCATATCTTATCAAACAATATGCATTGTAATTGATCCTCATTCCGAAGTAAAACATTACCTTCGTTGCTTTTTCGCTGGCATTTTACCACAAAGATGTGGATGAAAAAAATATTTATGACCAGTGTTTGCTGTAGTTGAGCAAAAGGATAGGATTGCATTTGTAAAGAAAAGGACACTCGGCACTGCAGAACTAAACTTTCAGGAGATTAGGTGATGATCTGCTGGCAGCCATAGTGTTTAACTGTCTATTACTCATTTGAATATTTTTTATTTATTTATAGTGGTCATCACGTATAAATACAATCAGATTTATCTTTAAAATGTTGAAAACGCAAGGATATCATTTTTTGTTTCTCTTTTCTCGATAGCAATGCGATTTAAAAATATATAATATTAACTTCATTTTAATAAATGTTAGCAAAGAACTTTGTCGGCCCTAATCGCGTAAGGAAACATGAGATCTTTAAAAAAAAAGTCACAAAATTAGGTAGTGGGGAAAATATTAACGTATGAATTATAACTAGCCTATAGTTCTACGCAAGCAAAAAAACCGCGCTTCTTTGACGGGAAGAACCGTGATTTACGTTTCCTGGACCTCTTAGCCAGTTGTATATTCCAGTCCACATTACTTGTGAATAAAGAACTTTGGCTAATAACCTTCAACGATGTTTATGCACTCCCTATAAGAAATGTTTCCTATAAAAATATGTTAACGAAATTTAATGGTTGTTGGCAGCCGCACTAAGGTGTGCCTATGGGCGGCAAGGAGGCTGATCAGTGACGGTTTTAACCCAATCTTCGTCTTAACTCATAATTTCGGACTACCCATTCGGTAACCAGGTGCTATTTATAATCACGAGGTTGCATTGACCATAATCTTTAGGTAAATATACTACTAAGAAAGTAAAGAATAGAATTAAGGAAGCGTTAAAAATTATTTCTTTAATAAGATTCTTAATTTCTCCAGTTTTGACTAAGATCAATGCTAAATCGCTTAATTTATGTTATATATATATGATTTATATGTTCATTTACAAAGTAACTACATAAAAAAAACCGCATAACCGAAAACCTATCTTTCTTAAATAGAAATTTTATTTCCCTTCTAAAGGTGATTCTCACAATACTATTGAGTAACTTAATGAAATATTATCTTGGATACACCGCCATTGCAGAGCTTTGTTGAAGTTCGCAGAAAACCTACAATATGAGAGAAAAGAAAAAACGCAAGAAATTCCGAAATAAGCTGTTTCAAACATAAATGTAAATAACATTGAGAATGCGGCTAAAGTATTTTAAGTCAGTATACAGAAAGGAAACAGTATAATTTGAGCAAAATTAGTAAGCAAACGAAATTACTTGATCATTTCTGTTGAATTATCTGCGTTATTAACGAGCGTGTCTGCTCGTATACTTCTTGTAACGAGAGATAGCGACAGTGGTACATTACGTCTGAATATGGGTGGGCATACTTTGTCGGAAAGTACCAAATACTAGAAAACTTCTCAGTATACGTACGTGGGTGATTCCAGTAATAGTATTAAGACGTCATTTAGTTTTGAAATTCTGCTTTTTCTCTAAACGTTTTAAGCCATGTCAGTTTTCATGGGCATAAAGACTTCTAAACGGTTACTTGTAAGATGATTTTTATGCATGGAATTTTCGTGATGGCAGGTTTTACCGGGGCGTGTGCTATGAATCACACCATTATGTTCTAATAATACACCATAAAAGTTCATCGTCGTCACATAAAGTCCCATTCCCCGCCAGCCACTCCCTTCAAATTCGATGGGATAGTCGCAGAGTCTAAATCCAACCTTACGGCTTTTCAATATCCACACCACAAACTCGCACCGAGGCGGAATCTCTCTTATTTTACACTTCCAAATGAGCATGCGTAATAGTAGAAGAAAACTGCTTAAATTTTTAATTTTTTTTTTTGTTTTGCGTTTTGTGTTGAAGAATGCAGTCAGGTTTGATACACTTGGTTCGAATCGAAGATCGGCAGTGTCTTCTCTCGTACACACTTATCCGTACTTGGTCCCGTCCGTGATGTCACCATAATAGCGCTGTCTGAATTCCTAGTAAAGTGCGCACAGAAGCTTTACCCTGGGCAAGTACACGAGGNTTGGTTCGAATCGAAGATCGGCAGTGTCTTCTCTCGTACACACTTATCCGTACTTGGTCCCGTCCGTGATGTCACCATAATAGCGCTGTCTGAATTCCTAGTAAAGTGCGCACGGAAGCTTTACTCCGGGCAAGTACACGAAGATGCTAGCATGTCGTATGTTTGTGCACTTGGTACGGTCGCCATATTTGTTTCGTTTGGATTGTGGACGTTTGCGAAGGTTGTATAGAACTCCTGCAGGAAGCGAGCCGACTTCCCGTGGCGCGGTCGGTTGATGACCCGCCGATCTGTGGTGCGGGAGGTTTTGGATTCGAATCTTAGTTAAGGCATAGGAGTTAGTTTAAGTTAGGTCTAAAGTTAGTTTGTAAGCCGTCCTCTGATAAGCCTTCATGTATTACACCGGGGACGTTAATAAGCCCTTTCCAATCTAATCCATGCAGGAAGCGAGGCGAATGATGTCGATTGGTAGTAAGTTTTCTTAGGATTCCTCATCTAGGCATTTTTTTAAATTAAAAATTTCCCGTCTTTAGTGAAAAGCTTCCATAAATATTAAGGTGCTTCAAAGTGACGTCAAACGTGGTAAAAATATCTCTCGAATACCGTTCTAGTAACTCTTATAGATATCTACACATACCCTTATAATATGAAATAACTGAAATGAAACACAGGAGAATTCCAAATAGTATATTGTAAATCATGGTTTGATTTCTATAATGTGCGCAACGTTTCGATCACACCGTACTATTATTTAATAACATTTAGTATCATATTTCACACCTTACAATCCTAGAATACCTTATAAGACCTGCATAGTGTTTTGCTACTACAGTTTCAAAAATACATGACGCTATTACCCATTTACTGCTAATGTTAACGTTTCATATCAAGACAGAACTCTTAAAACTAAACAAGTGCACTTAATGGTAACCGAATAACTTCACTAATATTTTGTTGGTATTTGTTGGTATATTCGGTAGAAAAACTATTGTAAATCTCGTAAGTCAAGTTGGTGTTGTGGTTAAGGGTGTGGGATAATAACACAAAGGACGTGGATTTTATAGTTCTCGTGCTGGCAAGGTGTGAACTATTTTTTTTTTTGTTAATTATTTTTTTAAATAATTTTTTTCCGTATTCTATGTTATTAATACATCACTTTTGTTTTCTAGAAAAATGATAAACTATTTTATTTCCACTTCTCATTAATGGCTATCGTTTTTAATATTGGAAATATATGTTTTGCAGATTTTGCAAGATAACTGTTTGCAGTTCTACAAAGGATTTTCTTGGCAACTGGGTTTCAAAGAATTTTTCTTGTAAACGTACAAACAAATGTTAAGTGGTGTTTGGTGTGAATGGATTAACAACTGGTCGTATAAATAGACAGTTCGGATACGGCCTGAATTAAGTGCATAATCTGTATATTCTCGTTTTGTGTCTTTTAGGGTTTTTTTTACGTTGTTCCAGTGAATAGTGAACGGACAAGCGCTTACTTTGGAACATAGTAAAAGAGTACTTGAAAATGCAGTGGTGAAACTGCCGCTTATTCTGCGAATTCCAGTCACACACGCCCAAAAAAAATGGCGTCACTTGCAACGAACAAATTGAAATGTCGTTTGCCAATCGACGGCTGATAAGTTACTTGCCATCCGACAGCCTGGCCATGCAACGGAGAACGTTTTGCAGCGCGTTGTAGCCAATCAGACAAAAGTTCCGCTTCAAGCGCAGTCAATATGATAATGGGCGCGTCCACATCAAAGTAACCGCTTCGCCATTTTGCCTCTATGCGTTTACCTAATCTGTGACCTAGTCATACGTCGTGACCATTGAGACTACAAGGCCTTACAACCTCTGTGTGACGTCGCTGACGATGGGCAATACAATAACATACGCAACATTGTTTTGGAATATGTAACAATACGGTAAAATGAAATGGGCAGTACCGAATAATACAAAAATTTCGCTGCTTTCAATCTGTTGTCATTTGTAAGCAAGTTAAATACGATATTCATAAATATATAAGCTAGCTGTAGGACATTTCGTATTCTTTTTGTGTTTATTCTTTGGCTATTTGGAAGAAATTAAAATGATTTTCAGAAATATAACCTAATAATACGTGCGCTCAATTAATAAAACAATTATCAATTTCTTTTTTATTTCATTGTTTAGCAGTGATATAATATAATAATTTGAACCAGTGGGGAAGATATTATGAATATAACTACGAGGGTTATTCGGAAAGTAAGATCTGATTTCTTATAAAACATAAACCATGACAGATTTAAAAAGAAAAACCTTTTTCATTTAATTCCTTACATATTTCTCTATTTTTCTACATATTTTCCATATTTGTTTAAACATTTGTCAGAACTTTCTACAAGCTTCTGTATGCCTGAGTCATGGACGCCTGCTGCCTGTGAGGATAACCAGTCTGTAACTGCTTCTTTCACCTTTCATTTTCTCTAAAAATTTATCACCTTCCTTATGATATCGGTCCAAAAAAGCAAGATCACGAGCCATTATTTTCATTTGGTGTTCCTCAGTAAGCAGCCTGGGAACCCAACGTGCGCACAATTTGTGAAATTGCAAATTTTCAGAGACAATTTTGTGCAAAGTGGTTCTACCCACATTCGGAAATTCCAATGCTAAAGTTGCAATTGTGAAACGCCGGTCTTCACGAATATTTTCGTCCACGTCTTTGACCAAATCTTCTGTGATCACTGATGGTCGACCTGATCGCGATTCACCATGGACATTTTCCCGTCCGTCCTTGAAAGTTCTCACTCATCGCATTGGGGCCATACACTTGACTTCTCTGTCGATTAACTTCCGCTGCTGAAACGTTCCTTGCTGTCAAAAACCGAATCACTGACCGTATTTCACAGTCGGAGGGCTGATAAATAGTTTTAAACATTTTGAACTGACACTGTAAACAGCACACTGCAACAATACCAATGCAAATTGCGTCGTTTGACGAGCAAAGCATGCCGGGAGTCGGTGCGCATGAGCGTTAGAATGTCCGCGCGACATTTGATTAGCTACAGCGATTCGGACCTTACTTTCCAAATGACTTTCGTACATTGGAGTGAATCTTATATTTCTTAAAACGACCATGTGGTTTGAAATAATTCGTAGAAACTCGCTTGTAAAGAATCTGAAATACTTCCTTTATATTTGTTTAATATCACTGGAATAAGTCTTATTTAAAACTCAAAATACTGCAAAAATGGTTCTTTATGTGGAGAGCATAAACTTTGGTATAGGCCAAGAAAGCTATCCTTTGCTATTTCTCGCTCACGCTGGTACACTCTAACACGCACTGCAATAATGATGATGTTACTTAAATGTTACTTTTTTTTTTACTAAAACTCTATGCAGTTAGTTGACAAACGTTTACTTCCACGTGAAAACTTCGAGGGGCATGAAGGTTTCTCGCGAAATAGCGTTCGCCCAGGCATTTACTCTTTCATGGCAGTCAGGAAGCTAAGCTGCCAGGCATATTTGCCCTCTATGTTCGCCCTGTAGTAGNCTAACACGCACTGCAATAATGATGATGTTACTTAAATGTTACTTTTTTTTTTACTAAAACTCTATGCAGTTAGTTGGCAAACGTTTACTTCCACGCGAAAACTTCGAGGGGCATGAAGGTTTCTCGCGAAATAGCGTTCGCCCAGGCATTTACTCTTTCATGGCAGTCAGGAAGCTAAGCTGCCAGGCATATTTGCCCTCTATGTTCGCCCTGTAGTCGTGATATCATTAGCTTGGCTATAAGAGGTTGTAAGGCCTTGAAGTCTCGGTGGCCACAGCTATGTCCCGCAACGGAAGCGCCGAGCGTATGTTCGGGGAGACAGGAAGGAGGGCGCGCTTGTGTGACGGCCCCAGCTGGCTGGTCACGCTCCGTGTTTCTTCCGACTCTTCCTGCATACGCCATCTGCGCGGACTGCCATTGGGAGGTAGCGGTTGAGTAAACAACGGTCTTCCTCCGTGAACACGCTATCCTCCTGGCGAATGCTTAGCAAGTTTAAAACAAGACATTGTTTCGTGGGTATAAGGTTGTGCTCCTTCTAAGCAACTTCTCAGCATTTTATATTCGATGTTCAAACTCGATCATAATTATTTCGTCAAAATTAAATTCCTTATTTTTACCTCATTTTCAAGGGTATCGTATTCATGTAACGTCAAAACGAACAGCGTAATTCACGCATTCATAGAGAGAATAATCTCTGATTTCATCAACGAGATTTTCCGGAAATTAAGATTGTTCAATTAGGCCCTACGCACATTTCTGCAATTATTTTTTAACATCACCCTCAGAGCTATGTGATGGGGTGTTATTACTGACTTGACGACTTTCCTAAATTATTTACAATGTATTTTGTCCAATCGAGTAATGAAGCAACCTTTGTTTATTATTAAACGTGATGCTGTTTAACCCATTTTGCCACCAGATTAGATTATATTCAATTTTTTTCAGGCGATGGATGTGGTTAGGAGTAATGACGAGGTGGCTTAATTGTTATCTTTTGTGCATGTCACCAAAACCAGCTCATGAAATGACAGTATAAATGTAAAAAGCATGTGTTTATAACAGTTATGAATACGTCTGGTTTTCAACCAAGGCTACGGTTACACGCAGAGTGTAATGTATGTACATAATGTATAAATTTATTGTTGAGAGTCTGAAATTATAACTACGCAGCTGACATACGCTTCGTACCACGTGCTGTGACTACAGTTGGTATGTAGGCTTTATGCCGTTGAACCACGATCCTTTAAGTTGTTTGTAAGCATTGATATGTGCTTTCCGATGCAGTGACTAGTACCATTTTATGGAGATTTCTAACATGCTTATGACTGTGTCAGTATACGCACTCAGGTAATAGTAAAACACTAAAACACTGCTACTTTGGCGAAGGTTTAAAATTCGTGTATATGTTTTGTATTCGCAACATTCAAAATATTTGCAATTCTCAGCATTTCATATGAAGAAATCGTACCAGTTGTAGAACTACCTTAGTAGCTGAGATTCCTTTGGAGCGCTAGACACCGCTTAAAGTGTTGTTAGAAAAATTATTATTTGTGTGTGTGTGTGTGAGAGAGAGAGAGAGAGAGCGCAAATTTCCTTCATTTTCCCTTGGTAAAGCAGATACGTTCACAGCAGTAAAGTAAAAAATATTAATGGTGGAGTACGCTGAATACAAGTATAATGGCAACGCTAAAGTTAGGGAAAACGTTCCTAACGCAAAGACATAATAAAAAAATTTAAAACGAACGCTGATACGGGAAAACGTTTTGCTGTAACAAATTGTCGTACCCAAAAAGAAAATAGAATAGATATTTCATTAAATATAATAATATTTTGTTGAATCTACACGCCTTGTCGCCCTCACTTATTAAAACCCACTGTAACAGATACATTTACGAGTGTAATAAACTGTACTTACGAATGTGAGCACTGCAGTCTTTTTAAGCGTGCACTCCGTCAGAAACGATCAAAATTTCTGTCGTCGCTGACGCAAGTTTCAACTCATTGTTGAGTTTTTTCCTGTTTACATTTCTTTAGGCCCGAGTGCGCATGGATATCGTCTTAAAAATTAAATAATGGTATTAGGCACAATAGGAAAAACCCTTAAATAACTGAAATATATTTAAGCTTCTAATATCATAACATTTTTAGACAGCCTAGACCTGTGCAATTTTAGTGTCTCCTCAAAGTGTAGTAGATCTTTTGATAATAGTCAGCGTATTATATCGGAAATTATAATAATAAATATGTTAAGTAAATGTTATATTTATTGTACTTTCATAGTTACTGTAACGCTATTTCCTTTGTGTTTCAGGTAAGAGAACATTCTGATAACATCTATCAACATTACCTTTATCAAGAGCGTTACCTGGGACTCTTTGCTGCTGGGTCAACAAATTGTTGAGATTCTATCACTGTATTCACGTAAGTGTATTAGATACGTGTTGTTTGCTTGTTATAGCAAGGTGCACGACTGTGTAATTTTTAAATTCAATTTTACCATAGACGTTTAAGAGCAAAAAAAAAAAATTTAAAAAAAATGCTTGAAGCTAATATTTTTCTACAGTTCGATTTAGTGAATGCTGTTAGCTAAGTAAAACGAATTATTAGAAATTGAGACGAGTTCCTCATTGGCTACTAGAATCTTCATCGCAATTTTTCGAATTTTGATGCCTCAGTTACACTCTAAACCTGAATCAGTGAGAATTGAGCAATATAAGTGAAAACAGTGAGAATTGAGTATCAGATTATCAGTGCCAGTTAACTTATTAATATAGTTGTTGAATTTCACTGATTTGTTTGTGATTTCCCACTGAATGTCAAGCATGTAACTTCTATAAACCACTTGTTCTCAGTTAATTTGTTTAATTCGCATGTCAGCAGTGGCTTATCAACTTACATACAGTGAACGATATTTCGCTGGTTGATATCACTGATTCAGTATTAGAGTGTACTCACTTCTCTTAACGAAGTAAACTAAAAATTGTACGGCAGAATATATTATTTTATATTTATATTTAACACCAAGCTGTGAATAATTTCTGACATTGGGTTTTGGAACATACCGCTCGAATAGTCATAAGCATAAGCTGTTCACGGTAAATTGAGCACTTTTGAAGGCCCTGCGTAAAATATACTTGTATGCACATAGTGTATTCTTCCACCATGCGTCATCAAGTAAAACGGGGAAATGGTTGGACAAGTAAATATTTTATAAATATACTCATTCTCACACAACATGCATTAGATCAGAAAACAAAATAAATCATTTCACTATTCGCAAATGTTTACCTCACCCTTATAGTTCAACTTTAAGATAGATAACTACTCTCCCTCCAACGTTATCAACTTAACTGGGCACATGTCAATCGATGCGTCCGTTGAAATATATGTAACTAGGGACAGTAATATTTCCCAAAGATTGATTTAAAAAGTGCTCAATTAGCTGTGGACAGCCTTTAATTAACTGACCTGCATTGATGTCACTGCATAAAGCAAAATAACCGGCAACTTTATTCCACTGTGGATGGTGTGCATTAAAGTAGCTGTACGCTTGTGAGAAGTTCACCTTGGAAATGCATTTGTAAGGCCATATTTACCCCATCGATACTCGGCGCCAATGCTTTCATTGCCAATGGTGGTTTCCCTGTAATTTGTTTATTATAAAGAATGACCATGCACCACATAATGTCTTCTGAGTGCATAAGATGGGCTCCTTAAAATAGCAGTACCAGAAAGTAGGGCGATTTGGTCTAGTTTCCATGGCTTACGGACCGGTTTTCAAGGCTGAACTGTTCTGGCCCGGTTTAAGGACTTTGAATTCAACTTACTATTTGAGAATTTCATATCCTAATAGAGGAATGACCAACTTATTACTCAGGGTCTGTTCAGAACTGTAAATATTTACTAAGATACATTTTTTATGTAGCATTTTTGCCGTTCATTCACGTTCCGTGGTTCTAGGTTACTTATATATTAACGCACGTATTTATCTTTACTTACATTTAACTGGTATATATGGATAACACATCTTTGCTTGAGGGAGAGCTCGAATACGCGACTTTCCACTTGATAATTAAGAGCTTAACCCCTTTACTGCAAATTACAAGTACCGTCTTATTTATAATTTTATATTAGTTCGTGATATAAAATTATATATTTTATAAAGAAATGCTACAGAATCACTGAAGTGTCACAAAACCTTTATTGAAAACAATTTGGTGTTTTAAGTAATATTTTACTGTTTTTTTGGCAACATTTCAGGCCACTGAGTACAATATTTTGCAGTATGCCTTGACAGTAGTTACCATTTACGGCTGGCCACTTCTGAAACACCGCGGGGCATTAAAATAACCCGTGAGTTACACGCTGAAATCTCGAATCGAGCAATTTGAGTGCAATGGGAGAAAGGTTTGTTTGCGTAGAAAATAATTCATACGAATACGGCCCAAACAAATGTATACAGTTGATTTACATTCATATTTGTTGACAGTTGAATTTGTTTAGTCCAACACAAACGTTTTGTCAACTGAAGTGCTTATTTTGTTAGATAAACCAAATAAATTTGGTTGCTTTTCAAATTTTGTTTAAATAAACAAATTATTTTGTAAGATCTAGTAAATATTTGTTTGGCCTTATACAAACAAGTATTTTATAGTCTACAACGAACCTTTTTTCCAGTGTGCGTGCAGTATTTCCCATCACATCAGATGCCTGTGGTTACGATGCTCAGCATTACCCTCGATAGCTTGATATATTCAAATTCATTGACCTAACGTGTTTGCAAGACAAACAGAAAAATTACACTTGCTAAATGCATACGCTTACAACCGCATATTGTTTTAAATACAGGTTTTGTGGCATTATATTTTACTGAATTTTTTTTTCCATTGTATGAATTACATGAAGTACTATCATTTATTCAAATGCATAGGGAGCCAGTGCATATTTAACAAAAGTGTGTAGCACTTAACAAACTGCAGGAATGTCATTTTCAGCTACTCGTGCAGGAGGTTTCCAGGGACTGTGTGCCAACCCTGGACCTACTGAATATGTAGCGCCTCGGTCGTAGATATAAGATAATTATTTTAATAAAGTTTCGGTTTAATTAAAAAAAAATTTTGCTTACCACAAGTAGAGAGCGTTGATGAAGTTAATTTCCATCGTGTTTTTAACTTAATTACTACAAAAGTTCTCTCATTTAAAACCGAATTCAGTTATAGATATTACTTTTAAGGCAGGCTCTACAAATTGAAGATTATAATTTCTTTAGCTGTCATCTTCATACCGGAGGCCTGCAGATCGATACGCCTATACTTCCTTTACACATTAAGAGATTTTTGAATGTGTTTTTCCCTGTTGTGATGCTGGCAGCAGATTTCGCTCCCTTAGTAGAAGGGTAAGAGAGCAACTTGTATTCAGAAATTTCCCTTCCCTCCTCACACTGTGCATTTTTTTTTTAACGTGGCAAACTTTTCACTTTATGATACCGGAAATTACTCCCTTCCATTCTTTAGGTCCGTTTTATTTTCCTTCGGCAGCTCATAAAAGCTTATTTACTTTTTACTACTAAAAATAAAATCTGAGTAAAAAAATTCATATTTAGTATGGAGTAGGGCGTGTATAATATACGTGGCTGAAATTTGAAGTGGACTTCCATCCTTGCTTTATTAACATATAGAATACAGTTTGCTTTACAGTAGATTTGTAAAAATGTAATTGATTACTAGGCATAATAAATATCGAGCACAATTTATTGGCAGCGAAAAAAATAATTTCAGAAATTTTTAATTTACCAACTGCATGTATTAATACGTAATTAAATTAAATTATGTAATTGTTATAGGCTTAACACCAGCAGCAAACTTAGGCATTTGTTCAAGAAGCAATAGGGCCCTTTAAAACTGTTAGAAAGACAAGAAAAATACTTGTAAAAGAAAAAAAAATTAAAGGTCTAACAACGTGGGGAAAATTGTTTCCTCTCTTACTTGGCTGAAAGTTTTAAAGTAATTTCATAAAACTCTCACAGCCTTGTGAAGAGATTGTGTCCAGTGGCTCTTCTTTATAATCAATACTGGACTTTCCTCAAAGAATTTTTTTAATTGGCAGCAGCCCAAATTGTAGCAGTTCACTCCAATCAGTTTTTCAGAACTAAGATAAAGCCGAACGTTTGTTCCAGGTTTGTAGTCGTATAAAGGCACCCTGTCGTCGATGTATCTTTGACGTAAAGCTCTCAAGTAGAAGGCAAATGAAGCCTATACATATGAAGCGCGGATAATATACTTGTAGCGTAACACAATTGTGTAAAGTTCGTATAGTTCAAGAATACCAAGAGAAATTGAAAATTGTACATAACTTAAAGAGCAGAGTTTTTATTAATTAATATATGTTCTTTAATAAACTTTTAATTTGAGTTTTAATATAGATAAGCTCATCATTAAAGTGTTTAAGAAACGTCATGAATATGCTGTACTGGGTTTTAGTAAAAGAGAATATAAAAGTATTAAATTGTTTATTTGATCTCCTTGGCCTCGCCGCAAAGTAATTAGCATTCATCTATACGTTTAATAAAATTTGGCACGATATTCAGTAGAAACCTATTTTTATAAGTGCGAAACTGAGTGTAAAGATTTATCTGAAATTTGGCACACAAATGGCTGCTTGCTTTCTCAGTGGAATTATTCTTCCTCGGAAACAAATATAAGAGCTTTGTAGGCTATTGATACATAAATTATGGTGAAATACTTTTTTGGCGTGGAGTTATATATACACATATATTATATGTGCGCTAAGTCCATCCGAGCTAGCACTATTTCTCAGAAAAATTTATGCTTTTGAAAACAACTTTAAAAAAATCACTGACCTTATTAGCGTATATTTTTACATAAGCATGCAGGAAAAGAAATTATACGTTTTTATATATAACTTTAAGTGTAATATTTAAATTAGCGAACACTGAAACCGATTTTCTTTCTTTGTGTACAGAATGGTGTGTAAATGAGCGGAATCGACAATCTGTTAATATTTTCTTACAATAAGGCCCTGTAACGTTTCCTGTTTGGTGTATGCGAACCTGCCAATAAGACCACGACTGCGTTGATTTGTAAGCGTGTGGCGGATTGGTTCACAGGAGAAGGAACTAAATGGGACTTTGAAANTTTGTAGGCTATTGATACATAAATTATGGTGAAATACTTTTTTGGCGTGGAGTTATATATACACATATATTATATATGCGCTAAGTCCATCCGAGCTAGCACTATTTCTCAGAAAAATTGATGCTTTTGAAAACAACTTTAAAAAAATCACTGACCTTATTAGCGTATATTTTTACATAAGCATGCAGGACAAGAAATTATACGTTTTTATATATTACTTTAAGTGTAACATTTAAATTAGCGAACACTGAAACCGATTTTCTTTCTTTGTGTACAGAATGGTGTGTAAATGAGCGGAATCGACAATCTGTTAATATTTTCTTACAATAAGGCCCTGTAACGTTTCCTGTTTGGTGTATGCGAACCTGCCAACAAGACCACGACTGCGTTGATTTGTAAGCGTGTGGCGGATTGGTTCACAGGAGAAGGAACTAAATGGGACTTTGAAANAAGACCACGACTGCGTTGATTTGTAAGCGTGTGGCGGATTGGTTCACAGGAGAAGGAACTAAATGGGACTTTGAAAGTGCATAATTAGACGTGAAACAACTATACGCGCACCGAAAATAGATGATGAAGCTGAAGCTCCACTGTGAATAATTCACCCCGAAATGTGTATGACACGACAACATGATGAGTGTGGCTGCTGCTCCCGCGACTGAGCTGGCCGGTGATATGTCACCAGTCATCTGATAGCTGCTGCGATTGCGCTCTGCCGCTTTACATATAGATGTCGGGTCAACAACGTTGTGGAATGTCACGTCAGGGCGGGCGCCCCCGCGCCGTCAAACAGTCGGAGTCATCAGGCACATTGCCCGCCACTTTCACCGAGCTGTTTCAATTGCCACTTTTGCTGCCTGCAACAATTTATGTTTGCCAATAACTCTGCGCCCTCTGTCAATTTCGTTAATTGCAACGAAGTGAGTAATAACTTCCACGTAAATGAACCCTTTATGTAATATTTAGATACTGCTGGCTGACGGCAAATTTGTGGTCGTTACGAAACGCACAGAAAAGTCTCTGGTCATCGCCAACAAAACTACGTTAACCACTTCATTTTGTAGTGCCTGTTGTGTTCGNAACGCACAGAAAAGTCTCTGGTCATCGCCAACAAAACTACGTTAACCACTTCATTTTGTAGTGCCTGTTGTGTTCATTGTTCACTGGTGTTTGGTTTTAGACTGAGACTTTTGATCTTCACCTGCCATTCTATCCGTGAAACGAACACGTACCGTACCCGTCGTATACCGAAGTTTAGTTCTGGTCATTTTATTTACACAGGGACAGCATCATGGAAGTTTATTCAGGTTACTTCTCTTTTTCCCTCTCGTTTCATTACTCTGCGTTCTCCATAAACTCATCTGTCATTCCTCTCTGAGGACAGCTCCCATCACCCTGGGCAGGCACCGACCTCAAATGCGAGAGAGCGAAGGAAGACGTTTTATGCATCAGTGCTTCGTGGGATTTCCTTACCAAAATTGCATTACCTGTAACGAAGTCCATAATTCTGTGCTCATGCACGTTGAATATATATTGGGTGCATTTTTTTGCTCTTGAAACTCTTTGAACACGGGAATATTACAATGTTGCGTAGTTGAATCTGCTAACGTCGTAATGTTTCGGAGATTATGTGGGACGGAAGGTTTTTATAGAAACGTACAGAGTATATATATATGTATATATATATTTATATATATATATATATAAGTTGAAGTACTGAAACATTCCTTGGAATAAATAACAGTAATAACTAATAACTTAGTTGTTAAAATATGTTACTCCTACGTAGGTTGAAAACACATTATTTAAATATGTGGAAATTTCAAGTTTTTTCAATTTTATGGGAAGCAATACTCTAAACGAAATAAATTGAGGTTTCATACAAGCTTTTATTTCTAATGTTTCAGAAGAGAGACTACCTGAAAATAACGAGAACGAAAATATTTTTTTTTGTTTCATACATAAATGTAAATTCAAATAAATTCTTTCTGTGGGCGCTACATTCAAAGGAAAATATCATTTCTAAATTATTTACTGGAAATTCTTAGGCAAAAATTTGTCAACACGTAGTTAACTTGTAGATTGGATGACTTAATTACTCTTTATATTTAATGTGCTGTTCTCTTCCTGGATTGTTAATTTGCAAGGACTGAATTGAGTTGAAATATTTGAGGGGAAAGTTATGCCAGCGTGGAATAGATGGCACCAGTTTTCTTGATCAATTGTAATATCACCAGGAGCTCAGCCGCTTACACTCTGTAAGCTCCACCAAACACCGTTTGCTTAACACTCCTCTGGGACACTGGGAGCCTATGTATGGAGGCTGAGTTCCGAGACGAACATAAGCGTTGATACGTAAATAAAGGTCGTTGAGAGGGAAACTTTAAAATTGAATAAAAACTGTTGTCAGTAGATACAAGGTATGCTTCAAATCACATCATTTCGTACACAAATTTCGGCTAGTACACATGAAGAGATTTAGAATACAGTCTTGCGTAAATCGTTATAGACGTTATATTGAACGTTTTTTTGAACCAAAGGATATATGAAGTTGAAATGTTCATGTCAATTCGTGGTTTGACTTACGTAAAATTTTCGTCATTATTATAACCAAATTCTACATGTCAATTCAGCATAGCTCTTTTTGATTAGGTGATTTGGTAATACAAATAACATGTCAGTAATTAACGGAACTTCTCATTTATTTGCTTGCATAAAGGGAAAAGTTGAAATATACTTTAAGTAGCGTCGCTTCCACGGACAAATGTCGAGTAGTACTTACTTGGAAATGTACTTAAAAATTAAAACCCCTCCATTAGTTGCCGTACTTGCTTCATAACAAAAGTTCCGCAGAATTTGCTTCCGTTTGATCCCGATACTTCCTTGGAAATTCACGAGAATCTCAAGTTAAAAGCACTATATTTTAATTATATTACGCATTAGCGCATATTAAGTGGTGTATTTTAGTTCAGTGATATAGCTACATTGCCCTGAAGAAAATGAGACTGTTCCTCCGAAATTATACAGGCTCTGTGAAAGTTAGATAAGTTTTACTAAGCGATCACAGCTTAGCTATTAAATTTATTATTTAGGAGAAGTGCCTAAAGTATGATATTTTTTAATCCTTCATTTTGTACTAGCGATTCTCGCCCATTTGTGTTACCGTTAAGTAATTTTCCTAGTTATCAAGAATACGTTCTCAACTATGATAAAAGCTGTACCTACACTACGTTTTTTCTATGCAGGATATTTAACAATGGTGCTTTACTTACGAGTAAGATATTCCTGCCTTCAGACGATACGAATTCTTTTTCTTCTTTAATTTAAATTAATTATGGTGACTGGTACGCTTTCACAGTGGTAACATTTCGTCTATTCAAAGAAGTCAGAATTTTCCCACCACTATTTATTTTATNGCCCTGAAGAAAATGAGACTGTTCCTCCGAAATTATACAGGCTCTGTGAAAGTTAGATAAGTTTTACTAAGCGATGACAGCTTAGCTATTAAATTTATTATTTAGGAGAAGTGCCTAAAGTATGATATTTTTTAATCCTTCATTTTGTACTAGCGATTCTCGCCCATTTGTGTTACCATTAAGTAATTTTCCTAGTTATCAAGAATACGTTCTCAACTATGATAAAAGCTGTACTTACACTACGTTTTTTCTATGCAGGATATTTAACAATGGTGCTTTACTTACGAGTAAGATATTCCTGCCTTCAGACGATACGAATTCTTTTTCTTCTTTAATTGAAATTAATTATGGCGACTGGTACGCTTTCACAGTGGTAACATTTCGTCTATTCAAAGAAGTCAGAATTTTCCCACCACTATTTATTTTATGAGGAAATATCTAGAATGAAAATTTAGGAAGATAAATAATATAATCCTAGGTCATATAACTACGTAAATATCAGTGTAGGTGATATCGTTAATTATATAACATCTCAAATAGCATTTACACAGATCCTCTCATAAACAGTATATTAATTATTCCCGGATCGGAAAACCTTCCCGTGCTTGTAAAATTCCTGATTTTCCAGCACTTCCATAGGTCCCGTGGTAATAAACTCCGTTTGCCTTACAATAATTACAGTTGTGAACATACTGACTTGCATTTACTGTGCTGTAGAACCTACAATTGAAAACTCAATTATTATTCGTAGCTAAGTATTGTGGTGGTAAAGCAAATTCAATAATTCTAACGAACAACGCTCGTATTTTTTAGTCCAAAGGGATGCTTGCTCAAAAACTTAAACTACTTTCTTAGACATGCTAGTGCTGTGGACTATAATGTTGGTTGGCGGTGTCATAAAAAGGAAGTTTTTCGGCGAAGTAAATTCTGATACAGGTCATATCCACAGGATGGCTCTTCGACACTCACTTACACATTTTCTTTACTATACTAATACACATGTTACGGCCACACTTGGTACAAAGCATTCCCTTATAAGTTTTACACCAATACAGTATATTCAGAAATACTGTAAGCAGCACTGAAAAATCCTGGAGGTGAATATAAGTGAATTAAAATTTATATGTTAGTAGCTTTGATCGATAAATCACATAGTTTGCAGATTAAATAAATTTTAAATGTATTGCAACTAGGTAAATACAGAAACATGGTTAATGCTCAGTGAATCGGTTGATCGTGCCACAATAAAAAAATAATTACTTGTATATTATGCGTACATGCATTCAAAACTATCGTTTGGCCTTTACATGCACTTGAAATTTTCCGGGAAACTTGAAACAAGTCTTGCGAACTTTTTTATTTAAGTATAATTACGAATTCCCTCCAAATATTTTGCGAAGCTAACAGCTACATTTATAGATTTCGTCCAAATTTTGACCACCCCTGATGGCCAGAGGAAACGTTTTCTGTCATCTTTCATGTCACCTGCCACCCGGCATATGTGGTAGGTATCACTGCCAGTATGGTAAATGTGATAACGAGAACAGTGGCAAGAATCTTTGTATACCGCCTTCTTTTTGCAGCCAAGTTTGTGTGCTACCAAAGCTGGTTTGAACCTCATAACATGTCCCGTAAAGAGAAACCGCAGGACTGCCTCAGGGCGAAGATCCTACAAATTATAATAATTCTGCCGGGGTTTGCCGTTTCCTCACGTCTTGTGGATGTTAAATGATTACAGAACCCACAGGCCTAGAAAATGTTTTACACACATTAAAAGATATTCAACTCGGTAGGGAATTAAATCCGAGATGTGTGGGTGAGATATGTATATAGCCATGCAGCTAGCTGTTCTTCATTCGTTTCTGATTGTATCCAACGTTGAAGACTCTATAGAGAAATCGTTTAAGCCCCAGGTCCGTGTGACTCGACTGGGATCCAAACAAATCGTCTGTGGATTGCAGTGAACTAATAACTCTTGGAGTCTTTACGTAGGTAGATCATCTCGAACCGTTGCCGATGAAGCCAACTAACTGAGCTTTGTGCTTCGGCGATTACAGCCACCGAGGATAATTCGTCGCAGATTGAGAAAAGCAAACTGGTTTTACCGCACCGTATGGGCGGCTTGGAATAAACGCAATCTACACGCTCCAGAAGAAGCCATGATCGGTTATGAACGCGCATAAGTTTACAGAGCCTTCTTCACATCGGCTGTAGTACGCTCTGCAAGTGAACAAGAGCAATATCAGGAAAATGATAACCACGGAAATGAGTTAAATGAGATTCTGCTGTATGGCCACGCGTGTGGTTCAACGGAAATGAGTGGTTGGGATCAATGCAGTTTTGCACGTAAGAAAAACTGTTATAAGCGTAATACTAAAAATTGGTCATAGCAATAATAATCACGGCTAAATATATGAATTAGATAGTAACCTATGATATGATAAGTAAGTGTTTATACGAAATTTGAGTATTTACGTAACGCGATTTTTTTATAATAAAGGATGCAATTATACTGTATATTTTTTAAGTAAATAATTTGCATTGTGAAATTTTTCAAGTCCTTCCAGATGATTTAATTGTATGGTTATTAATGGTACAGTGCAGTCTTTCTTTCTGAATTATTTCTAGTTCTGATCANTGATTTTTTATAATAAAGGATGCAATTATACTGTATATTTTTGAAGTAAATAATTTGCATTGTGAAATTTTTCAAGTGCTTCCAGATGATTTAATTGTATGGTTATTAATGGTACAGTGCAGTCTTTCTTTCTGAAGTATTTCTAGTTCTGATCATAGGGCATCCGGGGCAAAGTAAATTATTTCAGTGTTATGAAAATCAAACACGGAATATAAGTGAATAACGTCACTTTTTATGGAAAAGACAAGCGTTGCTCCATACTCACATCGCGTCACTCTCATCGGCTCTCAATATTTCGATGTTAAGAGTCGCCCAAATCTCTCCACTCACTCAGGTAGCTCTCATCCCTTACACATATCGGAGCAGGAAAATAAACACACACACGGTTGGTGGCGAATGAAACAATTAAAACCAATCTACTCANTCGTCACTCTCATCGGCTTTCAATTATTCGATGTTAACAGTCGCCCAAATCTCTCCACTCACTCAGGTAGCTCTCATGCCTTACACATATCGGAGCAGGAAAATAAACACACACACGGTTGGTGGCGAATGAAACAATTAAAACCAATCTACTCAGACTTCCATAAATCAAAACTAAAGTTGAATGCTTGAAATGGAGTAAGCGCAATCAGCCGAATGTAGTTTCAAAATACAGCACTATAGTACATGGCCTTCGTATTAATTTCCAAATACACGCCATTAATACCAGTTTCACGATGCACATATCGCCTTTAATGCGTGGCCATATTTAGATTCTGACATCAATAGCATACAAGTTTGGAACAGTGTATGTTTACGACGGCTTCTTAGTATGTCCAGCAGAGCGCGTTTACTCACGTTTCATAAGTGATTTAGTGCGTGTACGTGGGAACAGCCGGGCAGACCGCCTAAAATCGCTGAGTCTGGCTGTCAGGGAGTGAAAGAAGGTTAGAAAGGGACTCGGATGACGTAGTGCCGGTAGCTGAATTGCTTCAAGAAGACGCCCATCATTTGACACCAGGAGTCACAATAGACTACCGTAATACAATGAAATGTGTTCCTTAATCATCCAACTGTTGCGTTATTCAGGAAGATGTGATAAATTACAGTAGGCTTACGACATCCGTGCGAAGTTTTGAACCAAAGTGTTAAACGTGTCTTTAAAGTGGAGTGGAGAGATTTGGGCTGCTCTTAACATCGAGGTACGTGTCTTTATAGCTTGCTGCGGCGCGGTTCAAAAACATTCTGAGCTGATGCTATGTTAAAGACGTAATCCTCATTAGTTATGTGATTCTGTATTGAAAATGGAGATATATTACGTTTTGTTTTGGCTTATCTTAATATTGTTTATATAATTTTTTTCATTTAAGCATATAATAAATCCTGTGCCGAGTTGTGTAACAATTTACTTCTTGCTTCCGAAAACGGCACACAACTCAAAGTTATGTATTTTCTATTATACTTCTTGCCAATTGCCCTGTTATATGATGGCAGATTATTACAGGGGGGAAGAAGAAGACTTGTATTCTGCAAATTACCTAAACCTATACTTAGGGTGTCAAGTGAGTCTGTTCGTACTGCAAGATATCTGAATATTGTTCCGTAGATTAGCACGAACATTTTGAATTTATTTCTCACTAGATCATCAGTGTATACAATGAAATACTTGGTTTACTTTACTAAGCCTAAACCTCGATCTAGAATGCTTTAGCGAGAGTTCGAATTCGGACCCGCACACAAATTTTGTTTGTATCTCAACCAACAATGCGACGGAATTCACTAACCTAACCATCAGTACAATTATTTTCATCATGTTGGTCCTTCCTTGCCTGTACTCACTCGCCTTTACGCAGAGAATTATTTATGTCTGCTGATGTTTAGATACAAAACCGAAAATAAAACACACGCACCTTTTGGTCCCATTGTGATAAATACTTTCAACTTGTAATCAAATCAGAAAAAAAAACTTTTTTATAAAAATTATTTTTCAAAATACTTTTTTTGTAAATTTTACTATTCCAGTTGGAGAGCAAATAATTGGACTGAAACAGTGACTACGCAAAGAGCATCTTTCTTCAAACTGACTTATGTACGAACACAAATTGTAGCATTTTAAAGATTGTAAACCTAAACTGTAAAATGACACCATGTTCTTTGTATCCCATTAACTACTCAACCGATTCACGCCAAATTTTTTATATCAATAGTAGCACTGTAGTCCACATAACACGCAAGTTTTAATATATTTGACGACTATTTAAAACCAGTCCGTGCCATATCTTCTACTAAGTTCAGTGCAGCTCTCACCCAATTGTTACCGTGCGAAGTCTTAGTATGAATTTTTCTTTCTTAAATCCTACGCCTGTTTGTAAATCCAGCTGTTAACGTAAGCCAGTTATCTTTGTATCGGTCATACGCCTGCTGGTAGTATTTTCTTATGATTTCATTATCCTGGAACTTTATTCTTCAATGTATCATCCATAACTTTTGTTATATTTAACCAAATACAAGATGAAACAGTCAGCATAAAAATAATGCGGAAAAATACAGGGCAATAGCGGATTTTGTAGAATTATGCCATATGTACCCAACCATTGAACTACTTTTCATTATATTTATAATACAGGAAGTGCCTGCTGAAAAAAAATGTCAGTTATTCGTAGCTTACTTATCTCCCATTTTGCAACAGCGTTACTTGTATAAATAAATTAATAAAAAGGTAAAATTTAATAATCTCTGACAACTCACCTTGAGCTAGGTGGCGCATATGTGACTATGGAGAGTTGTAGTGGATGTCGCAAGCTTAGAGAAAGGCTGGCGGATCACAAGGTGGCCATTAGCCAGTCTGTAATTTCATAGGAAGCTCTTTTCCCCTTTCCACGAAGTAAAATCCCTTGTACTTTCGGTAGCATCCTCCGAATGATGGGAGGTCGCGGTGGCTGAGCGGTTAGACTGATCGCCTCCCACAAAGGCGAACCGGGTTCAATCCCTGGCCGGGCCACTACCGGATTTTCGCAAGTGGAAATCGTGCCTGACAATGCCACTGCTTGGCGGGTTTTGTCGGGGATCTCCCGCTTCCCTCGTCCTTGCATTCTGACGCATACCCACTTCATTTCACCCTCATCGGCTCTCAAGACCTCGTTGTTAAGAGCCCCGCGAAATCTTTCAACTCAACTCTCTAAACTCTGCTGAACACACACGTCTTGTTTCGTGTAGTGAGTGAGTTAGGGTGGAAAGCGCGCGAGCAGTCCGCGTGCGGTGTAGTCGGCAGGCCGGAGTCGAAGCGTGACCTCTCGCTGGAACAAAAGGTCGACTCATGCACGGGTCTATGTGCACGTCACGCCCCGGAGCGCGCTTCCTCGACTAACGAGCAACCTGAACGACCCGGCTCCCGCACCTGCTGCTACCCGCAGAATTAACCCACATTCCGCCCGCTCTCCACGCCTCCAATCGCCTTTTTGCTCCGTCCCGATCACGTAAGGTCATGCCAAAGAACAGGTCAGTGTGCATAAACGAAATGGCTTAGCGCTCCCTTTTAAGGGATCCGCCTGCCTGGAGCTTTTGTCCGCTTTTCAGGCCGAGAAGCGCGGGAGCTATAAGTCCTACACTGACACGCTCTGCAAGTGTAATATCCATCGCCGCTACGCGCAAGGCTCTGAATTGGCGTGCAGTGTTGTCGTCGTGTTGCGTGTACCTATGGGACTTTGTGGTGATCCAATATTTGTTTTTGGTGGAAAGTATGCAGCAAGGTTCAATGCATGCCCTTTGATTATTTATGGGTGTATATAACACGTATAATTGAAGATATAGCGCTTTCAAAAAGCCGTTTTTATCTATGTTTGAGAGCTTTGAAATGGTGTTTCTAATATGCGTGACATCTCGGGAGTAACCGACAGGCATAGTCTAAAGTGTGCGTTCATTTCGTAGACTGTCATATTGTACGCTTGTTTAATAGTTTCGTGAATAAACCTGGATTTCAAACAAGCTGCAACGCAGTTCGAGCGCTAGGCAGACGGGCCCCTTAAGCTGCCTTTACACCGCCTCGCATTCGGCGAGTACGCTGTTGGCGAAACAGCGGTCTGTGGAAAACCCTTGTTTGGTGTCTGTCAAGCACGTTCAGGGCGATCCGTCTGTGAGGCGATCCTCCTCGCTCTTGTGCTCGGAAATTAAAAAGGCCGACCCAGCAACCGGCGATCGGAGTGGGAAGGGATGGGCAGTGGAAACAGCTGCTCGCGCATATTCTCGGAGTACTCTTGGTCACGTGACGTCACCTTCGCACGAACACGCACCAGTGGAAATACCGCTTAAGAACGCTAGATGGCTGGATTTTTTTTTCTTGGCCTAGGTCTAGAAGCGTGGGAGCGTTAAGGATGATCAAAGTATGCGCATCGGATGTCTGGTCGCCTTTACGCCCAAGGCAATGGACTGGCGTGCTCTGTTTCTCTCGTCGACTTTCCTCATACCTGTAGTTCTTTCAGTGTCGACCCCATCATTTCATGGAGCAATAGAAAAGTCACCGGTGTGCTGCACTCACCTGGGTGCTATGTTGAGTAGCCTGAACTGGAAGTTTCATGCCAAACAAATGTTGTGTAACAACCGTATTAGCCCTTTTTCACTTTAAAATAATACACTCTAGAAACGGAAAAAAGAAACGGATGCTAGTACTGTGACGTGAAATTTATTTCAAATAACATTCGTAAGCAGACACCGCTCAAAAATATTTAACACTTTTTAAATCACAGTTAGGCGACAGAAGCTCTACACTCTGTGTGAGGTAGGGTCGCCAACTTTCCCGTATTGTACGGGATTTGCTGTGTCCGTAGGCTGAAAAAATTGTCCCGTTTGGGCATAGAACGGAACGCCATAAACTGAACATTAATAAAGACAGTGTCAGTAATTGGTCACTTTCGAGATAACAAGTACGTTTAAGTTTCCGCAGAGTATTTTGTTAGAATACGAAATGATGAGAACATGATATTTTGAGCCACAAAACTAACATGAATTTTCTACGTGCAACTAATCTTTTTTTATTCTATATGTTAAGAGAAAATATTGGTTGATAAAGATTTTTACACATTACAAATAATATTACATTTTTTTTCAAACAATTTTCCTTGATAATTTTATTGCGATTAAATAAATGAGTGTCGAGCTGCCGAGAGTGTTCCTTATGGCAAATCTGAGAAAGTTGGCAACTCTAGTTTGAGGGCCTGGGCAGAAGGCGTCCTTTAATGCAGGGCGCATTCTGCTTTTTATTTGTTTCGTGATGCTGTGAAATATTCCTTCTCTCGGGCGACCATCTAACAAGTTTATTTCCAAGCACTATTAGCTAATAACATTCATCCATGTTAGTCCGGGGATTAGGTGATATCACCTTGCATTTCATTCTAGAAACAAGCCACTTTGCACAGACATTCCTTAAGTGATGTAGGTTGATTTAAGATGCAGAGCCACGACCAATTTCCGTATGGATGAAATACACAGCTGAACAAAGGTAAAGTGTGTTTTTTCCCTCCATTAAATTCATGTTTTTATCGCTAACCACTTGACTTAGAACAATAATTTTGGCACCAATCAACAATGCATATCGTCAATGCAAATGAATTAAAACCTATTTGGAGACAATTCAACATTTTTAAAAGGAATGCAAAGTTAAAAACATTTACACTTCCATAGTATATACACTGAGGTGACAAAAGTCATGGGATAGCAATATGCAAATATACAGATGGCCGTAGTATCGCGTACAAAATGTATAAATGGGCAGTGCATTGGTTGGGCTTTCATTTGTAGTCAAGTGATCCATCTGAAAAGATTTATGACGTGATTATGACCACACGACGGGAATTAACAGACTTTGAACGCGGAATGGTAGTTGGAGCTAGACGCATGGGACATTCCATTTCGGAAATGGTTAGGGAATTCAACATTCCGAGATCCACAGTGTCAAGAGTGTGCCGAGAATACATAATTTCAGGCATAACCTCCCACCATGGACAACGCAGTGGCCGACCGCCTGCACTTAATGACCGAGACCAACGACGTGTGCGCAGAATGCTCAGTGTTAACAGACAAGCAACACTGCGTGAAATAACCGCAGGAATCAATGTGGGACGTACGACGGACGTGTCCGTTAGGACAGTGCGGCAAACTCTGGTTTTAATGGGCTATGCCAGCAGAAGACCGACTCGAATGCCTTTACTAACAGCCCGACATCGCCTGCAGCGCCTCTCCTGGGCTCGTGACCATATCGGTTGGACCCTAGACGACTAGAAAACCGCAGCTTGGTCAGATGAGTCCCGATTTCAGTTGGTAAGAGCTGATGGTAGGGTTCGTGTGTGGCGCGGACCCCACGAATCCATGGACCCAAGTTGTCAACGAAGAACTGTGCAAGCTGGTGGTGGCTCCATAATGGTTTTGAGCTGTTTTTACATGGAATAGACTGGGTCCTCTGGTCCAACTGAACCGATCATTGACTGGAAAGGGTTATATTCAGCTACTTGGAGACCACTTGCAGCCATTCATGAACTTCGTGTACCCAAACAACGATGCAATTTTTATGGATGACAATGCGCCATGTCACCGGGCCGCAACTGTTCGCGATTGGTTTGAAGAACATTCTGGACAATTCCAGCGAATGATTTGGCCACCAAGATCGCTCGGCATTAATCCCATCGAACATTTATGGGACATAATTGTGAAGTCAATTCGTGCACAAACTCCTGCATCGGCAACACTTTCGCAATGATGGACGTCTATAGAGGCAGCATGGCTCGATATTACTGCCGGGAACGTCCAAGGACTTGTTGAGTCCATGCCAAGTGGAGTTGCTGCACTTCGCCGGGCAATAGGAGGTCCAACACGATATTAGGAGGTATCCCATGACTTTTGTCGCCTCAGTGTATATGTTGGAGGATAACATTAGGAACAAATAGATTTGTAAGTGATATTCAGACAATAAATAAAAAAAAGGTTATTTTATATTAAGAGGTAAAAAAAACAAATCAAGCTTTCACTGTGAAGAACTGATAATGGTCCCCTTGTTTTCAGTCTGCTACATTCAGTCCATCAACAATACTGAAGGTAAATGTTCTCAAATAATTTACACTATCCACGCCATTATTTTTAAGTATACCTTCTACTTAATCTCAGTATTTACATTACTGCTGGGGTCATGGTGATTAAGCGGTTAGCCCGCTCGTCTCCCACCAAGGCGAACCGGGTTCAGTCCCCAGCTGTGCCACTCACGGATTTTCGCAAGTGGGAATCGTGCTGGACGATGCCACTGGTCGGCGGGTTTTCTCGGAGATCTAACGTGTTTTCCCCGCCTTTCATTCCGTCGCCGCTCCATTCTCACCTTATTTCAACCGCATCGATTCTCACGAACTCACTGTTAAGAGCCACCCAAATCTCTTCACTCACTCACTCACTCACTCACTCACTCACTCACTCACTCACTCATTCCCTCACATTACTCCTGTTCATTGCACTCCCCATCTCAAAATAATAATGCTGCACAGGGTAAACTGGATTTCTTGAACATGCAGCGGGTTGTGGAGCAAGCCTGCTTGCACCCACATTTCAACAGTTCTGCGTGTGACTCAGTTGCATGTGGCAATGAAATCTTCACTGGCTCCCAGATTCCACCATATTTCTTCCATCCGTAATAAGCAATATTTGGCGCCTTTATCATAGGAGTGGTAGCACGACTCCAAATAAATCCTCCTCGATAGGCAGCATGCTCAACGTGAAGAGAAAGTGCATACTTTGTTGGCGAAATGTTTTCAAGATTGCGTCCTTTCTAGTCATTCGCTCTGAATTGACAGTGGTATCACTGCTGGACTTGTCATACATGAGTACTACAAACTTCTCAAGAGTATCCATTGCCCCTGTAATGTTACCATGTGACAGTCAGAAAGGCTGATGTAGCTACTGGAAAGGCATGCTATGGTTCTCATGCTATTTTTTTCTCCTTTTCAAAGAATGCAGAAACCACATCGTACCCAGAGAAGGCATGAAAAAACTTGCAATGCACTAGTCATTTGTGGGCCAAGTGATCTGGCTATGGCGTGTGTAGCAATAAATGTATGGCTTTTCCCAGCACCAAGGGATGTGCAGATTTCCGGCTCTCCAACAAGTTGTTGAACTGCAGCAATAGCAAGGACGAGAACATCGGTATCAACTGTTCGTAACAGGATTGTTTTGCATCCACGAGCTACTGAATCTGCTGGGTGGAGTATGACCATTGTATCGGCTTTCTCAAGGTCATATGGACAAAGATTTAACATAGGTTTCCTGTTGCAAGATGACAACATCTCTCTCTATGGTGGTATACATACAACTACTGCCCATTTTGTGCAATGTAGATTGTGTGGTTTATTAACATATGTATAAATTCTGTCTTGCTTTGCGGATACATGAATAGATTTGACCATTTGTTCGACATTTTCGTATTTGGAATAACGTGTGTTCTTATTCCCGAAACCCTCTTTTCATGTGCTGCTTTCTGAAGGCTTTAAGGCAAGTGTGTATATATATATATATGCCATATAACATCCATGCACTCCATGTACGCTGCTGTCGTCGAGAAGTAAGACTGATAAGTTCTATTTGATCTGGGATTCAACTTGTTGACTGCAGCTGCACCATCATGAAGAACTGTTTGCACGTTTGGGCCAGGTTCAGCTGATGTATCTGCGAAAAATGATGCTCGGGATAAGATTTGACTTCTGGCAAGTGTGCAGGCTACCCATGTTGGTGAGAGAATATGGAAACTGCAAATTTTCACGAAGGAAAATCTCCTGTATATTACGGGTCTGACTTTCGATGTAAAGTTTACTAAAGAGTGCGCAATCGTTTCTTATTGTAGATATTTGGTATCTTGTTTCAGTTCGTAGGCGTTTCCTCTAATTGCTAATCAAAGCAAATCTGTTAAGCTTTATTGGATCCATTTGAGCAGTGGTTGAATCAGTCAGTCTATTTCTGATAAAATGCTGGATTAAATATTTCTCCTTCCTTTTGTATAGTCTGTACTGTAGTAACGATGGCAGAATCAGCCACTTGATAAATAGCTAATACGAACGCCTGCATTTGACTTCAACGATCATGCAGCTGCGACCTGCATCATCGCTAACTGGCTGTCGCCAGTGCCGATTCTGCGATCAAGTTTTAAACTATAGTCAAAATACTCGTCGCCATGAGAGAACGGTCTGTACGAAGAGTCCTTTCCGGGCGATGAAGCATTATAACATTGTTCCCATGCAGTTTGTGCAAGGCGATAAATCGGATGAATAAATAGAGATCTGCAGGGTTTCGTGTACTGGGATTCAGGCCATTTTGCCGGCAATACCCCTTGCTGCATCGATGGGTACCGATTCGACAGGCGATTATGATGAGGCAGTTAACGCTAAAGACGGAATGAGTGCAGTATAGTCGGTTTGTGTGAAATGTACACTTGCAAGACATTCGAATGAAGTCGAAGAACTTCAGAATCAACGGTCGTCTGCTCTAAATACTGATGATCATACAACTTCTGCTACAAAGAAAAGCAAATTAAATAGGGAATCCAAAACAGGAGGTGAATATGACAATGAGAGGGTATTGATGAAAATGAAAATGAAGACAGCGATAGTGCTGAAGACGATGTTGGCGATTTTCTCGATGCACTGACCTACCCCTCCAACACTTTTGCTGCAACAAGCGACATGAAGAAGGCAGAAGACGCCGAGAATACTGACTACTTATTCCCCGATGACCCGAATGAACTTGTTCATACTTAGATATTTGTTTGACGTTCAAAAACGTGGGGATCTCACGCACATTAACGAGATATATTCAATCATTAGTAAAGTGTAGAATCGGGGATGTATCGTATGATGTGATGAACTTCTTTTTTCTAAAATTATAATTCCAAAATAATAATATATTATTATTATAAAATAATTGTTTTTTTTATTTGTGTTTGTAGTATCCTTTTTTTGCCTCACAACTTTAAAGTGGTGCTATGAGCACTCGACTATTAACAGAAATATCTGCATATGGAATGGTAATACAGACTTTCGTATAAAACTGCATGGATAGTTAACTGCATATAAAGCATTAATTCTGTCAACATGTACAAATGTGGAGATATTTAACGAAGGAATGTAATTTCTATACATATGGGTGGTGGACAAACCGAAGGATCGATCGAAGGATTGGGATTGATCGTAGGACTGACATGGGTTGCTGTGGATTGCGGAGGACGATTGCTAAGGATTGGGATTGCTCGAAGAATTGGGAATGATCGAAGGATTGGGATTGATCGGAGGATTGGGATAGATCCTAAGATTGGGACTGATCGAAATATTGGCATCGGTTGCATTGGATTGTGGAGGATGGTGAAATATCGTCGTGGATTGCGGGGGTGTGGAGGAGGATTGCGACGGATTGGTGTGGATTGGTATGGATTCGTGTGTGTTTTGGTGTGAACTGGTGTGGATTGTTGATTGCGGTGCTGATTGCTGTGCTGATTGAGGTACCCATCGCGGTGTTGATTGCGGTGCTAATTTCGAGATTGGTAGACAAATATATTAAATAAGCATGTCTTTAATTAGTTTTTTTAATTTTTCTATACTTTATGGGAATTTTTGGTTTTAAAAAATTTATAATTATTTTTTGGTGCAACGGCATTTAAGGCCATGGACACGGGGTCAAGGTCGCCGATGTGAGGTCAAGGTGAAAGTCATCCAGATATAACATGTTGGTTGGAGTCATCAGTGCCACCTAGGTGTTGAAAATGTAGACAAATGAGAAACGAAAAAAACTATTTGGTGGGATGAAGTGCACTCGATAGAATTAGCAAAGGTGAAGGGGTTAAGGCCTCCGACTAATTAACCAATGAGAGTCATTGGAAAGGGTAGGGGAATATTAATACAATGTTATTGATTGGATGGGAGTCAGTCGTCTGCTGGACGTGGTGCTGTGTGAGACCTCCGGAAATGTAATTATATTAATAATAATTTTTTAAAATTTCTTTCCAATTATATTTTTTATTAATCCTAACTAACGTATTTAATGCGAAAGTGTTTTTTTTTGTCCTCATTTCACGCTGCAACGGAGCAACGGATCGACGTGATTTTTTGCACAGAGACAGTTGGCGGGCCGGGAAGTGACATAGGCTTATTTTTATGTCTAGAAAATATCTCATTCCATCCAGGAACTTCCTATTGGAAAATGAAAAAGTACAAAATCGGAATAACAATGCAACGTCGCAACCTAGCAACAGATCGATGTAATTGCATGCACAGAAATAGTTGGAGGGCTTAAAGTTGATATTGGCTACTTTAAATCGCGATAAAATATCTCAAAAAATTTACAAACGATAATAGTGAATCAATTTGGAAAAAAGTTTGCCGCCAGCGCACTCTCTTGCAATACCATGTCTAAACCGTTAAAGATGTAACAATATCATAGAGTAAAGAATTGTGTAGAATAAAAAAAAACCTGCAAAAAACTTCCTGAGAGTATTTATCTATATATTACAGAGAAATACTAAGAAGTGTTTTTACCATTTAATTCACGGAGACGTTGAGTTTTATATGTAAAGAGTATAAAAGATTAACACTAAGTAAAATTCAAATTTATTTTTAAAAAAACCTATACAATAGTTCTGTTGTCCACGCGAGCGGAGCCGCGGGCACAGCTAGTGTGTGTCATATATATATTTCGAACGTTTGGATCTATTTGCTACCGAAATTTACCGATTTTCTCAGCAAAGTCTACCAAATTCTTTGTCGACAGGGTTGGCATCACTGTTCGTTTCAGTAAATGGTGGTAAAAAATGCCTTATTATGCGTTTGGCGAAGACCAAGTTTATTTACATTATTTTGTATACAGTGTTTTGCTATACCAAATATTTAAGGAAGGTTTAGCGGTATAGTTTAATGTACCGTACATTGTTTTAATCGTAGTTATTTACTCAGAGAATCTAGTTTATTGGTACTCTGTAGTCATTTTAATGGAAGAATTGGCGGTATCAAGGAATCGAAAAATCGAATTGACCCATCCCTAATTTTAAATCAATCTAATGGCTAATTTCCAGTTAATGAAGAGGTGGTAAAATTACACTAACGAATTACAGTATCCCTTTTGATTTCACTTACCTTATTTATAAATTCAATACAACCCAGGAACATGTAATCATGAGCAAATCTTTGACAACATCTTCTTGAACGAAAGATTTTGGTTCGATACGCGGATGACTTGTAACAAAATTTTGGATAAACACTGGTAAATACTTATAACCAATGTTTTTTTAATGAAATGTAGAAAAGTAGCATTTAACCACAAGACCATCAAAAGTGTGTTAATAGTTCATTGCTCCTTATACATATTTTGTTTTTGCCACAATTTTTTTAATCTAGTTCCTTATAAATTCTGAGGAAATTTTTAGAATTGTTGACAAATTTTTGGGTTCATGTCAAATGTCGTCGGAATAAGGCCAAAGTTCAAGGTCATCAGGATCCAAGATGACGGTAGTACTCAGAAATGTAATTAATGTACTCGCAGACGTTTATGAATTTATTCAATTTTTAGCATTTTTCTCGAGTTTTTGGTTTCAAGATCAAACCAGGTCACGGTTATAGGGTCAGGTTCATGAATTAACGTTATTGGGTCCAACATGGCAGTTGGGTGACATCATAACATGGTGGCTGGTAGGTTCCAGTCTCTCGTCTTCTCTAAGCTCCAACATTTCAAATTTTAATTTTGTGATTTTTTATAATACACTAAAATTTTTGTATAATTATTTGTTGAATTTTGAAATAATTGGGTATTTCGGTAATTGTTCTGAGATTTTTGGAATTTTTAAGTTTAAGGTAGAAGGTCACTGGGTTCAACGTCAAATGTCAGGGTCAAAATCACCAAAAGTCAACATAATGGTTTAAAAAATTTGACAGAAATAAGATGACTGACGGTCAACTCCGGCTCTGATCCCGGAACCCGTTGTACTCAGCTTCCCTAAATCATACTACTGGTATGCACGCAACTATAATGAAAATTTGCAACTTATTGCCCGTACAGTAATTATGCAGGGGTCTAATACCAATATAATGATATTCTAAACAAGACAAAGGTGGTGTTTCTTACACATTCATTTTCCTCGTAGATGAGTACTTAAAATTATGTTCATAATAATCATATGTTTCGTAATTCTATTTAATAGTGTATGTTTCACTGATACTGTTTATGGTTCTTATATACTGAGAAATGTATGTCATAATGTTGCAATGGGAATCTGATGAATGTATTTGATATGTTCAGTAACCAAGTAATGGATTCTCTCAGGAATATTTTTTACTAATTTTATTCCTTTATATAAAATTTACGAACTCCAAAATTTACATTGTATTTATTCTGCACAAGCAAAGGGTTTTTTTTAAACAAAAATAGCAAAAAAAATGAAGAAATAAATTATAAATACAAAAAATCTTCCGATTTTGCGTCACTGGGATATTAGAGAAACTAACGTACGACCGCACTTTAAAAGCCGCCTTAAAAAGCCCCATAACTTAATGTCCTACGCGGTATTTAGAATCGGTACCTCGTGACAACAACGTGACAAATTTGCGAGCTAGGCCAGTATGTCAGCTTCTGTTGTGGCACTGCTGAAGTATTTTTCATGACCGAACGGTGTGATTACAACGATCAATGAGAAGTTTGGGTAGCTCAGGTAACTCTATGCACGCAACTTCCCTGAATAATCCTTTATTCCTTTTCGCGTCAAAGGTCTAGGGCCTACGAAGAGACATCATGAAATTGTGAAAAACTGCATGCGTAAATTTGTTCGGTATGCTTTTTTTACAAATAAAATTTGACCTATTGTCATTAAACATGCCCTAACATAAATATATTGAGAAACTTAGCATCGGCAATTGATTGTCACTATACATTATTCCGAAATCCTTACTAGTATCTGGAAAGAGAAAGAAAATATGAACTTCTTTGCAGTGTGTTTAAAACGCTTATTTTATTTGTTACTGAACATCTCTTAGCATGTTTGCAGTTTAGGATTCAATAAAATAGCTAGGGCGAAACAGATGTTATGGTCGGTTTTATATATCTGCCACACAATGGTAATTATGTAGACTTTTAATGGAATTGTATTTCCAGAAAATTGGATAGTATGTTTCATAATTATATCAACACGCCCAAATTTATTGGTTGCTGAAATAATTATAAATTACGCACCTGCAAAAAAACCGTCAAAACAGATTTAAACATCGCCTGCGACAATTATTGAAACTGAAAATACAGTATTTCGATACTATTGGTTAATGATTCTTTCATATCCATTTGCTCGATTTTTGTTTATGATTAGGCCTATTTTAATTACGTGACACAGGAAACTACAGCTAACCTTAATTTACAAATAATAAACATTTCAGAATAATTTTTCATCTTTTTCTGAGGACGACGTGGTATGTAATGATTTAAAGTTAAACAGATTATTAGATGCATGGTGCATATTCTGAATTTTTGAAGCCAAACTACCTTAAGGTAGATGTAGGTTATTCAATATCTAAGTAAATCGTCATTCTAGTTGAATGCAGATCTTTCAATCCAGTTGCAAGGCGACAAAATTTAAATATACTGAAATGCGCAGCGAAATAATTCACTATGTTGTCAGTTCGAGTCTATTTCCTGTTATGCGGAACTTGTCGTAGAGGATTGTCATTATTTTTAATTCCTACCTGCGGCGTGAAAGTAGTTTTTATATAAGTAAGTTCTTTGCTACGCTGATGCATGTATTGCAATCGCTTCATAATCCACGCTTAAGTACTTCGTGTTATTGAATCAGGCAAGAGTGAAAAGTCACGTGCTGATTAAGTAATATTGCAGTATACAGGTTGTTGCAAAGTTGAATGTCAGTACTTCGGGGAAACATTCCTCGCATCTGGAGGAAGAAAAAATATTATATGAACATAATTCCGTAAACGCTTCATTTCTTTACTACAGCTCGTAATACATAACGTATAGTGTACGGCCCGCGTGCTGGATCATGTTATTGTGGAATGCCATTGCAGCGTTTGTATGTATGGTACATGACACCGCACACCACGACACTATACCATAGAACATTACGAACTGCGCAGAAATTAGTTACACATGTGTGAAAGCTTATCGTCAGCATATTACATACTAAAGTAAATGTTCAAAATGCCCTCCATCAGTACGCACACATACATCAACCCACCATTGCATGGACTCTGATACGATAATGAATCCCTAGAGAACTCCTGATAGTTTTGCAACCCGCCACAATACGTTAACGAAGAGAGTGCCCAAATCTTACACTGGTGTTGCATACACAAGTACCTTTACATGTCCCCACAAATAAGGGTCTAGTGGATTCAAATCAGGGCTGCTCGGGAGGTTGATATGGGGCTGATAATTACATATACGATGGCATTCCACAGTAACACGATCCATCCCGCGTGTCATACACTGTACGTTATGTATTACGAGCTGTAGTAAAGAAACGAAGCGTCTACGGACCTATGTTCATATAATGTTTTTTTTCTTCTTCCAGATGCGAGGAATGTTTCCCAGAAGTATTGACATGCATTTTTGCCACATCTTGTATTTTAATATATATTTGCACGAGTCAATATCCTCTGCATTGCTGTAATGTGTATACGCCTGTAAGTGCTGCCAAAAAATTTATTAAAAATAATTTTATGTGTTCTGCATTAACTGTAATTAATATCTCTATGAAAAAAAATAAATCCAATTTAATTGGGTTTCCTGCATGTTTTGATTTGATAAAGCTGCCAGGAAACTTATTTAATCCATAAAATAGTTAGTGAAAC
Organism: Clitarchus hookeri; assembly: GCA_002778355.1. NCBI lineage: Eukaryota > Metazoa > Arthropoda > Insecta > Phasmatodea > Phasmatidae > Clitarchus > Clitarchus hookeri. Next base: position 273,446 of record NQII01002155.1, read on the forward strand.
CCAGCAACTGGGTTGCGTGGATTTCCACGGCACTATATATCGCGCTGCCACTAGTTGACTACCTGACTGTAAAAAACGTTTTGACAGATTCTCACAATGCCGTAAAATGTTTTTGTATGGAACCGTCTGATATAATTCAGTGTGTGATAGTTGACTACAAACAAGATTTTAGTTTTCAATTTAAACAGGTGATGGCGAGTTTTTGTGTACAGTAGACTATTGAGGAAATCTCTTTATACTAATGTGAAATGCCTGGCGTAATCTGGGCGTTGTTGGGGAGCGCCATACTTCCCTCTACTTGGTGTTGCGGCGCTGCTCGTGGAAACAGGGGCAGTCGGCCAGAGACTAACCGCACGCACACACGACTCTCATTGGGAGCTGTAAAAGTTAATAAACGGGAAGGTTTTGGCGTCGGTTTCGCCGCAGACAGTTTTGTTGGGTGGCGGGAGCCAATTAAAGTGCCGCTGTAGCCGGGCCTTAAATCCACCAGCCCTACTCGCAACAAGGGGGACCAAGCCGGGGATAATTAAAGAAGCTCCCGTCGAGGTCGCTGTGCCCATGCGTGCGTGTGCGTGTGTGTGGGCGTGTACATGTGCGCTGAGACCTACTGGCGCAGACCTGACACTGAACCACTCATCACACTTTCTAAAGGCTCTTCACGATAAAGTCAAAGCATTTGAAATCAACCTTAGAAAAATACACTTCTACTACCAGGTCCTACGCTGCGTGGTATGCACCCAGTAAAGTTGGTAACGATTCTTGCAAAATCTTAAATTATTTCTTTGACTTTCTTTTTTTTGTGCATAATATAAGCGTAATAATTAGCAGTTTTCTAAACTTATAAGTTTTTTTTATATTTTCACATTTTCACTTGACTGATTCATAAATAAAGTAATGAGGTCCGAGGCAGTAATAATGTTACATAAGGCGGAAAATTACACAGCGTGCATACAAGTAGATCTTATCCGGTCTTTCAAAAGTGCTCAGTTAACATGAACACCTATAAACACATAAAATCTAGGTAAGGTTTGAGGCCTGTAACTAGACAGCTATAATTTGTTGACAGATTTTACAAATCATAAATCAGTTAAGAGTAATTTAAATAACTTAAAAAAATTATTTCCGTTTTATTTAATTTTAAAACAATTGCAATAATTGTAAGTTTTTGTATGCAAAATATGCAGTATAATCCTCTTGGCCGCCAGTTCTCACAGCTAAAAAAAAATACAAAAGATACTAAAATAACTGCCCTGATCTTGTTTGCATTAAACGCGGGAATATATCTGACATCCTTATAAGACCAAAATATTATACTAGTTATAAATATGGTTTACGTAGTTTTTATTTTGCTATGTTCTACAATAGATTTTTACTGCCAATGCTGTGTTTAAGAAACTCAAATAATTGGTCAAACTAGTACATTTCTGGTTATTCCAAGGAGTACGAACTTTGAAAGCATATCATTCAGTAGGAAGCAGAACAAAGTGCGCGAAGAACGCAACAACTCTAGCAAATACTTTATAGTCTACTCGCAGGTTCTTCACACTTTTTTAATCATACCTTTAAAAAATCACCCCCTGTTTTAAGTGTTTGGTTGTTTCCTAAAAATTTCGGTTCTACAAACATTTTATAATTGTTTTTATATAAAACTACCTTATTTTTTAGTAAAATTGAACTTTTACTTATGTTCTTTCTATAGAAGATAATATTTAAATAATAATTGATATGAATAAATACAGGGAGATTAAAATGTGCTCGTAATGGTTAGTAATAAATAGTTCTTTAGGAAAATATTACACTGAATACTCCTGAAAGTGTGAAGTAACGGTGAACGGCCTAAACTCGTCAGTTAGCTAAGAGTGACGAAGTGTCACAGCGCGCTCTCTTGTAGAGAGGCGAGTGGGTTCTGAGTGTCCGCTATCTTGCGTCACTCAGGCTACCAGGGCTTCTGTTTACCCTCCGGACAAATACTTTCTCCCTGCTTTATTACTGTCCTCGGCCTCTCGAGCCTTCACAATATGCAAGAATTTTAATAATTTCTTATCTGCTATATACAGAGGACGTCAGTGACTACTTGTGTAATGTTTGTATGTCAACTCAAGATTGCAAGATTAATTATGTGGGAAACAAATGTCAAAATTTTATTTTCTTTCACTACTCAAGTATAGTCTATTTGCACTTTTTTGAGACAAACATTTCGAAAATCTCCTTGTATATAACGTTTTTGGTTATTTTGTAAATGTCATGTATCACAAGAGTTTTGTATTTCTGATAGAAGAAAAGTATATTTTTTTGGTTAAATTTGAATTTGCTTATATTTTATTTTTAAATTATAGTGTTTATTTGGTTTTTTTTTTTTTGCAAAAACTTTAGATTCTAGATTAGCTATAAATAATATGCTTTCTATTTCTCATACTGAAAGTTTTAAACATTGAAGATTTAATACTCTGTAAATAAAAGAGACTGCAAGAGAAAGAAACATGCAACGAACACTAATATGCAGATCGTGGCACAAGTACGTGCTTTCATTTTAAATGTTGCTTCTGTGAAGCATTTCGTGTTCTCATGTATACTTCCAGTTAGTATGTTTTGTCACTGGAAAGAACCAAGAAACTGTTAACATAAAATCTACTAAAATAATAATTTTTAAGGTAAATATGAGTTTTATTGAAACTGTTTTTGCATGCTGGTTGTACTTTCGATTCTATCGAGTAATTTCCAGAAAGCAAATACGTTTCACAATTTTTCGCGACTGAATTATAGTACCACGCATAAAAGGAAATGAATAAAGGATGCCCCACAACCTGTAGGAAGCTACTCAAAAAAATTACAGGGGCATCATTTTGATCAACTGAAGCATTTAACAAGGTTGTGTTTAGCTATAACTGTTCTCATTTATCATTCCCATAACCTAAACATTTTCTAAATTGGGAAGCTATATAAACGTACTTAGAATAATTTATACGACTGTGTTCTATTTCTTAAAAAATATAAAAGTTAATAATTTTTTAACTAGACGTTTTAGAGGTCATGCGTGATTTCTCACGGAGTGCACAGACTATCGAATCATCTGTGATGCCAACTGTGTTTAACTAACGCTGTCCGAAGTTCACCTGAAGTAGGCTATACATGATTTACACTTGAACTGTAAGCTATGTTGCCTGCTTGAGAACATACTAACCACTATATATTTAAATTTTGGTTATAGAGTTCGTATTAGAATCATAAATTAAAATTTTGAACGGAAATTCAAATAGTGCAACCGGTTCTATATTTAGTTGTTAAAAAAATCAATGCCAAAATTTTCTATTTTTTTGAACGTTTATGGTCAATGGGGAGTGTTAAAAGCTATTGCACCAAATCTTGAAAATAAAATGAACCTAAATTTGTTTTTCCATATTGTTAGAACGAGCACATCCACGGTTTTTATTAACGTTTTTGTTCTTACATTTCCGACACAGCCTAAAGACGTGCACATATTTTAAAAAATGTGGTCGCCTCCTTGTACGTCACAACGTAGGTTCAGCTACTTTTAATTATTGTTAGTCAACATTATTACTATACCCATTAGAGTTTACTTTAAAATGTTTATAGTTGGGAGCATCGACTGGTTAAGACAGTTCGATATGAAAAGCATTAAATTCATTGCGAAGATGCCATATACAGTAATTTTTAAATTAGTTCCACGACATAAGTCGCTACAGTCAAAAGAATGCAAAACTGAATTTACTGTGACAGACATCTTGCATTTATGACAAGCTTACATTCTAACATTAAAACAGTTAAAACTTTTATAAATCGGGAATTTGGCTGTATATCTGTTGAAGCTGCTCCACTTGAATTAGAAAAAATTGTATTGATCATTTAAGTTGCTGATGTTCACTAATTAAGCAGTGATTTCTACTGATTCGTAGTGAATTGCATTGGCCTCAGCGCATTTTACTCATTAACTGAAGATTCAGTAAAATAATTCTACTGATCTAAATCATAGACTCAGATGTAGAGTGAAGGGCACAGGCATTTATTTAATTTATTTGAAAGATTTAAGTTGTCTTTTTTTCTTGTACCTTTATAGCTTTTGTAGTCCTTCTAAGAAAATAATCAATATTCCAAAATGTAAACAATTGAAGGCATTTCACTGATATATTCAAGCATTCTGACATGTAATATAGTCTATTCGCGGTTTCTTTACATTTTAGAACAGAAATTTTGGAAAATCACTCGTTGGTTTATTAAATTCGTATTAAATATAATTTAATTAAAGTAGTTTATAGATAACATAAAATAAATGTTTTTAACCAAAAATAAAGCATTTTACGTGTGTATAAAATATAAACGCTTTATTTTTGGTTAAAAAAATATTTACTTTTATGTTATCTATAAACACTTTAATTAAATTATATTTAATACGAATTTAAAAAAACAGAAAATATGTGTGCTGGTAATGGCTGGTAAGAAATTTTTCTCTTGCAATGTATTATTATAGTGAGTACGCACGAATACGATTACTTTGTCCATTTGGTGTAATTTTTCTATAGCCGGTTTAACTTTGTTTGCCTAGTTTTGGCAAAATTAATATTGTGAGGTAATTATGAGTTCTTCTCTCTCGTATCTTGTCTGCACTGCAGTGTAAGGTCAATAGTTCGTAGTATATAGGACCATTTTTGGATTTTTTTTTCCTCTAAGAATTTAAAAAAGGAGTTAGGAAAAGCAAGACTGGAATACGGCGAGGGAGGGAAGGCTCCCCTTAACGCCAGAGGAAGTCTTGTTTGGTTTACGGGCAATGCGTGAGGATTACAAGCGAATCACGGGTCTAGAGGTAGCGTGGGTGTGGTGGTGCCGGGCGCTGAGCGGGTTGCGCAAGTGGGCAGTGTCGAGTGTCGGCGGCGGGTCCGTGCAACTCTAGGAGAGTGTAGTTGGTTGGAAGGAGGGGGCCGCTGTGGCGTGTAGTGTTTCTGGGGCGTGAGAGTGCGCGGCCCGCCCCGGTGGGACCGCTCCGTCCCGCTGCCGCGCCGCCAGTGTTCGCACGCTCGTCCACAACTCACAAGGAGCCAGCCAGCTGCTCGTCTTCGCCTAGACGTTTACACCACTCTCCTGCCATCATTCCTCCTTGTTGTCTAACTTTCTTCAAATATGCACCGAGGATAACCTCTGTGGAAGTATAGGCTGTTCACGGTAAAATGAGCACTTTCGCAAGCCCTGCTTATGATCTGTTTGTATGCGTCTTGTGTATTCTTTCGTCGCATGTAAAATTAACATTTCCATAGGCCTTTTACTGTATTCATGCGTTCGTGAAGTGAAGCTGTAATGCTATTATAAGTAAATATTTTACAAATTTCTTAATTCTGACTATGCATTAAAAATGACAAAATTAAATACATAAATTCGGTATTCACAAAGATTTACATACGCTTTTGATTCAATGTTAAGACACAGAAATGCTTTACCTGTGTTGTTACCAACTTCACTGGGTGCATGCCACCTGTTAAAATATTCGCAGGTAGGGACAGTGGCAGTTTTCAAATATTGAGTTCAAAAGTGCTCGCTTTATCGTGAACAGACTATAACTAGAGTGATGGGATTACCCGACTGTAAACCTCTTCGCAGTAATTTCCATTTCTCACCCGTTAAAAAACCTAACCTGTTAAACTGGTTTGCAAAAATTAAGGACGGAACAGGATTACAAATGTAACGTCGCGCAGCGTCGTTCAGATATAAGAGTAAGGGATTAGGTGAATAACAATGACTAAGGAAGGATTCCAAAGCATGCAAAGGACATTTATTCAAAAGTGGGTTCTGAGCACAGCAGGGCAGAATACAGAAATCTTCATATGACAGTTGGCATGCGAGAAAAATGAAAAATTCAATAGGGGATATGATTACACTTGAATGCGATTCAGGATGGGCACCGTCTGCTCATGCTCAGTATGAAGTTGTCGACGAGTTCTTGAGACTTTGTGTCCTTGCTGGTGGCTGGAGACGTGCTGCCAGGCATCTCCTGACAATGTCCCATGCGTTTTAGTTCGGATCTTCGTCCGGGAACCTCCAACAGCTCTGCGAAAGCCGCTGTACGATGAGTTGTAACGTTGTCGTTCATGAAGAGAAACTCGGGGCCCACAGCACCGCAAAAAATACTTACGTGGCAAAGGAGAATCTTGGCACAATAGATATCACCAGTTCCTGAGCATCCTTGGAAGATGTAGAACTCTGTATGATCATCAAGCTATATGTCTCCACAAACGAGAACTCTGCCACCTGCAGACGTGTGTATTTCGACGATATTAGCAGAGTGATTACGTGTTTACTGTTCTCTCCTGATGTAAATACGTCCGGAATCGTTTGTACGGTTGAATGGACTCTCATCCGCAAAGAGCACTCGACCTCATTACTGAGCTTATCAGTCCTTGTGTTCAGGGCACCATAGTGAATGCTGTCTTTGATGGTTTGGCGCCAATGACACACGTCGTGCTGGTCACCCAGAAAACAACTCACCTGTTCAGTCTCCTAGCCATCGTAAAACACGATAGGCCTATCGAGAGTCCAGTACTGCATTGTAGTATATAACTTCAGTTTTAACTTTCTGTCTGATGTCGATCTCGTCTCGCGTGTTGGACAGTTTACCAGTCCTCCATCGCCAAGGTCACTCTTCGACGACCACTACTAACCCTTCGCACAGTAGTTCTTGTTGTTCTAAATGCCGCCCAAGCTCTTAACGCCTTGCTGTTTGCGACTTCGAACTCCTCAGCTACTCTAGCCGCACTTCGAACTTCTTTTATCTTCCACGTTTACGACCTTGGGTAAAGTCGCCCAATTATCGTCTACGAGACTGTCTGTTTGCCGTATCAGACAGCGACTTGACGTCGTTCAGCCCGATGTACACTGTGCAACAGCTTCAACTGCAGTGCTGTGCCGCCGCCGATCTCTCATATGCCTCCGGAAGGCCATGCTGTCACGAGACCAGAAACCGAAGTTCCCATAACTCGTTAAGTGGATTCGTAAATCTAGTTGCAGCCCGACAGACTTGGGTAAAATCATTGAGCCAGCGGCGGGCAGCTGTGTTTATGTTTTAGCTGGGCTCCGGGCCGGTATTTTTAGCTGTTACCACAGTTACTATATTAATAAATTTACGAGTAGGTGTTATCGGAGGGAGATTGAAGCTCCCCACCAGTCTCCCGACTGGAGTCTTGTAGTGTCGTGATGTCTGTAGAACATGTAGTGTTGTCTGAAAGTGGCTATTTAAACTCGCGTGTAGTGCGTCGGTGAGTCCCTACAATCCGAGTCGCTGCTCATTGACAACCCTGCTTGTTCATCATCAGCCCTTACGGTAATGCAAGTCAGGGTCGGCCTCGCTTTTATTCTCCAGTCATTTCATCTTGTGGCGATTGTGAAAAAAGTTGCACGTTATAAGCACACTTTCTGGCATTCTTTGTACCAGGACTGTTGCTAGCCTTGGTTAAAACTAGGGTTGACCAGTGTAGTTGGTGTGCCTACATCAGCTTCCCAAAGAGCATCATTTGTAGCTTATCCTTATAACTAGAAAACTGGCCTTGCAGGCTTTAATGTATAATTTTTTTAATTTCTAAGAATGTTTTATATGCGCTCGTGCTTTATACCTTCGCTCACGCCCACGGTACGTCACGCTGTGTATGCACACATGCCCTGCCATACCGGAACATAGGTGATCTCCCGATTGGTGTTTTGTTCGGTTCTGCGTATTCGTCCCGCCGTTATATCACTTTATTTATTTCGTCCTTAATGTTTGCATACCAGTGTAGTTGTGCGATATGCTAATGGAAGGAGAATTTCATTTAGGATTGTGTGAACATGATTACATTTCTATTTGAAACTGCAGACATGAGTATATGGTCTATTCGTAGTTACTTGAAGTTTTTCGGAAGCACTTCGAAAGTTATACTTTCGGGCTACTAACAATGTATAATTCCGCTACATTTAACAAAACGTAAATTATTCTGGTGAAAACCGCTATGGAAAAACCAACGGACCGTATTTGTGCACTGAAAATACAATCAAAAGCAAATATTTTATACTCAACAGTAAAACTTAATACTGCATTCCTTGAAAACTGAAATTGAGAGTAAGATATATTTACTGCACAAATAACACTAAAATGGACTGTTCGTTTCTAGTTATTACCAAATTACCTCTTTTAATTTTTTTTTATGTTTTAATTTATATTAATTATGAAATAAATAACTGAAAGTTCGAACCAAAAAGAAAGCAGCCAACGTTATTGTTAACTGGAAGTATAAGAAACTTAAAGTACACGTTTTATTTAGGATAAAACCTAACATATCATGCATGGGGTTATTTTGCATAGGTTTTCTTCAGAAAGTGTGAAAATACCGCGAATAGAATATACTGAAAAGTGTTCGCTTGAAGTTGCATAATATATATTAGAATTCCCTTGTGCCGTCTACATATTAGAAACCAAACTGTGTTAGACGGAGTGCCTAAATTACAATGAAAGCAAATTTGATACATCACAAAGTTCTTTGATGCATTTTGATATCGTGATCATCCGAATTAAATGTCTAAGTAAGCAGTGGATGTGAGGGGTTTTGTGGCTTCAAGCATAAACACGTTTAATTGTCTTTGTATTCGCTTTCGCTTTACGGAGTGTTTTGCATTGCAGCACTGGCTGCGAAAAGAATTTTCGTGGCCCAATCCCGACAAAATTTTTCAGCGACTCATAATATTCCGTCCCACTTTACTTTCTCCCAGCGTGTTCAGTGATCCTGATCAACTTTGTTCACGGGCCATGGGACGTATTTGAGAGTAAAAAATATACTGTTGTGTTTTTCTTCTGTTGAAAACTAGGAGATTTACTGCAGTGATCTGTAATGTGAATGAGGTTAGAGTTGCTACACAGCGACGCAATGTTCGGTGTTCAGCGAGTTTACGGCCGAAGAACTCGTAAAGTTAGTTTGTTACATTGAAAATTACGTTTCGCAACACAATCTATGGTACTGGTACTTTTCCCGGCAATCTTTCCTCATTGTCGTTACGTCGTTCGGTTTCCTCGTTCGCCTTATTTATATTACCTTAACTTATATTCATGCACGTTTCAATAAGCGAATATTGACCACATGAGTTATTTAATAGGACCTTTATTGAATCGTTTCGAAGTGTTCAGCTAAGGTCAACCTGTGGTATGTTTTTAAGTACGCTGACATGCGGTTAGTTATTGCATAAACAGGGTATTTGTAAAGTGTTGAAGTTTGCATGCATTAATGTATTATTTTTACTAATTTAGTGCTCGTTTAGTATGTTTGCATTTGTAGCATTTTGTTAAAAACCAAAAAAATTATGCAAGTTCAATTTTACGTACTGTAGGCCAAACTCAACAACTCTAGATAAACCCAATGCGCTGTCAATTTATTCAGTTGCGAATGTATTCACTGTCGAAATAATTAATGTAAATTCACACATAAAATTTTCTAGTAATTTTTATTTTTGTGTCTAATTTGTAAAAAAAAAAAAACAATTACAGTATGAGTAATTTTACACCAATGTTCTTAAGAATGAAGAGAGTACTACAAATGTTCGGTGAAAATAAGAGAATGTATGGCTTAATAAACGTAATATTGGAGTTTTAATATACAAACTGTGAAGTATGTGTAAAATTACACCCACACCCGGTGATAACATCTTAAATTGTGTATTTATATATATATACATGGTCGTTGTATAAAATCTCAATTTCAGTGTAGTTGTAAATCTTCCATTATGTTATTTTACGATGAACATTTATATTTAAACTTTAATTACATACTGGAGCATCTTTGATAGTATAGTTACACACGCAAATTATCGGTCATTTTATATTTTTATGTGCAACTTACTAAAACCAGTACAGTATTTGTAATTTTACACTAATTTTCCTAGGATTTCAAAGAGAACTTCAAATCTTTGTTCAAAACATAAGAATTCATTTTTTATGTAAGACTTTAGATAGTACAATTAGAAAAATGTGGAAACGTACTTTTATAGGTACTTTAAGAGATAATAATTTTCAGAAGTTATACTAGTTGTATGTAGAATTACGGAGGAAAAACCTAGTATACAAGGTTTTCTTAGCGGTAGGGAGTATAACTACTTCGAACATCATTTGTGTGTTGAAAACGGAAAGTGCACTTCCGCTGGTGGATCATACTTGCAGTTTGCATATAATATATTATTCAATATCTAAAACTATTTTGAAAATTTTTTATAACTCTGTTTATAACTTCTAAGATACAGAACGGAGTATAACAACACGATAATTGTAAGACCACTCATACATAGTACGTGAATTAATATGATGCAGTTGTAGAAGAGCTGATACTGACGACAAAATTATTTTATAAACATGCTCGGTAATGGTGTATTTACAATTACAGCGAATCTGTGATTTTAACTTTGTGTTAGTGAAAAAAGATACGCTGTGTTAAAATTACAATTGTGATGTCTGTGTAAATATACTTCCGGAAATAAAAAGACAAATATTTTACAGTTTATTTTCTGTTGCGCAGTAATTGTAATTTTACTAATTTTTTAGGATACATTTATAAACTTTGACCCAGAGTAAATAAACATTGACATTTACAGGTATAAAAAATACACTGCTGCCACATGTCTTTGTAAAAAATTTACATTATTTTTTTACTTTGAATTTATGTGAGTTAAAATTAAACTACTTTCTTGATTGTACGTCATTCGCCCAGTTCCTTTCTATACGTGTATTACTGGTTCACAGTTCTGCATGGCATATCAGGGAATGAATGGCCCAATCACAGAAGTAACAAGAAAGTACAATTCTTTATAGTCTATCCCAGCACCGCTTGAAAAAGGAAAATTCCCGTGTGTGTGAGTATTGTGTTAACAAATTTTCATTTTGAAAGTGTGTTTTATCTTAGCAGAAAATTTAACATATGAGTATTTGTATTAGTTATCTGAAACTGTTCATGAAAATAAAAATTTCATTACACATTACTTAATTATACCCAAGTCTTCAAATATGCAACAATAAAGCCTCAAAAATTTGTGTTTATCCTTTGAGGTATGTTTTGTGGTATGGCGGAAGTATTGTGGAGATATGTGTAACAACTTTATGTTAAGAATGAGTTATTGTTGCATAATGTGCTATATTCAACGAACGTTGTAAACATAACGAATGATATTTTTGATAGAAGCCGCAAGAAGCAAAGGTGAGTAAGCGATATTCTTTTGTTTTTTTTAATGAACAAAGCTGGTAACTATAAAATGAGAGAAATATCACTCTTTACATTAATTTTTAAATTGCGAGTTACGTGTGTGCATATTATCATTGGACGTTATACTCTTTGTTTGACTAGGTATATTGTTCATGGACTCAGAACCGTATGTAGGTGACTGCAAGGATAATTTAGATTCAAAACACGTAGCGATACAAAAAAAAGCATTCAAAAAAGTACTATAATACAAATAACTCAAGAGATCGTAATACCTAGGACTTCATTAAAGACTTGTAGAAACATAAATCCAAATTAACTCAATATATCGTAATACCTAGTAATTTATGAAAGACTTTTAGAAACATAAATCCATTAAATTGGTTTATTTAATTTTTTTTAGTTATTATAAAAATATAGCTTTTTAATGCTTTCTGCTATGCTGCGTTTGAACTAAAGTGAAGTTAAAATAGTTTGTATTTCCTGTTATAGAAAAATATATTTGTTGAAAAAATTTTCAAATATATATTTTAAACGATGCACATCATGTGTTTAACACGTAAGTTTACTGCCCAATAAGAACATTACTAATAGTGGAATCCAGAACTGTTACCACTCTGTGCGGCTGAGATTCTAAATAATAAATAAAAAAAATGAATTGTAGATAATTTGTTCCCGCCGTTGTTTCGGCTTTTTAACTTGTCGCTTGACGATGAGGAAGCAGCCTCAGTGGAGTGCTGTGGTCTTGCAGCTGTGATGGACACTTGTCGGAGGTGGCTTGACTTCCGCGGCGTCCATCACTGGAAGATGTGAAGTCTTAGTCCTCATGACACGCGTCAGCATATTGGGGACCTGAGGTTCAGTTTTCACGGCCAGACAGGATGATTGACCCGAAATCTTCATATGTCAACTGGCGGTTGAGGGGAGTTTCGCATCCCTGAATAGGGTTGGAGGTTTCAGTGTGAGCCGGCGAAGAGAAGAGATTTAATCACAAGTCGCTGTTAATTAAGTATTCGGAAGGTCGCCCTTCCAAATGGTGTTTACTAGGCAGGAGAATGCCAAGTTCAAGTGCAGTTCGAAGTAGCTTCATGTACTTGAGAGTGCAGTCGTGTAAATATGATTTGTATGTGTAGGTTTAACTTGATCCTACCCCAGGGTGCGGGTGTAACTTTTATTAAGTCCCAGTGCGCAGCGGACGTATCAGTTGCAGGAGAATATCTGTAGTAATCTCTAAGTAGTTAGTCATTCACTATTTTCAGGCCTAAGATGTGACCTAATTTAATGTTACTAAGTTACCTTTATGTCGGTTTAAATGCAGACATGAAAAGAGAACACAAGTCACGCGCAGTGTAGTGTCTCATTCTAAAACAACATTATCTGTTTAGCTGAAATAGAAAAGTTAAACAGTAGGATGGTAAATATAATCACATAAATCTACAAATATACTTACTAATTATGACCGTAATTATTTGTAAATACTGAAATAAGGGATTTTCTGTAATTTTTTTATCGGAATTTCTAGTTAATCGTTTAATAAATGTAAACTACTCCTGTGTTATAATTTATTTCCTTAAAATAACTTTGAGGCAAAATAGATTTATTTTTTATAATCGTGAATGCATAGATTAAAAACCTGCTATGCCTTCATTATCTCTCAATTTTCGCTAAGTTTTGGCTTTTTTTTTTCCTTCAATTTTTTATCGTGTTGGTCAATGCTGTTGTCCCAGTTATGAGACAATTAACTTTCGATAGCCATATATATACGCAAGTGCCACACAAAATAAAGATTTACGTGTGTCTGAGAGAGAGAGAGAGAGAGAGAAAGAGATAGAGAGAGAGAGAGAGAGAGAGAGAGAGAAGGGTATAGCTACACCCCATCCCTCGAATACTACAATAAGACTGCTGTAAAATGTCGGTGCGGTGTTGTGAACCCTGGTAATGGCGACGAAGCTGGGAATTTCTGAGAACACCCCATTGCATATTTTTTCTGGTAACTGTAGAATGGAGGGGCCGCGGTAGTGTAGTTGTTAGACTGGGCGAACCGGGTCCGATTCCCGACGGGGTCACTCGCGGATTTTCGCATGTGGGAATCGTGTCGTACGATGACGCTGATCACGGGCTTTCTTGGGGATCTCCCGTTTCCCCACCCTTTCATTCCGGTGCTACTCCATGCTAGCCTCACTTCGCACTCATCGGCTCTCAAGATCTTGATGTTAAGAGCCGCCCAAATATCTTCATTCACTATAGGACGGGGGTCACTCAAGACAGTAGTGAATTGAGTATGGATTCCCTACATAACAAGAGCTCTACTTTTTTTTTAGCCAACAACGTAGGCAGGCCTGTGATAGTACAGCAGCCCCTGAACCCACTGACGCGTCCCCGTGTTTGCAATAAATTAAGTTTCCTCTGTCGCAGCTATGGAAGTGGTCCATCGAAGCTGACATGGAACGTACACATTGCCGGTGTCAAACACATAAGTAGGGCATACGCAAAAAATATCTGACAAAATTCCTGGAAAACGTTTATTAAAGGGCTTTATTATAATTATACTAAAATTATTTGTAACAATATTAAGTATATAATATAATCAAATGATGACTGTTATAAAAATTTCATAACGTAACAGGACAGAAATTAACATTTTTTTTCGCCATTGTTAATATTACTTTAAAAACATTTCTTGTCCGAATTTCACCCAAGGTCTAATTAAAGGTCACCCTCGAAGAGCAAGGACAATCTGAGTGACATATATGTGTCTTAGTTAACCCACTCTGTGAATCCTCTTCCCAAACACACGTTCCTAAACTACTGCTGTTATTGATTAATGCCGATATAAAGCAAAAATATCAAGAATTTTTAAAACGGATGTGCATACGGACATTTTAAATATTTCTCAGTGACCTCCTTGTATTTTACGGCATGCTTACATTATTATATGATATGCTCTTATCGTCAAATTTGTGGGACATATATCTGACTTCTTGTTTATTCAGTAAGATAACTTTCATACTATTATATTATAGCATTGGATAACAGAACTATCGCAATGAAAAGAGTCTCACTTTCGCTGTACCAGTAGCGCCTACGACACAACAGGAAGAACACATTTATATACACACTATAATAGTTGGTTTATGTTTGGCCCAGAAACTGGTCCACAGATGAGACACGTGTTTCGGCGTTTCAAATTGCACGTGTACACTATTTTCAAAAGCCTACGCATCCCTCCTCATTAAATATCGTCTTGGAGTTCAAATTCAGTGGCTATATGCTTTCTTTGTTAAATTTATTATTTATCATTGCAGTGTTATTATAATTTAAAATAAGTGTATGATGCTGGTTTAGGTTAGTGCACAGGGGAAGTTTATTCTGCTGCTATGAGGTTTCATGGATCGTAGAAATTGTACCACATTGACGGGAACACATGGCAATTTTTCACAGACTGCTACTTGATAAATGCTATGCTTTTTATTTGAAAGTTAATATCCACCCCTAACATTTTTTACAATATTTATTATTTACATTATTTTTTTTAAGAAGTACTTACAATTTCTTGGAACTTAAGGTGCAGACAGTAAATGGTTTTTATTTGTTACTGACTATCCACTGTACAATGAAACTAATTTAACCAGTTTTCTTTCGAAATCGTTTATTGTGCACCGTAGAAAATTATTGTTGTGCACCTTAAAATGATACATCTAAACACTAACCGTATTTTCTTGTCAGGATAACACGCGCCATTTAGTTACGACTATTTCATTACTACTGGGAGATAGGGAGTTTTGTGAAAGTAATTTAAATAGAAAAAAGTGCCAGTTTATCTTCCGACAGTACAGTACACAGTGCCTGGCACATGCAGAGGAAATTGCAGTATAATTACCAAGATTCCTTGATTAGCAAGTTCAAATGGCAGAAATTCGCTTCGTCTTACGAGCAGCTGTACAACCAACCCTCCGCCCGGTAATGGAATCGCTGCACATTACCTCTCCGTTATCACCAAATGATGTCAGCGCACCTTAACTTCAATTATGCCAAAGATACAACTGCATTACAGAAAATTATTATATTTTATTTTGGATTAAGTAAATATTTCTGGCATTTTACATACGTACATATGCGTAAGTCAGGCGGTTTGCCTGCAATTCCTCTACGGCAAAATAAAGCCTCGTATGTGTGCATCTCGACCAGCAGTTATCAACTACAAAATACGCTGTCAGTGTCCTATCAAGAACGATGAAATACGGGAATGATCATATGCTATTAAGAATGAAATCGTACGTAATAATAAAGGAAATTTGGACATGATTTTGTGGTTACCTAAGTTGTTATGTAATTAGGTTCGCTAATGCACAAAAAACGCTTTGCTTCCCGAGTAATACACTTAGTTTCATACAACTTCAGTAAATTTTGACAGTTCTCGAAAAGGTGTGCGGCCGCATTGTATCCCTCCACCACAGCTGTTGTGTCGGTGAAGAAAACGATCTTTGTAAAAAGAAACTCTACGAATCCAATGGAAGACATTGAACGACTGGCAACTTCAGTCCTGTACTCGGCTTCTATAGCTGGTTGCCATTCCCAACTGTGTTATTTTTTGTTATCACCACGTAATAAACCAGTTATGGTTCTGTTCATTTCATGTGTCGGGTGAGGAACTCTTTTGTGACTCTTTCGTGTCTTTCGTGAGACTTGTTTTTCTTGTGAGTGTGTGGCTATTTGAACTTGAATTGTTTTGATGTTGTAGTGGAAAGTGGTGTTTGTACGGAAGTCGAAAGTTGTATCTTCATCGAAAGGACTAAATGCGATAAACGTGTCATTGTTTGTACCGATGCGAAAAATACTGAACACTTCTTGTGAATTTAAACTAGCGCATAAATACTGTTGAATTTTTTTATATAGTGAAATACACTTAAAAGGGCGTTTATCAAAACCTCAAGCAAGAACAACGCAATATAAATACGTCACTGTTAATACAGACGTGTGGATTGCACAACGCAAACATTTTCAGCATATTTTTCACTCGTAAGAATTGTTGAGTTTTCAGTAAAATAAATTTGGGTAAATAAAAAGCTTTTTATTTAAAGGGCCAGAAAAATTGCAAATATTGTAACAATAATTTCGAAATACATTATTTACAAAGCACGCAAACTTACTGTTCACTGCGTAATTCCTAAACGCGCGGCGAGCCTTGGATGATTACTGCACTTAAATCACTTTTGTCAGCCACTGACTTATTCAATTAAAAAACCTTGACGCTTCTCCCCATCTGTGGTGTACAGAATGGTTCGTAGGGTCTACAGTTAAGGTTAACTGGCACAGACTATAGGTGCCTTGAAGGTTGAGGGTATATAACACAATACTTCATTACGTCTCAGTTTTGAACAGGTTTATTTAACGGGAATTCATTCATATATTCCCGGCACTGTTGCTGGAGATACACATACTTTAACGCCCTGCGAGTTCAAGGCCTGAAGGGCTGGTTACAATGTTCTGGCTACACTTCCGATGCTGTAGGGGCATTAGGTGACAGGACAGGTCCCCGAATGACGACGTGGTTACTTATCTGGACATTTTGCGTGGTAGTTGTTCCCGGTAGTCGAGATCTGGCAAGTTGGATGGCCCGGATACGTTCCGGCAGTTGATCAGATCTTGTGAGCTGGATGGCCCTGTTAAAGGCCCTCTGTGGTTGGCTTGTTGCACGCAGCTGGCTTCCTCTCTATGTGGCGCTTCTCGTTGGGGCTCACCACTCGACTCCGCCTTCTCGGTGCGTTGTAACTGACTAACTGGTAACTAACTGACTTGACTGACTCGCGTCTCGGCATGGTAAAACTACTCGTCCGACGTAACTCTGGTGACTGTCTCTGATTCTGCCCTGCATTCCGTGTCTCTCGTCTCGCGTCCCGATTTGGCTGACCCCTTAATGTCGCGACTGACTATGTGTGCATCCTGGGGTGGTGGTACCAAACTCCGAGCCACCTTCTGCTCTTTGCTTCGACTGTCACTGCGAACTGACGAGGTCGGAGGTCCAATCTCGCTGGCCTAGGTAACTGCTACACCAACTTACTTTTTCGGCGCGGCTGAACTCTCTCTGCGAAAATAATGAACTGTCGCTCTGTGCAGTAATAATGAACTAAACCCGGCTGGGGGTCCGATCTCCCCGGCCTTGGTAACTGCTGCCCTTACGTCCTCTCTTGGCTCGTGATTCTATCTGACTGGTTGACGTAACTCGCTCTCTCTGTGCGGTGATAACGACTGATCCACTCTTCTCTCGTAAATTCGCTTATATCCTCTCTTGACTCCCTCCCTAAGTTCCTACACTTGTCACCCTTGTTGGGGGGGGAGGGTTTAGTGCACAGTATGGCCAACACTTCTTATACGCGCCATGGTTCGTGAAGTTTGGGGGGAGAAAGTGGTGGCTGCACCCTGAAACTTACCCTGTCAGCTTATTCTTCTGCGGTGCATTTCCACATTGCCCCATGGTTAGCTAAGTGGGGGTGGGGAGGAGTGCTCGTGGCACCACCTTCAAGCTTGCCAGCTGTTTTCTCGGGCGTGTTTTCAACTTCAGGCGGAATATGCCTGACTATATCGTCATTTCTCAGCATTTACAAATTTCCCTGGGCTTGATAAAGGGTGGGAGAGGAGGAGGCCCGAGGGCGGCAACACGTGCAATGGCCTTCATGCGCTACCACCTCTCGGCTTGACCTCGGTATGAGTAAATGGGCGACACATGGGGAAATCCCAACACAGTTTAAGCTGTTGGGGGGAGGAGGGTTAGNGTGACAGCACCGCTTCTAATTTCCTAATTACGCCACGCGTCGGTCGAACTCTTGAGCTGTTTCCTGAAACCAACACATGTAAACGTCACAACGCAAATACTTTGTTGCTCGCGCTTCATGGTAAAAGAAAATAGTGGAGCAAAGCACACAACAAACCCTTTTTTACAGAGCGGCAGGCACGTATCGATATTTCCTTTCACTGAGGAGACTGTTATAAAAGGGCACCTACAACGAACTACATTTAATGAAATACACAAATGAAAAAATAATTAACTGCATATATTACACTAGGGAACCAGCCTGTCTTCGCCCGGTAACAATTTAGTTTTTACAGCGATACTTTCAAAGACAAAAATTGTTGCTGTGGGTCATCCTTAAAATATAAACATTTATTATCGCTGACTTTTCGGTATAATTTTTTGAAACCTACAATTCTGTCGTGCATTAATTTAATGTATCTCCTATTGTTTAGTCAGCGCAAGCCATGTAAGCGCCTTAAAAGCTGTTTTTTACTACTCAATTACAAACGGTTTGACATTTCTCTAATATTATTACATTAAATATAAATAAGTTATACACCAAAATGTTTCCTAAGGTATTTTCTAAATGATGATGAAAACCGCATCAAAATCCATCAAGTAGTTTAGAAGCACTAAGCGAATACACAGACAGACACGTATAAGCTACTTTGTTTTACACTATTTAGAGATTCCGACACCACAAGCAAGGAATTCTCGCATATAGATAAATTATGACGGAAGAGAGCTTAAAAGCAATGGCATTCACCGGACGGGTGGGGACGTTTTACATAACAGTAATGGTCGCATGTTCTATCATAATATTTCTAAATATCTTAAAGCCCTTGCTCTATAACTCAGAAAACTCCACATTATCACAAGAGCATAAATTAAGTTATACATATTGTAATGACTATTTAAATTCTAAATTGTAATTTTTAATGCCGGGCACTATTTTCTTCCATAAATATCGTTAAGATCGTCAACGATATAATATGTATCCCGCAACAACCAT
This sequence comes from Clitarchus hookeri, assembly GCA_002778355.1. Lineage (NCBI taxonomy): Eukaryota > Metazoa > Arthropoda > Insecta > Phasmatodea > Phasmatidae > Clitarchus > Clitarchus hookeri. Next base: position 292,461 of record NQII01002155.1, read on the forward strand.
CAGCTGACACAGTACTTTGCAACTGGGGGCGTTTACTGTTTACATGCTTTGTAGGTTGATCACAATGTCTGTAAGAATTTACTGAAGTTATATGAAACGGAGTATACAATATAATAAAAGGCGATAGAACTTACATGAATAATCATCGATTATCTACCGTTAAACAGGAAGTATTATATAGAGCTCGAATCTGTGGTTTCGGTTACATAGAAAATGTAACAAAAAAGTCCTCTTAAATTGCAGAATGTTTTTTGCTATCAAAGATGAAGTATGCATGTTACAATTTATTAGTTTTTAATAACTAAGATAAAAACTATAAATGTTTAACTTCTTAGGATAATCAAAATTAGTGGTAGCCTAACTGTTCAAATTATTATTCATGTCTGATTAGAAGATTTAACCGCAGACGTATCGTCACCCTGAGTTTGTCTGGGCACGTCAGCGGTGTTCGTTAGTACTTGTAGATGTGTAGCTAAGGTCATGTGTGGTCACGTGGTGGACGAATGATTAAATTATATTATGCAGGACTAGTTGACGACACACCTCGTAAGGTCTCTCCCGGTCAACGACTCCAACTGAGAAGCACTTGAGTGCGGACACTGGTACGGGGAAGAACTGTCAAACATTGTCGCTGTCGAACATTGTCGCTGTCAACCTGCCGAAGGAAGCGCCGCTACTGCACTCACTAACCGTTATGTGCAGGTTTCTTCACTCCACTCTTCAAGCCAGGCGAACATGGCTCTCTCAGCCATGGCCGTCCGCGACCAATGCCAAAGCTGCATTTCGGCAACTAAGAAGTCTTTAAGAAACAGTCGATGCCCTATTCAAGGACGAATACCGAAGGGCCTAGTTCTGGAAAACTTTCTGCAGTTTATCGAAAATTGAGATGTAATGATTCACATTTAAAATACATAAGAATATTTTTTTTGAGAAATATGTGGCTTTTAACCTACGACTAGTTTTATATTACAAGTACGCGTCGTCGGTGATATACATAATGCAAATGCAAAATGCTTTCCAATTATTATACTTATAAGCCCAGGCGTTTAAAACTGCCTACACTATTTGGATAAAAAATTGTAGTGTATCTTGCAATATATGACATGTGAAATATGCATCAAACGGATTATACGCTCTGTGTAACATTATTTCCGTCCGCTAAGAATTTGGTGGTTATCTATATAGATAATTTCTTCTTAACTAAAGCATTGATATAGATTTACATACATCCGCCTCAAGCAAATATATTTAATTACAAGACAAATTGTTGTAAAAGCGGGTGAATTTTCATGTGTAAAAAGTCTAAAAATAAATGTCTGATCTAGCCAGGTACAGTACAGAGATTTGGTATACTATTACACACCAACCATCACCGAAACATTAGGAAACTTATCAAAGGTCAGTACATTTGATCTTATAATTTTGNTATCAAAGGTCAGTACATTTGATCTTATAATTTTGGCTATTAAATCGTGATTTTTAACATTATGCTTTGTAAAAATTTTTTTTGCCTTTTGATCTACAGTAATTTCGTAAACTCGGAAAACTCTTACCTAAATTTTGGAAAAATAGGTAATAATTATCGTCTTATTGACGAGCAGAAGNCTATTAAATCGTAATTTTTAACATTATGCTTTGTAAAATTTTTTTTTGCCTTTTGATCTACAGTCATTTCGTAAACTCGGAAAACTCTTACCTAAATTTTGGAAAAATAGGTAATAATTATCGTCTTATTGACGAGCAGAAGTGTGGTCTGAGAAAATTTCCCGTATTTTTATAACTTGTTCAAAAGGTAAATATTTTTATAATTTGCTCAAGTTGTTGAGTAATAATCCTAATCGTTTCATGTTAGAAAAGTCGGCCTAAGCTTAATTTATAATCTTAAAGTTTATGGTTTGATGTGTTTCGTCATGAGCATTGGAAGCTGCTTGCGGGTTCTTTCGTCTTTCTGTAACAGCTTTGTCAATTATTGAAAATGTATGCACTAAAAATCAAGCATGCATACTATAAGCAGAATTATACTATAGGGTAGTTACCTACGTCTTGAAAACAATCTTAAATAATTATTACACACTGGAGTTTGGGGAAGATATACAGGATACTTGTTTCAGATTCTTCAAATGTATAAACCCAGAGTTGTGATTTATTTGTGATATTCAGTTATTACAAAACTATATTTATAATTTTGCTTCTTAAAAAATTGAAATAAAATTTATTTCGTACTTCGTTTCTCACAGGGCATCATCTGTTGATATCTTTAGCCATTCTGAACATGCCGCGGTGGTGTAGTGGTCAGACTACTTGCCTCCCATCAATACGAACCTGTTTCAATTCCAGGCGGGGTCGTCCCTTGATTTTAGAACTTAGGAATCGTGCCGGTTTTCTCGGGAATATGCCGTTTCCCCCGCCATGCATACCGGCGCTGCTCCATATTCACCTCGTTTTATCCTCATCGGCGCTCAAGACCCCCAAACCTCTCCACCCAACTTTAGCCCTTTTGGACAAAATAAAGGCTACTTATCTTGTGTAAGGATGATTGGTGTTGGTATGCATGTCTTTAAATTTCAATGGCCAATATGAGTATTTATTATATTCTTGTTGACAAAAAGGTACGTAAGGAAGTGTCATAATTCGAGAAACTATAGGTGTCGTCATTTTATTTAAATATATTTGCGTTTGAAATTAGTGAAACTCATTGTTACATACTAAGCCCCAGCTATTCTGGGCTCACAAGGAAAAAAACACATTTCACCAATAATTGATTATTGCAAAGAAAGTTCGCCTGCTGCAGTACGTGTGCTGAGTAGGTAAAAATTACAAGCGATAAAAGTTTTTTTTTTAAGTGAACACTCCATAAATAACACGGTAACTTGCTACAACTCTTTTACAGCTGTAACAACTCGGTTGGATTTTACTAACACGTGATTAGGTGTAGCGTGACATTTCAAGTCTGACTATAATGCACGAGAATCTACCAGATGTTTCAAAGTTTAATGTCGAAGTGTGACCAGGGAACCCCAGACCGTAAACACTTTATTCTCAAGGGGAAATATATAGCCATTGCCCGATCGTCGCAAGACAAATCAAACCAGCTCCATCATTCATGGGTAAAACCTACTGTTAATATAGGTGTTCATGCTTAACTGAGCACTTTTGAAAGCCCTGCCCTTGCCATTAATATTGACTCTCGCTTTATTCATGCGCCAATCGTGCGCGAAAATATTTCATAAGCGAAATCTGTAAAAATATTAGCAATGCATATATGTTAAAAATATGCACATTCTTACTTCAGTGTCCATAAGATAAACAAAAGATATTTTGAAGAAATTCAGTGGCCGAAAATTTAAATGTTACAATTTCAATACGAAGTTAAGGTATGGGACTACGTTTGGTATTTCGCTGCCAACTTAACTAGGGACATGCCAGTCAGTGTGTCCGCTAAAACACATGCTGTTAGAGGCAGTGAACATTTTCATAAGTTGATTTCAAACGTGTTCAGTTTACCGTGGACCATCTATAGAGGACATTAGGTTTTACAGAATGCCTCACTATTAATGTAGGTCACACAGGTCTGGGTTCTCTATTCGTTTTGGCCTACTGTCATCGCGAGAGAATTGACAAAATGCATTACTACATTTTTCCCGCTGTCATGTCACCCCCTCCCCCCTGCGACGAGTCTTCTTTCTGTCTTACGTACCACAGTGAAAATTCATTGGCTCTTCATCATTGGGTTCTGATCGCCTGACAAAACGCGCAACGCTTCAAAATACGGTATCTCGTATATTTTCATAGAACATCTTTTTAGGAACTATAACCTATTTTCATTAAATCATATGACAAAATATTTATCTTCGATGTGGAGTGTTACTTCAATTCAGTTTTTTTCATCCAGCCAACCTAAATTTCCTCAATAGCCTGTTTCGTTATACTGTTCCGATTTTGACTCACATTTGAGAGGTTATGGGTTCAGTTCCAACCTGCTGCACGTGGGATAGTTTTTTCTCCAGTAAAGATACATTCACATTCCATGCAGTTATTTCAAGCTTCCAATTGCTTGACAATTTGATTAAGATCTGGACAACTATAGTACTTTTTACGGCATAAGAAAGATATTAAGAGTTGCGTGAGAATTTGTTTGATGAATTATCTAGCAATTGCGTTGTACATTAATATAATGTTGCATATCTGCCACAATGGTGTCAAAGACTTATCTGTGTGTTATCCTGTAAGGTACTTTGCATTACTCTACAATANTTGCATATCTGCCACAATGGTGTCAAAGACTTATCTGTGTGTTATCCTGTAAGGTACTTTGCATTACTCTACAATATACTTGCGGCTGAATAACACCCTAAGTATTGAAACATGCCAATAAAATTGACAAGAGGGCTGCAGATGAAGAAGGAACAATGAAACTCTCTTCAAGAGCTACCAGGAGCATTTGTAGTAGATTTTAACATAAACTTTTCCCCATGATAGGCGACTTAGGCCAGCTAAATCAGGATGGAAATATAAACAGCGGGTCTTTTGCGAACATATTCAGCCAGGGTTGCAGTATAGACGCTGAAAAGTTAGCGGAACTCCAGTTGTGCGCTGCGCNTCTTTTGCGAACATATTCAGCCAGGGTTGCAGTATAGACGCTGAAAAGTTAGCGGAACTCCAGTTGTGCGCTGCGTCTTAACCTGAAGGCGGCAACCATAGTGTCTGCTAAACTTTGCCACTTCCGATAACCGTGATGCGGGCGATGCGAAGCTCCAAAGCAGACGATCCTCATACAATGCCGCCAAAGCTTGCGAACTTCGTTTCCATGCTTCGTGATAGTTACGTTATTTTTATGCAAGAGCAAACTTGTGTGATTTTAAAGTTCTGAAGCTCCGGGGAAAATAAAACTACACAAGACGCTCGTACGGGAGCAATACGTTAGCTACGCTACTTTTAAATATTACTAAGTTTTAATTAAATGTATGGTACAATATCAGCCAATTACAATGTGCCTCTTCAGTAATATAAAAAAATATTTTAGGTACTAAACTCATAGGGAACTAAACATGTTAAATTATTGCTTTATTAAATGTTGAATATTATGACGACGGAAACAGCAAAATAATTTTATTGATGTGAGAATATTATTATTACCTAATATTAAAATAGCTTCCACATATTAAAATACAAAAAGTTTTAATTCTCATCCCTATCTTGTAAAGTTAATTAAGCACTTTATTTGGCGAGTTAAAGTTATTTTATAGAATATTCTTCTCAGTAAAAAAAAATTGTTTATATTAAAAATAATGTTATGATGTGTACATTTCTTGCACGCAACATCACAAAATTTCAAATTACACGTTTATTAGATGCTACATTTTCACCAATCTCTCACGAAAACTATTAATTCTGAATTTCAATAAAATTAAGAAAATAATTACAATCAGGCAATTGAGACTATTTACATTTTATGTGTGGGACAGTGCGCTTCTAGAAACAGAGTCAGACAGATTTTGCGGAAATATAATTATGTTTTTATTCCATTGTTTATGATTAACGAAACATTTTTGAAAATATTACTAGTATTTTCTTTCCAGTGTGTATATTTTTGCTCGAACTGTGGGAAAAATTACATTGCCATAGAACAAACGCTCAGCGATCATGAACTTATCAAACCACATGAATAGAAGTTTAATATTACCGCGCCATTTTTCTTTAATGTGTATAAAATAACAATACGTCAGATTTATTTAGCAATAATTTAAAAGTTACTCTTTCAATTGGAAACTGATTCACAGATTTACATTTCACATCTGTTCGCCAATATTGCTTTCAGTTTATCGGTGAGTTTTTATGTTGAGGTGCTGCATATTTAAATTCAATGTATTATGGACATAGTTATAAAGTTTCCATTACAATTATTGCTATCACACACATATCCAAATAATTATAAAACTAAGGGATGTTAATCACATGAACAATTTCGTTAGAATTGAAAGGAGAATTAACGAGTTAGGAAGAACGGCAATGCACACACACCTGTGATGTGGTAAGGAGTCCTATTCTGTAACTTGTAATCTTTACGATGGGAGACGGTATTCTGTAAATCAAAACGTTCCCATGGCGGTATTCAGAATGCCTCGTGGCTGTATACAGAATGATTCACGATGAATTACCGCCACTCACAGGACATTTTCCTTAGAGCATTTGGAGCAAAGTATGTTATATAAATGCCGGTCCTAGGATCGTGAATCAATCTGTATATAAAGACAGACCAGCAAGGTGTTTCTGTGAAGGTTATTTCAAGAGAGATAAACTGAAGATTAAAGTACCCCTGGAGGAAACATTCAATTCCATTATATTTGCGCACTGTGTTCTTGAATATGCCATAAGAATATTTTATTTTAAACTGGTAATAATACGCTTTAACGTAATTACAGTGTAGGCCACGGACTATATCGCCCGTTTTGTGCTGCAACATTAAAATGCTCAAAACGACCAAATACTGTTTATAGTTCAGAATATACGTTCTTGTAATACATCACACCAGACATTTCGTAATAACAAAAAAAAAATTTTTCTATCAAGCAGAGTACTGAGCCTGCATCGTTGCCGAGCCCATGCGACTTTCCAAATACAGCCATAAACAGACGTTTTACAGAATACCACTTAAAAATAAAGGTAAACAGGAGTGTTATAAATAATAATTTAAAAAATCGTCACGTGTTTCGATTGGTCAGAGTTTTCCGATTGGTACGGAACTAAATTTAACAAAAGTATTTCGCTCTAGGCGATTTCAGTACATTTCCNAACTGGTAATAATACGCTTTAACGTAATTACAGTGTAGGCCACGGACTATATCGCCCGTTTTGTGCTGCAACATTGAAATGCTCAAAACGACCAAATACTGTTCATAGTTCAGAATATACGTTCTTGTAATACATCACACCAGACATTTCGTAATAACAAAAAAAAATTTAATCTATCAAGCAGAGTACTGAGCCTGCATCGTTGCCGAGCCCATGCGACTTTCCAAATACAGCCATAAACAGACGTTTTAAGAATACTACTTAAAAATAAAGGTAAACAGGAGTGTTATAAATAATAATTTAAAAAATCGTCACGTGTCTCGACTNAAGAATACTACTTAAAAATAAAGGTAAACAGGAGTGTTATAAATAATAATTTAAAAAATCGTCACGTGTCTCGACTGGTCAGAGTTTTCCGATTGGTACGGAACTAAATTTAACAAAAGTATTTCGCTCTAGGCGATTTCAGTACATTTCCCGCATTTCTGTACGCTGTGCGAACATGCTGAGGGCTATACACAAGCACCGTGTACCCCACCCCTCACACACACACACACGCGCGCGCGCGCGGGTCCCACACTCTAGCCCAGTCAATGTAAGTCATGTGAGTGCACCGGCAAACAGTTTCACCCTGCCCTGTCGTTAGCAATCCAGGTCGAGAGGCACACATGGTCTGTCACGGCAGGGTTGGGGGACATTGTATAGAATTAGTTTTAAAGAAAATTAAAAACTACACAGAAAAGTATAAAAATTTAGAAACAATAGATTGTATTACCAAAAATATAAAATTTTAATAATATTTAACAATTAAAAAAAAATTTGAAAATTATGAAAATGTACAGAAATACTTTGACCTAAGGCCATACGGCCGGTTTTTTTAATTTAATTCACGAGTATGCATGATGCCCTGCGTCTTTACACTGGTTAACCCTATCTTTGACAAGGCCGGCAACAGTCCTGGTACATAGGGCAACAGTCAAATGCATTAATCACGTGCTACCTGGTATATTAAGTGCGAGGCTAGACCTTAGCTTGTAGTGCCACAAGGCTGCGGAGAGTGGCAGCTGGGGTTGTAGGGTACTGAGCCGCTTACTACACGGGAGTGTGACTAGCCAGTGGTGGTGACACTACAGCCTGTCCGACAGTCATGACGAACCTACAACACGCCAGTCGCCGCAACTGCACGCCTACGCCTACATTTAAGGCCCTTACACAATTTAAAACTTTTAACATTTGACATTACGATTAGGCTTTACGTTTGCTTTCCGACATGATGTTCCTTATTAAACTTGACACAATGGAGCTGTCAAAGATAAAGTCAAGCACTCTTTAATTTATGTTTTCGAAAAATTTAAATTTAAACTCAAAGTCAAACAGCTTTTTTGCTGAGAATCTAACAAAGGTTATGTGAAATGAGTGTAATTTTACTGTATGGCGATTTTAATCTCGGTGTATTAAAGGTAGCTCGTCTAAATTAAATAAAACGCAAACGAATATAATGTAAAGAGGAAATATATAAATTAGTATTTTTTATAAAAGGAAACAAGTGACTTTTGTGTTTTAAAAAAAAGTTTTAATATAAATGTTATGCCTATTTTTAATAAAGTAAGTTAAATGCATTCCTGGATATTATGATAATGATTTACGTAACAAGATACACATTTTTACATGGTTCACAGTACCGATTTTCAATTGTCTGAACTTTTACTTTACAATTGTATTGTGTATTGGTGATTTCGTCAACGTAAAGAAGATGTAAAGTCAAATGCTAAAGATTTATATTGTGTAATTGCTTTTATTAAGATAGAAACGATGGTAACAAGCTTTATACAATAGCCCGGAGCCCAGAGCCCAGTTGAAACAGAACCACTGCGGACCGCCACCGGCTCAGTGATCTGACCCAAGTCTGTCGGGCTGAAAATTAATTTGTACGCTCACACAGACGAGTTGTGGAGGCATGTGTGATCATATGCCTTCCTGGGGTAATGTGAGATCGGAAGCGGCGGACAACATTAAGATAATTGCGAGCAACTGTCGTTTTGTATCTTGTTATCATACATGCTAGTCCATTCATGGTAACTTCCAACTTTTCTGAAGCGCTGCTAAAGTTCTTTCAGGCTATTCCTTTGCCCATTGTAAACAAAGCTTAATTACCAGGTATTACGAAAACACCTATTTTATGCCTGTTTTTATTCATATTAATTACAAACGTAATATAACAAATATTTAAAATGTAACTAAAAGTTTAATTTAATTAAAAANCGAGAACAGGAGGGGGCTGGGCTGTGTCCGTCTTCCCGCCAAGTTGCGTCACTCTGGCCCGCTATTCCTGGCCGACCGGCGCCGAGACGCTGCCACCGGCCGTCTCGTTGCACGGCGCCGGCTCAGCCCCGCCACTGCCTGCGCCAACAGCGGCGAGCTTGTGTGCCGAGTCGTCTTCGCTCAACCCCCCTTCTCATAGCCCTCTTCCTGCTTGCTATTCGCTTCCTCGAGCTTTGTTGTGAACCGTGTCTATTCGCCATATTTTTACACTTTGTGAGTAGAACTTTTGAATAATCACCCCAAGTATGACGTTTTCGGTTGCTTCGTAAATATGCCATATATCACAAGCGTTTTATATTTTTGTTAGCCTAAAAGCATCTTATATTTGGTTAAATTGAACGTTTACTTATATTCTACCTATAATTATAACATTCCGTTTATCGTCAATGTTAATAAAACAGAGAGAAAACGGGTGTGTTGGTAATGCCTAGTGAGAAATAGTTCTTATGCAAAATATTAGTACACTGATTGCGCACGAATGCGGTGCGTTGTCCCTTTGGTGCAATTTCGAGACTCGTTTAAGTATTGTTTATATGAGGCGGAAGAATATCATGAAAGTAGAACTTTTGGCAGGGCTTCAGAAAAGTTGGAAGTTACAGAGAATAGACTATATCCATTTATCAATGCACACAGCAATTCTCATAGAAATGAAAGTATATTTCCGATACGCCAATTCAGTGCGCTTATCTCACACACATAAAAATTCATTTTAAAAATCTACTTTTAATGAAACTTTGAAACATAGCACCACTTGCCTTAACGATTTACTTATGTTACTGTAAGTAATCCAATCAGTGTTCACGTTAAATGAAACACTACTACGCACACTGAGGAAATAATTATTTCAGTATACCAAATACTATATTTGTCTACGGGCGTTTATTTCAGCTAAACGATACTTTTTTGGTACGACCGATCTTCAGTTCCGCCACATGAATGAAATTTCTTCACGAAGCTACATAATTATTTTAAAAACAATGTTGTTTTCGCGAAAAAAAATATTTCGTCGTTTCATTATGTTAAACAAATATCTGGTGTAAGCATAAATGTAGTTACGATTTGTCAATAAAATAATATGCTTAGTTCCGTGCGTTTTTTTTATGGACAAAGAATTTATTTGCAGCAACCAATGATATTGTTGGCTACTAATCTACTTATTTCAGCCCTATACTTCGTTGGCTGCAAGCGTTCAAAGAAATCGTCCATTTATATGTTTGAGGTCCTTGCACGAGGTTGTATTGAGAATGGCTGATGCGATGATCAAGAAAAGTTTCTAATATTGGGATTTAAATGATCTTATAAGCGTAATTGCAGGTAATTTTTACTGATTATTACACAGTTGCGGGGTTTGCAATGAAGTGCTGTGTAGTTGTTTAGGTTTTCAAGTTAGACACAGAGACAGATTTCTAACTTTTGTCTGTATCTAAGATAAGTGTTAAAATTATTTTAAGTAATTGCAAACCATTCGGTTGAATAATTAGTGAAGGTTTAAGTATTGGAATCTAGATAAATGCGCTGTACATGCAGCACTCCTATCACCACTTGTTCAACGTTTATGAAGATCTAAATGTTTTAAGAATAAAAATAAAAAAACGATGGTAGTGTTAATAAAACTAAAATATACAAAACTGTAACTTAACACAAAAAAAATTTGGTAGGATCAACAGAATATTTGATAAGGGCAACAAAAGATTTAGTCCAACCAATAAGCCAAATGTTTGTTTCAAACAAATACCACCAACAAATTAATTTGGTTTAAACAACAAAATATTCCATTACTCCTGTAGAAAGAGCTAATTTGTTTGTGGCAAACAAATTTTGTTTTAACCAACAAAATTAACTACTCAGTGATGGTTATTTAGTTTTCAAAGGTTGAGTTTAAATGTTTTCAATATATCATGCAAGACGTATACCACAGTTCAGAGTAAAATTTTGTTGTTCTTTTTACAGCGCCGCGCTGATCGTGCGTTTAGCGTACGCTACCCTCATACCACTGCAATCTGGGCTCGCTGTAGGTTAAATACATATTCCCTTCCACCCACCAACTCAAAATAATCAAGCATAAATTTACTTGAATTTCGCTGTTTCTCAGTTTCGATCCAGTTCAAGCGTCAAGCGTTGACGAAAATATTTAAGGTTCCATTATTCTGTGATACAAGAGATAATACCCTTCTGAATTTTACAGAAAGAATTTGCTTGTCAGGGAGATTCTTTACGATCACGTGCGAAGTACACACGATGGAAATATATCAGAATGCTCGCGTTTATGGCCTTCTAAGAATGTATATAAATTATGAAACTTGACTGTCGGTCACAGTACAAGAAACTTCAAAAATACGAAGCAACATAGTTTATTTCCACGATTATAAATTCATTTTTAATTTGAAATGATTGATGCAATTGATACAATTTTTACTCTCTTCAGTATGGCAGCATACAACCCACTTTTATGCATTCCCGCTGAATCTTGGTGGTAAATAGTGATTATTTTTAACTTGTTTTTTCGCCATACAATTTTGTGTTGAAAATTTTGGTAGAACGTTTAGGTAGGCAACCTAATTAAATATGTAACTTTGTGGAGAGTTACAAATAGTGGATTGGGCTTGAAAGACCCACGGTTAAAGTTATTTCGACCGCGTTTTACACTTCCCACACGCTTTCTTGTTTTATTTACATGCGGGGTCGTAATTTATATTTTCCTCGTGTACGTATTTTCCTGTACGCGTAGTTTACAATAGTCCATTTCTGTTTTAAAATATTTATATATTTTGTTCCCTTTGTTTTACGCAATTCCGCTACGCACAGCATTGTGTTTCGAAGAAATATTATGTTTGCCGACGTTTAATTTGTATGAATAAAATCTCTGTTTTACGACACTCACACAACGCGGTTGAGGCAGTAGGAGAGGCCAATTTGCACTGCGTGGTCGAAAAAAAAAAGTTTTTAGAACACTATTACAAATAATAAACTACTGCACTCTCACCACAGTTTCAAAGCCACAAATCCCTACTATCACACGTCACCGAAGAAATGTACAAACAGCAGGCCTATAAGTTATTTTCTCAAGGCCGCCATATGCTCAAGCCCCCAAAGAGAATGTAGACCTTCAAACGCGTAGTTGTTAGTTAAAAACTGTTCAATATTTCAAAGCGGCGTCTGCTTGTGAGAAGCATTTAATAAATTTTCCGCATCCAATACTAAGTTTCCATTTTCTATTGCAGACTCTAATGCCGAATTTTTAAAAGTAAAAAAGTGTTATATGAGTGGATAGAGAGATTTGGGCGCGTCTAAACAGCGAGGTCTTGAGAGGCCATGAGGGTGAAGCGAGGTGAGTATGGTGTAGCGCCGGAATACAGGGGCGGGGGAAACGGGACATCCGTGGGAAACCCCGCCTCGCAGCGGCATCGTCCAGCGGGAATCGAACCCGGTTCGTCTAGGGAGGGAGTCGGGATAAGACGGGTATATCGCAATCATTTGTAGGTATGAAGCAACATATGTANCCCGCCTCACAGCGGCATCGTCCAGCGGGAATCGAACCCGGTTCGTCTAGGGAGGGAGTCGGGATAAGACGGGTATTTCGCAATCATTTGTAGGTATGAAGCAACATATGTAAGCTGCCTAACATAGTACAGGGACATGCAGCACACTTTTGTCTTTATTATTACACCATAAAATGATAGGGTCACTGCTGAGAAGTCTTAAACATGTTAGTAGAAGAGAGAAATGCTGTTCGCAAGTTCAATGTCTTGCGCGTAAAGGCAAGCAGACATCCTATACACGTGCTTAGGTCGCCATTGCCGCTGCTACACTTCTAGTCCTCGGACATGCAAACCCCTCCAACCAGACGGCGCCAGGCCTGCAAACACAGAGATTAAAAAGGGTATCGCTGTTAAAGAAATTCCTTCACAGAGTATCAATTTTAAAGAGGACCATTATCACAAAAGTGTTATACGTGAAGTTTCTTAAGGTATACCTACACGTTGAGAAATCTTGCGTATTTATATTTCAGTTTTTTTACCCCTAAGATTTGACATCAAAATTGACAATTAACATTTTTTTATGAATTTTTAAATATATTTTTTAACGTGGCAGTATTTTCTGATAGAGTTGCTTTAAAAATATTTTCATTTGAAACAGTTATCTTTAATAATGATGCAATAAGGTGGAATTTATTTAACAGAGATATTCTATTTAAATCCGTGGCAGCAGTCTTGGTAGGTAGAGCCCTTCAGCCGCATTAAAATCGTTAAATGCGACTTACTGTTTAAGTCGTTACACCCCAACCTGTCTGTTGAACAGTCCCTGCCAGTGTCTAGAATTCCCGGTGTCCGTGATTACCATTGGGATGCTTGTTGTAACATGACTCAGTGACACACAACAGCCTCGCAAGTCACCAAACACTAACGGTCAAACACTTGCTTTAATGACCAACAATGACAGCTAACGTACGCGTTTCTTTTACGCAATTGCTGGAGATGTAGTTGTGTTGCGAATACTGCCATATTACATTAAAATAGATTGATACAATTCTGTATATTGATAGCGTTAAACACTTGCGCTTGGTAGATCACCGTTTGTGGCATCTACCGAACATGGATTACATGTCTGTCTTGTTAGGGTATTGGATAGTGAATGAAACACATAGTTCGATATATCCTTGTGCCAGAGGCGATCGCACACACCGCACACATGCCCGAAGTAATTGTTTAGAAATAACTTGGCGAACTGTTTGTGTGCGCCAGATTAGTGCGACGGCTCTGCTGGTTGCTTTAGTAACAGCATTGAAGGACCTGTGTTGTGGTCCATTGCGTCCAGGGGGGGGGGTGTCATGNATCTGAATTCCTTGGTCGTTTTGGTGGGACTCCCGAGGGACCCGGCTGCGGAGAAGCTACACGCGTGCCGTTTTCGTTCTGCACGCTAGTATTTGGAGCCCCATAACCTCTTTCCTGGTGATCCGATTATCTAAATTATTTATTCTCTCTATACCTGCGGCTTCATTCTGCCAAAGTTAATAGCGGTTGTCGATTTTGCGGTGGATTTCGACTCGGATCCTTGTCCTTCTTTCGTGGCATGACGCTGTTTCACGAGTTCAAAGCGCAGCTGCTTCGAAAATTTTCATAGTAGATCAGTGGTTGTTACGTTAGAAAGATGGCCCTTTCAAGCCCTTTCGAATGAGCTATCAGTCGCGTCCATAGCACTTGTAGTTTCGGAGCAATGGCGCGCGAAAAAATAAAAGTGCTGCACATTGCACCGAAATTTGTCTCAAACTCGATAACGCACCACCGGAAGCGATAAGGCGAACGTTATGAAACAATGTATTTATAATGTGCGGGCAACCTTGCTCCGTAGATCGGTACATGTGCTCGGTACGGCGTGCGTACGGGGACTGTGTGGCGGGGCGAGGCGGGGTACATGTTTCCGTGACGGCGAGTGCGGCGCGCATTACCCCCCGAGCGTGCGAGAAAGACTTGTAATCCATGTCAAAACTGACAAAATACCGGAACGAAAAAATAAATGTGGAATAGCGTGAGCGATCAATTCCAATTGTGTAGGTCATATGATATATGTGTTGTTCGCACCTCTTACCAGATAGCAGCTCGCGCTTTACCACGTTGCTGTAGTGTGAACAGCATTCACTTGGAACGTGAGCTTAACCTTCGCGATCACGTCGTCGATGTTGCTTCGCTGTCGTTCCTTAGCGACAGCGTGGAAAGTCCTTCGTTTCATCATCCTCGTGCGGCGAGGGGCTGAACCACGCACACAGACCTGGGAATTGATCACCGAGTCGGAACAGGATTGGCCCGGAGCCCAAGGAAGGTTCAGTCACCTTTGGCTCCTCCATGCAGAAGCGCGAGGCGTTAGACAGTAAAATACAGTAAACTCCAACGAAGCCAGCTAGTGCGGAGGAGGATGGTTATTTCTGCGTAATAACTATGTAGAGTTTTAAAAATATATATTATTTTATAGGTTGTTTATGGTAGAAAGAAAACTTCTTATTTATAATATATTTTTGGAAATAATCGCTTCCCAATGATACATATATGTATGCTATATTTTAAACTAGCGTACAGGCTTCCAGTTAAGTTCCCAGCGAATATTAAACGTAGTCCTAATACTTTTCCTTGAATTACAAGCGCAATATTTAAATTTATCACTACTCAAGTTAGCGTTTCTTGTTTATCACACATTCGAGTACAATTTGGCATGCAAGTTACACGTTTACTTTCTTAAAATTCTACGGTCTTCTTCCTTAACTGCTATTTTTTACTTAAAATAAATAAAATCTACAGATATAAATAAAAACAGAAAACTAGCATTTGGAAGAGAATATTTTCTTAAATGCTATTCGTAAGCAGGTACCGCCCAGAAATGCTGAATAATTTTTAAACGACAAATATTCGACTGAACCTTTGTGCAATGTTCGGGGGACTTCTAAAGACGGCGTACTTATGAAATATCATTTTCCTCTTTGAATCTGTCTCATTACTCGCAATTTAACGCCCTCGACTGTCTGCATGCTGGGAACTGTAGGTTTTGTCGCACGCGCAGGCGAGTGCTAAATAAATAACGGCCTTGTTCATCCTAGAAGAGAGGCCCGAGCCACTCACCCCCTCATCCGCAATGCTTACTGGGATATTTTCGCCTGCACGAAAGCGGTCGGTATGGCGCACCGACCACTCCCTTCCTTTTGTCAAAGGCAGGAAAATGTGGAGCCCCGCCCCCATTCCACAGTCCCGAAAGCGACAGCCCGCGCGAAGCACTCGTACACCTATAAATTTGGCGGATTAGAACAATAGCCGAGTTAATTTAGTTTCCTCCACCAACTCTGAGCACAAGGAATACGATTGAAAAATTTCTGGAGC
The DNA here is from genome assembly GCA_002778355.1 of Clitarchus hookeri. Taxonomy (NCBI): domain Eukaryota; kingdom Metazoa; phylum Arthropoda; class Insecta; order Phasmatodea; family Phasmatidae; genus Clitarchus; species Clitarchus hookeri. The sequence goes on from NQII01002155.1 coordinate 308,438, forward strand.
GAGCTTGCCGTCCGTATGACCCTGTTGTCGCGTAATTCATTGCCCATAATAGCAAACAGTGCTTTAAAAGGAAAATAAGTGGTAGCTAGTTCAGGTTGTCAGAGCAGCTTCTGTAAAGTAGGACACGATAACGGTAGAAGCAAATGAATTATGGTAAAAGTTACCTAAAATTCTTATTGACGTATTGCTCCTACGTAAAACCTTGGTAACTTGATGCAAAAAAAAAACATACAATTGTTTTCACATAATATTGTAATCAATTTTTAACCGTTTATATCATAATCTTATAGTCACGGCGGACTTCACCGATGCAGCTAGTTTAAATTCATGCATCTGTATTTAATATTATGACTTTCAAATAAATAAAAAATGTAGCAAAGAAGATCTTTACATACCAAATAAAACCTAAACTTGAAACAGAAAACTGCACCAATATCAGAGCCTTTCCTGAATCACCTCCCGGCCAAATTAAACTACAACAACAATATGTGAGTCACAGATAGGGAACGCCCAAGTAAACTTCAGATTCATTTAAATCACAAACAACATCAATTGTCAAAAACTACATTTCTGTTTGAACTTGTATTTAGTGCTTCAAACAATTTATAACACTTTGTTACAGCGTAAGTTACGTCACAGAACTTTCGTTCGCGTTCCATAACAACATGAGAAATTTCATATTATCTCTTACGTTAGCAATAAAATTGGAATCCGCACATGCAGCGAGAGTGAAGAGATTTGGGCAGCTATTAACAGCGAGGTCTTGAGAGAGAGCACATGTATAGATAACGAAGAATTTAGAAACCGGTTAGTTAAGGATTTGGCCATGCAGTTAATTTGTTACGTTCAATGAAGTCAGAAACAAATGCTTTGGAATGTAATTTAATAATTGTTAGTTATCTTTGAACACTCAAAGGGGCCTGTTAATTCACCGCATGTTGTATGAACAGTACAGGTGTCTATAGGCTGTTCACGGTAAAGTGAGTATTTATGAGGTCCTAGTTACTTTTTTTCTTTTAACCATTTTTAATCCTTTAACCACCCTTTTTAAATAAATATTGCCATGCAAGTAATAAACACAGTTTGTATATTCTGCGTTCTCGGAAGTTAACGTCTAAAGCAAAAATAATATATATTTATTGACTATTATTCCACATGAGAGGGGTTTCAAAAGTGCTCACTTTACCGTGAATAGCGTATATACTGCATTACTATATGTGATTTATTTTGTTTGTGACCATAAATTCTATCACAGATAATCGGCTGATGTGATAATTTCATTGAACTACTTTGTATTATCCTGTAGCCTACACTCCAAAACGTTACTCAGCGAATATAGTTTAACGTTAAACTATGCAAAAACACTTGTTTTAATATTTGCAGCTATTCTTGACACGTTCCTGTCAACCGCTGAGAAACTTCTTCGAGCGAACTGAGTGTGCTATACTCATGATTTCAACAAGAAACATCAGAATCTGCGACAAGCGCGGCATTTGTGTGCGGTTTATTTAAAAGAAGCATGGCGTATTCCCGTGACTCATACACGTAGGTACTTCAAAGATATATTCTGTCCAGTGTACGTTTACACAACGTAGAGTAAAAAGCGCAGCTCCGTCCTCGCATGAAGTGCAATGTTTGTTTGACTGTCTGGATTTTGCCAAATAAAATTATATTTTTTTTTATAGTGTGCTGGTGAGATATTTTGAAGGGACGATATTAACTCAAAATTCCTTTTGTTAATTCGCCGTTAAATTAAGGGGGTCGCTGTGCAAAATATGTAGTATAACGGAGATGTCGTATTTAGCACACGTGTAAAACTCGACTTTACAGTCCATCCTTCTTCTTATACATGTTTGCCTGATGGTAGCCAATTTGAAAAGCCAAATATTAAGCCGTATCAGAAAGATGGAGCTACGGCTTTTCTCTTAGATATTTGCTGTGAAAATCAACACGCCTTATACAGTAAATACCCATACAGGCGTTTAGTCCAAGAGAGGTTTTCCTTTTCGTGCAAAATCGTATTACCAAACGTCTGTCTGTGTTCAGCTAAAGTGTTAAGTCACAACCGTCTTGCATAAAATGCGATTGGCCTAGAAAGTATTTTACTTAATATACATTTTTATGCGCTTTCAGATATTCTTTTTCAAATTACAATGATGGGCACTTAACATGATGCTACCGACTGTTGTATTATATCTGCTGATACGAATTAGGAATGAGTAACTTGGAGTTGTAAAATTAATCGAAATTAGTATAATTTATAGCTTTACAAGTAGACTGCAACTAGTCATTAATAGCTTAAGCATTAGTGAAACCAGTGGGGTAATTATTACTTCTAATAGTATGACCACACGGTACTAAGTCAAGCCAAGTTAGTTTCGGAAGTTCGCAGTGAGTCATTTAGCTTTTTCCCCTTTTTGTTTCACTGTTCTGTAGGGCCAGCAGCTTCCTTGGAACGCATCCGTGGGACGCCAGAAGAATGACTGTAGCTGGTCTAATGCAATATCCAGAATTATTAAAATTAATATTTCAAAGTTACTGCTGTTTCTGCATTTATACTTACAGATACACTAATTGGCTTGCTCCCATTTAAGTTGACAGACATGAATGGAAAGTGGTTCGATGTCTTTACGTCGTAATAAAATTGCAGTGTTCACATTTGTGAGTAACAAATTTGATTAAAGATTTGGTAGTTTTCTTTAATTAACAAGTAAGTTTCACTTGATCTGTGGATGAGTTAAATTATCGGGTCCATTGCAACGTTAGTTTTGCACTTGGAAAACAACATCAGATACGCAGAAATTGGTTCCCGAGCGTGGCTTTCAAAAGTACTCTATTTACCGGAAACAGCTCATACTGTACTCGGATCCTGACAGCAGACGACAGCTAGTGACCTCGTGTTGTTCTTTCAAGGAGGCGTCTTAAGAAGCAGTGCATGTCACATTGAATTTTATCGCAGAAATTTATATTGATATACCGGCGAACCACATAACAAACTTTTCAAGAAATATTCTTCATCCTATCATAGTAATATGAGCAATTTTTTTTTAGCTATAGCTATATGTATTAATTTTGTTTACTTTTCAGAATAAAAATATTATTAATTAACAATTTTTGTAACTTTTTCTTTATTTATTTCAAAAGTAATTTTCGTCCGTTGCCGTACTTTTTTTAGGCCGTTAATTCATGTCGCAACGAAAAACCATTATCATATTAAAAATCTAGAAAGTTATCAATTACTGTCTCTTTACCGCTCACTGAAGTTTTAAGATCGAGGCTTCTCTTGAATTTTAAGTAAATCTATTGTTTCGTTATTCTATTGCTTATGTAATTAAATGGATAATGTAAAGTTTAAATAAACGAAATTACATACCATCGGATCACATCCAAGTTTGTAGTTTCTAGAGATTACCGTAGTCACGATGGGACTGCATTTTTTTTACTTAAAACATAACTCTCTTAAATTTGTTTTTATCTTACGGTGTAGGTAGTCTATAGCTCTCATCAATAATTTACTGCAGAAAGCACTTAAGTTTATATTCGATTGCATAAACAAATAATGTAACGTTCCTGCCACTTCTGAAGTAAATAAATATTCCTTTGTAAGGAATATCCGTTGTTATGAATTTCAGTTATATTACTGCGTTTTCAAGTATTGTACGTAAAAAAATTGTTAATTTGCAGTGCTGCGCAGTAATGTCCCTGTTTAATAAATACTGTACCGATGGACATTAAAATTCCATTGCCCGGAAAATGAAGTACTTTGTTAAAAGCCATTGACTGAATAACGAAAATGCTAGTGAAAGGCATTCGAAAAATTCCTATGACGATCACAAAACATGCGGCAGAGGCAATTCGTGCTGATTGAAGCGTCATCTCAACCTATGCTCCAAATAATTTTAACAATATGTAAACGTACATATCATACAAACAGCTTTTTAGGACTTAGAGGGAAATGACGACACTCTAAAATGTATTTAGTTAAATCATTCATTTGATATGTTTCAGACTGCATTGTTTTTTCATTACATATTTTCTGTTAATTACAATGGCCTACTAAATTTTCTGTAAGCAGGTCCATGTTTATATAATATCTGGAATTATTTGGTCAATATTTTGATATTCGCTGAGTCATACACTTCAAAACTTAAAACGAAGAAATTCAGATCGTGCTGAATTAATTTAAGAGACGCAGTAAAGTCATTGCTCCTGAGAACCTAGCCGCAAATTATTTGGCGTCAGCGGAACAGTGTTTAATGCCACACGCGAAGTTGAACGAAGTCTCGTGATAAGATCTCGCGGAGAGCATGAAATCGGGCGCAGAACTTTTCAGGCACCACCTAACTAATAATCAGCAAGCATAAGATGAAAGGGAACGTTCCGTTCAAAGAACACCTACTTGAAAGCTGAGACATTTCTCATTCTTTGTGGCTGTTATGCTGCGTTGTTCGCATCTTCGCACAATTCAGCCACGGCTCGGTACCGCATTCGGGTTTTAGCAGTACGTATATTCTATACGTTCCTTTCCTATTGCTTATTTGTGATCTCTGAGGAAATGTATGGGGGTGACATGCTATGCATAGCTTGTTAAAATTTTAGATTGGAACCTGAAACGTCATGATTGAAGGATCTTGTAACATGACTCCAGCGAGAGTTTATAAAAAACAAATTCTTCTTTATAAAACGAGACTATAGTGTTAGATAAAACATGTGTTTACTCAATTTTATATTACATGCCCTTATTAAAAACTTTTCCCAGTGAAGGTTTCAGTTTTCAGTTTTTTAAATCCAATTAAAAATACCAGTAGGCTTAAGGTAAAAAAGTGTGTCATTTTAAGTAAATATTTTGCAACTATGGAACTGATGTGAGTAGCTAATTTCATTAAGATTGCTAACTCTCATTTTAATCGATTTTAAGCGAATATGTAAGTTATGTAATACAGGAAATATATTCCAATAGTTAAGTGCAGTATCTTACTAAAAGCCTTTTTAACCCGTTTAAATTTATAACTATTTAATTAAAATATTTATATAATAAATGTTTTGTGTGCACTTCTTATAACTGTCAGACAAGCGTGGCAGAATTACAAGTCTTTAGATTTTTTTTTTGTGTTGGTTACAATCAACGCGAGAATTTAGGTGTCTGATGAAATTATTTACCTCAAAAAAATGTATCTGGGCTGTTATTAGATTTTTAATGTACGTACCGTGACCAAGCTTGCGTCTTCATATTTATTGTAGTAAATTTTTACTCAATAAACTTGAGTAGGCACTGTTCTGCGAATGAATTACTATTTGCATATGTCTGAATTCTGAATTCCCCAAAAATCCATCATGTCCACCACATAAAACTGTAAGTTGTGCAGATGTTTTGATACTGCTATAAAATTACATTTATTTTTCTTAGTCAGTGCTTATAATACCGATATACATATTGTTGTAGTCGGCTTCTGTGTGCAAAACAGTGTGACGTAAACGCGAAACTTTGTAGTCACAGTTGTTAACACTTATTGAAAAGTATTTAAATGAAGAATAGGGAAAAGATTTCATAATCCTATCACTGCCAAATCTCGCTGATTAGGAGCAGTTCACGCTGTTTAAACTCTATAGAGAGATGAAGGAAACTGTGTATTACGTAAGGAAACATGTACAGTCGCAAAACTAAATTACTACGAACTTCTCAAGGACCAGCCTCTCTTCGTGGCACTGGTGGTCACAAGTCCGCAGTCTTGTAGTCCCGTCACTACGGGGCTACTCTCGCGAGATGGGAACTCCTTAAATTCCCAGGCATTATAACATCCGGCGGCCCGAATATCTGGCGACTCGTAAAAAGAACAGATTTAGTCTCGAGAGTTACCGAGGGTGGTCGCGCGAGGGAGGGGTGCAGGGTTAGGTGCTTGAGGCATTGTTAGGGGGGGGGAGGGGCTGGAGACGAGCCGCTCACCAAAGTTTCACAGCACGCAGATCCTGGCTATAAAAGAAAAAAAAGTAGACTAAGGCAGGAGAGACCTACATGTGCGCAAGAGCGAGCGAGGCCGATTTAAGCTCGGAGACTCACCCAGAAACTTTCCGGTCGCCACTTCCAGACATCTGTAGACGTGATATTTCCCGAAAACGGACTTATTCTTTCTTCCTGCACTTCTCCTACGTTCTTACTTATACCTTCCTTCCTCTCGTCCGTCATCAACCCCTTTTTCCTATTCCCAACATTTTTCTGAATCCTCCTCTTGTTCAAAAAACCATACACCTCGAACCATTAAAAATACGGTACTATATTAAAAAAGACGAAATAAGGGAATTATGCAACCAGTTTTATGATCTAAGTGTAAATATGCGATTTAAGCATTATCCAGTAAGTTAAAATCAGGTGCATAAGTAAACGACGTTTTCAATATTACTGCCCGAACGTTGGTGCGCCTAGTGCTTTGTGTATTCTATTTTTTTAATGATTTCTAAGCACTCAACGATCGTGGTATGTGTATGCATGTGTACAGTTATAGGTGTCACTCTCCGGAATAAATGTTGGATTTTCCCTACTATTACCAACCACGTTTTCGTAGTATGCAGAAAGAAGAAGAATATTTTATAGATCATGTCGGATACGATAATCGGCACTAGTAGGGTGGTTGTCACAGTATTATATGTAGTTCATTGTTTCAATGAAACAAGGAGATACAACTTGAAGAAATTCTGTTTGTGGGCAGCACCTCGTGCTAATAATACAAAATGCTTGAAGTTGGGTTTACCTTTTCCCTCTGAGGGCACATAGTGGTCACCAAAACCCCCGATCAGTATATTGGCGATGACAAACTGCCTTTAGTTATATAACTGATACATACATATGTAAGAATTCTTACGTAAAATGCTTTTAAGGATCATGTTTTCTCTCTTGGATAAGACAGGAAAATTTTTTTTGTTCTTCATTTCTGAAGATTTTTAATAATTCTAGGTTTTTACATTGTAAAGTTGCGAATGTTGTTCTTTGTCTCTCATATAACATTTTTCCTTGGTTATCTGTAACTTTTACTCTAATATGCGGAAATAAGTTTAATTCCTGTACAGACCAGGGCAGGTTTAATAGTCTTCCGTTTCATGATGTGCTCTGCATAACCACCGAGTATATAAGTATGCCGAGATAAAATAACGTGGCAGGTCCTTCGATGTAAGCGCACCCTTTCTCTGATTGGCTGTACGAAGCTCTGTAAACGGGCTTTGTCTCTGAGTGGTTACTGCATGCTGCGAAATGATCCCTATTGGCTGGGTTGCCGGCTGGGGAATATGTTACCAGGCGCTGATTAGTGAACGGCGTTCCAACATTTCTGTGGCCAGTTACGCCATTTTGCTGGCGTGTGTCACTGGAATTGGTGGTAAAAGCGGCCGTTTCACCTCTATATTCTTCTGGCCATGTGGTATTGCTGAGCAGGACTTACTTTAAAATAAATTTATCATTTCATAGTTTCAACTCTGTAATTCGTGTTATCATAAAGCCAGTGCCACAAGTTTCTCTTAATAAAATTAAAATAAATAAAAAAATGGTTGCCTGTAAAGTCGGTTTTACGGGCGAAGATTTTACGTGACAACGTAGTGCTGCGCGCGCGGCAGACCGATCATAGTTNATTTATCATTTCATAGTTTCAACTCTGTAATTCGTGTTATCATAATGCCAGTGCCACAAGTTTCTCTTAATAAAATTAAAATAAAAACATTTGTAGTAAATGACACTTGGAAATTGTGTTTTATTACAGCAGAAATTGACTGTTTGTGGGATTCCACCACGTAGCTATTTAAAATTTTAATTTATTTATTGATTGCCGATTTATGTGAAGCTAGTTCACATTTCAACAGTGTCAATGGAAATTCTGCTGCTATGATAGCGATTTTCTCATATTAGTCCCAGTTTAATTACGCACACCTGCCGTGTTTGCGAAATGGTGCTGTGGTCGCCTTTTTCGAATAGAATAGTGCCGAGCCACGCATGGCTGGGATGTCGTCACTCATCCGGTCAGTATAATGTCTAACAGTCGAGCACAGTATAAGGATGAAACAAGATTCCAGTACATTTCAATGTGATCAGATGATTGGGGGCAGGACTCTCCATCTCCAACGCCGTGCAGGCACTAGGGTTTCCACGTGCCATCTTGTCAAGGGTATACCGCGAGTTCGTCAATTATGATAAAACCACCGCCGCAACGGGCAAATGCCGTGGCGTGCAACACATCGATGACAAGGGTCGCCGTCGACTAGCTCGATTGGTAACAGCGGGTAGACAGGCCACAGTGCAGCAGATCACTCGCTAATTCAATGCTGGACCACAACGACCTGCGATCAGTCATGTCACCCGGAACCATCTCCTTGCTACGGTGCATAGAAAACACGCCTCAATAAGTACCTCTACTTACCACACGTCGCAAGGCTCGAAGACTAACGTGAGAGCAGGAACACCGCCATTGAAGCCTCGACGCATGGAATAAGGTCGCTGAACAAATGAGTCGAGGTATAATCGATCCACGGTTATTTCCAGGATATTCCTCAGCGTTATGCAAACAAAGTTTATTCGAGTCTAGGAAATTACACCAAAGGGACAATTCAACGCATTTGTGCACACTGTGTGTAATAATATTTTGTATAAGAACTATTTCTTAGTAGGCATTGCCAATACACTTATTTTCACACTGTACATTCAAATCAGATTTAAACTCATTAAAATAATTTATTAATAAAACACAAGTAAAATTTAAATTAACTGAAAAAAAGGTAATTTTATGTTAACATAAGTATAAAACGTATATGATACATGACATATTTAGGAAATAACTAAGCAGGTCATGCATGGGGTAATTTTTCAAAAGTTTTATTCAAAAAGTGTGAAGAAACCGCGAATAGACTATACAAGTTGGTGCACGGTGATGGCAGTGTACTAGTGCGTCACAAAGCACATGAAGCGAAGGGTCCTACGTGTCAGCAGAGTAGAGTTCAGGCTGGTGGTGGTGGCGGCGGTATCCTTGTATTGGGACTATTTACTTGGGATGGAATGAAGCTCGTGGTACACACGCCATCGTCCGTCACCGTCGAACGATACACTGGTAACAGATCGTGTGCACCCTGTTATGCACCTACCGCACTCTGCAAGAGACCTGCGCCT